>BSBM01000223.1:2642500-3072500 GCA_027924585.1 Larix kaempferi
GGGTTATCTCTCCTTGTTGGCCTCAAGACAGAAAATTTGGCCAACAGGTTCTCATTTCAAAATGACAAATCACACCAAGCTTGAGGATAAGCTTGAAGGAGCTGACAACTTCCGAGCATGGAAGTATAGAATCTCTCTTGTCCTAGAAGAAAATGATTTGGACAAGTATGTCAATGCGGAGGTTCCAGAACCAGAGGGAGAAGAGGCAAAGGCAATCCACAAGAAGAACTTGGTCAAGGCCAAGAGGATTATTGCAAACTCCATCTAAGACCATCTCATCCCTCGTGTGTCATTCCCGAAGACTCTTAAGGAGATGTTCGATGCTTTGACAAATATATTCGAAGGGAAGAACATCAATTAGAAAATGACACTAAGGAACCAGCTCAAGAATGTGAAGATCAGAAACCATGCAATTCTTCTTCACAAGGGTCTCTCAAATCAAGGAGCAACTTGAAGCGATTGAAGACAAAGTAGAAGAAGGAGAAATTGTTATGACCACCTTGAATGGTCTCCCAAGATCATGTGCTAGGAAGAAGTTGATCACCTTCAGCAGACTATGGAAAGAATGCACTCAAGAAGAATCTCAACTACTAGCAAGAGAAGAGAAGATGGGAACTAATGATGATCAAGCTCTAACAACTCACACTAAAAGAAATCACAATAAGAGGGAGGACCACCATCACAGAAGATCTGGAAGGCATCATAGATCCAAAAGGGATCTCTCCAGTATTAGATGTTATGCATGTGATGAGAAGGGACATTACTCAAGAAACTGTCCCAGAAATCAAGGATCCTCCAAAAAGACCAACAAGAAGAGACATCATGCTCACACTGTTGAAGATGATGAACCGGCAAGGAAAAGAACCAAAGAAGAAAGGGATGATGATTCTTCAAGTGATGAAGAATATGTCTTAATCTCAGTAGTCACGGGAACTATCACACATGGGAGCAATGATTGGCTTGTAGACAGTGGAGCATCCAAGCATATGACAGGATACAAAGAATCCTTCGTCAATCTATCTCGACATAAGTCACCTCACAAGGTGAAACTTGGGGATGATTATCAATATCCCATGAAAGGAAGTGGAGAAGCTTCCTACACTCTAGACTTCGGAAAATCATCGAAGATGAAAGATGTTCTCTATGTACCAAGATTGAAGAAGAATCTACTCTCCATCTCAGCACTAGATGCTAAGGGAATGAGAGTTTCATTTGTTGATGGCCAAGTTCTAATGTGGCCAAAAGGAAAGACAATAGATGATACAATAGTAATTGGAGAACAAGAGGGAGGCTTGTACACATTGAAAGGACAACCTGAACAAGCATCGATTCATGACTCCATGGAACAAGTGAACTATGGCACAGAAGCCTTGCACATGTGCACTATAGAGCACTACCTATTGCAATCAAAGCAGTTTCAGGACTACTAGAAATCCAAACAAAACATGATGGCAATTGTAAGGGATGTGCACAAGGAAAGAACGTAAAGAAGGCATTTCCCAGCAGTGAAAGCAAGGCAAAAGGAATATTGGAGATAGTCCACTCAGATGTATGTGGTCCCATGTCTTCTAGCTCATTAAGCAAGTATGTATACTATGTTTCTTTTATAGATTACTTTTCCCGTAAGACATGGATTTATTTCTTAAAAGGAAAAGATGAAGTATTCAGTAAATTCAAGGAATCCAAAGCCTTGGTCGAAAATCACACTGAGAAGAAGATCAAGACCCTACGATCAGATAATGGCAGAGAATTTAATTCAGAAGAATTCAAAGAACTTTGCAGAGAATCTGGGATTAAGAGGGAGTTGAGCACTCCTTACAATCCTCAACAAAATGGCATTGCAGAACGCAAGAACAAAAAAATCATGGAAGCAGCGAATGCAATGCTACATGATCAAGATCTTCCAACGTACTTATGGGCAGAAGCAGGAAGGACAACTGTGTATGTACAAAACCGTACAACTCATCAAGTATTGAACAACAACACTCCTGAAGAAGCTTTCTCAGGAGAGAAACCAGAAGTCAACAATCTCAGAATATTTGGCTTCCCGGTGTACATACATATCTCGAAGGAAAAGAAAACCAAGCTAGATCCTTCAGGAAAGAAGGGAATATTCATGCGATACAGTGACACATCAAAATCCTACCGAATATACTTCCCAAGATTCAAGAAGATGAAGATCAGCAGAGACACAACTTTCGACAAAGATTCAGCGTACAACAAATCAAGAAAATTACCTATTGAAGAAACTGAAGAACCTGAAGTTCCCAAAACCAGAGACACAGTTATGGAAGAAGCAATCCAAGAAGATCATGAAGACCACGACATGGCAGAACCACAAGAACATGTAGATCCACCTCGTGAGAAGAACTCCCACAAGAGAATACCAGCATGGGCACGTGAAGCAATACAAGATGCAGAGAAGTATGGTGCTCTAGATGGGATAAATAGAGAAAGCAAGAGACCCAGACCATACTCCATCTATGTGGCCCTGCTATGCGACATCATTGATAAAGAACCTTCCAACTACGAGGAAGCAGCAGAGAAGAAAGAATGGAACGATGCCATGATCGAGAAGTACTAGTCAATTATGAAGAATGATGTCTAGGAGATAGTTCCAAGACCAGTAGGAAAGTCTGTTGTGACTTCAAAATGGATCTACAAGATCAAGCATGCTGCAGATGGTAGCATAGAAAAACACAAGGCAAGATTTGTGGCATGTGGCTTCTCCCAAAAGGAAGGCATAGACTATGAGAAGACATTTGCACCTATAGCAAGATACACTTCCATCAGATCTATACTTGCTTTGGCTGCAGTAATGAAAAGGAAGGTACACTAGATGGACGTCAAGACAACATTCTTGAATGGTGTAGTTGAAGAGGAAGTGTACGTGGAGCATCCACTGGGATTCGAGACACATGACAGACAGACTCATGTGTGCAAGTTGAAGAAAGCATTGTATGGATTGAAGCAGGCACCCAGGACATGGTACATCGATTGACCATTGCCTACAAAGTTTTTCATGGTAGCATTGTTTGGCATATTTGGCACGTTTGATGCGAAGATCTTGTCCATGAGGTGATGATAAAATATGATTTTTAGATTGCAGGATTTTGACTGTTTGTTCTTTAGCATTTGGCATGTTTGATGGGAATACCATCATGTTGTATGGAACCCTTGTGAGGGTTATTCACTATCATAAGTGTTAAATTTTGCATACATTCATAGCATAATAATTCAAATGCATAAATCAGATCTTTTAGAAGAAAGACAAAGCACAAAACAATAACACAAGAGTTTAACCTGGAAAACCCAAACAGGAGAAAACCCAGCAACCTTCGTATAGAGATGATAATTCAAAGATCATAGTACAATCATAAAAGAGAAAAGATGGAAATGCTTTCCAATGATAGAAACCCCAAAATAGTCTTCTCCTGCTGCAATGCAAACTTCTCTCTCTGGGTGATGCGAACTTGTGTGAAGTGAGTGAGTGAATAATGAGGTGACTTTACCTCTTATTTATACATGTGCCAAAACTGGCTTTTGTTAGACACAATGCTCACTAAGAGGGGGGGGTGAATCAGTGAGCCTATACTTAATCCAATTTTCTACTTCTTCAAACTTTAAATCTTAAAACATTATTTCTCATTCACATCAATATCATATTCATCTTTGAACTATCAACTTAAACATATCAACATCAATACATTGCACAAGATGTAGCTTTGTGAACTTTATATAAGTGGAGACTTCAATCTCCAGTATGGGCTACAACCCATAAGGTGGCACCACCCACCAGAATGGTTCAGTCAGCGACAACTGACTTGGATGCTACAACACCCCCAATATAATTTTACAGATGATACATCAAATTCTTCTTAAGTCTGTAACAAACAAATACATCATCAAATTACCAATCAGCAACTCTTAGCTTGTTGGCCAAATCTCTGAAAACTCAGAGCTTCAACTAACTCTCTTAGCACATCATCAATTGTCCTCATTTTGTTCATACAACCATCACTAGCACATACTCTTGATTTTGTCCATCAAATTGTTGCCAGCATCATGTCTCCATCATACTGTCCATAAACTGCCATCTCCTAGATCATTATTCTGCTCATATGCAAATTAGTATTTCATCCATCATTTGCAGCTCCTAAAAATGTATGTCATCAACATCTTAGTTTAAGCACCAGCAACACATTTGTCTTCAGCATATTGTAGCCCCGATTAATCCAAAGATAAAATTATTCCATGGTGTGCTTGTTGCTCTTGCTCCTACCTCCGAACTGTCCTCCTCAACCACCAAAATCTACCTCACTACTCCACTGAAATCTCCACTTCAAGCACACATATGAAAGATAACCAAAAGTTATTTTATTGTTGTTGTTCTCCTGCTCACCGAGTTGTCCTCTGTCCCACGAAATCCGAGCTCCTTATGTCTCCTGAGTTTTCCCACAAAAAAAAAAAATCACTTAAAACAACACATGGCTCTTTTATTTATACTTGAATACGTCATGCAATTGGAGGCCGACTTGTTATGATCAAGCAAACAATATTTTTGGGAGGCCGACATTGTCAAGGCATATTTTATTTCCACGATTTCATCATTAAGTTTGGAGGTCGACTTCCTCATCAACTAAAATTTTATTTCATTAAGCAAACTTGTCATTTGTTTATCAAAGTATATCTTTGATCTTCTTCCCACATCACATGGTCTCCACATGACCAACTTCGCTTCAGCTGTCTGCATGGGTTTTTGGCATATCTCCAGGATGCCCGCAGCTTCATCAATTAGGGCCACATGCCCGTATAACCATCATCAAATGCCCGCTGCTCCTTGCACTGGATGCCCGCAAGGGCTTTCTTTCACGACCTCTACCATACATGTTTTTTTATGCCCTCATGAGACCACTGCAGTCATGCCCGCAACTAACTCTTCAATGCTCACAGTTGTGCTGAGAAGATGCCCGCATCCTTGCTTCTTTACATCACTACTTGCCATTTTCATGCCCACAAGCTTATGCTTGCTTGGCATCTATCTTCTTTGCCATATCACTCATTCTTATCTTGTTTGTCTTGTCCAAATGGTCATTTGGCCCATTGTATTCTTTGCCATGTCACTTTGTCCACCTCATTATCTAGGGTATTAGGGCCATCGCCAAATGACCACAGAATGGGTCATTTGGTTCTTCTTACCACTTGCTTGCTTGTCAATGCATGTCATCCAATGTTCAATCCATCCACACACTCCACCTTTGTCATTAATGTTGTCATCAATGTCAATCTCCCCCTTTGTCATTGATGGCAACCAAATCTTTCTCTCCCCCTTTGCGATTAATGACAAAGGGTCAATGAGCCATTAAAGGCTTCACATTGCCCAAAAACAAATTTTCTTGGAATGTTTTCAAGAGATCATTTTCTGAGTTTGATCTTCTATAGATTGTCTGCTCCCACAAAAACAATTTCTGAGCTTGCCATCATCAACTTGATAAATGACCCCCCTATCAATTAGGATGATCTATCTGCTCCCCCTAAGATCATTGGCAATCTGATCTTATTACATGCTTCATTTCTACATTTTAGCATTTTGGCTTTACTTCATTTATGTCATCAATTTCAAAGCTTGATCAACTTCAGTATAACTCTATGTGGCTATACTTCATTTTCTTTTCTTTGTCTTAACCAAGCTACTCCATAGGTTCAAACTTCTTTGTCCTTACATCATTCGCTCAACTCATTTCTCCAAAAAAAAAAAATTCAAGCTTTCCAAACTCCCCCTGAGATTATGTTGTTGTCATTAAAAAAAATTGTCAAACTGAGTATGTCTTCAAGATACCAAAATTATCATCAAGGTCATTGTCATGTCAAATGTCCAAGCCACTTTAATCACAAGATGTTGCTGTCACTATATCATAGACGTTGTCAATATAAGGCTATCATCAGGCCGACTTATCATTTGTTGTTGTCTCTAACTTGCTTCAAATGCTGGTGTACTTTACTGTGGCTTTCTTGTCCTCAATTGTAGTTGTTTTCTTCATCGAAAATCCTAGAGTTGTATGTCCGCATCTTCAGAGAATATACCCGAAAATCTCAGAGTGATGGCCGAACTCAGAGCTCTTCTTCACGAATTACACATGCATATCTTGATTTCTTCAATAAGGTTTGAAGAAATCATTGATTTCTTCAATAGGGTTTCTGGAGAGAGTCATTGATATACTTTTATTTGCTTCAACTACTATCTCTACCACAATATCCTCTTCTTGATTTCATAATTATCAACCACTGTTTTGTGCCACCGAAAATAAGACACCTGTAGTTACCTTCTTCCTTCATGAAATTATTGGACCTGTTTGGAGCAAACTTCACTTACCTTTGAGTTCATCCTCCAATAATGAACGCATAGTGTGCTGAGGTTCAACAATCCAATCCTAGGACCTGTTTTGCTTCCTGGAGAGCCATTATTCACTATTTGAGTCCATTCTTCAATGATGAACCCAAAGTGTCTTAAGACCTTTTGTAAGATCTTAATTTTGGCTTGCCATATGTCAACCATCATCAATTTCATTCAGATTTAGCACAGTATTTTTCTTCATCCACACTTACTTCTTGGCATCTATCTTATCATCATTTTCTCCATTATCTTTGTTGGTTTTCTTGGTTGAGTTGAATGTTAATCTTCTCATAGTATTCTGACAAAATGCAGCTATGTGACCAAACTGGTTGCACAACCAACACCTAACTGAGCTGGTGGAACTTCCATCACTATTTTTATCAACTTCTTTTCTCCATCCTTGAGAATGTCCTTGACTGTAGGTTCTTGTCTTTTGATTTTAAAAAATTCTTGCATTTTTCTTCTTCCAAGGTTCACTCATTCTTCTTGCTGACGTGTACAAAGGACTCCTCCTTGATTGATATCTTTGACTTGCACAATCTTGGGATTTGTGCCCAAACCCACTACACATGTAGCATCTTAAAGTATGACATGTGGCAGCAACATGTCCATCCTTGTTGCATGTCAAGCATTTAACCTTGTCATTTTGTCTTCCAATAATCTTTCTTCCATCTACACAATTCATTTCCTTCTGACCAAATTTAGAACAAGAAAAACAATATCCATTAAATCCATATTCATACCTTGCACCTTGTTTCCATCTTGGAATTGTTTATTTGCTTTGAGGATTGGGCCTAGCTCCTTGATGTGTTCTTGAACAACCAACATCTTTGTTGTCATGAGATGCATCCTTGGTCATTGATGGACCAGCTTCTAGAGTCTTTGGAGACCACTTGTCTTCTTCTAGATTGTCTTCTATATTTTTATACCTAAGGCTAGTTTTTTCATGGGGAGACCTTTGGCAATTAAGTATTTCATCCAAGATAACTGGGCTTTCATTGAGCTTCACATGTGCCTTTGACTTTTCAATTTTCTTCTTGAGTCCAACAACTTCCATCTCAAGCTCTTCATTTTTCTTCTCATTTTCATCCAAGTGACTCCTCAATACTTATTCTCTTCTTTTAGCTTCCTCCAATTGAATTTTCAAATCAAGGTTAACGCATCTTGTCTCTTCAAGTTCTCTAGGATCCACATCAGTCTTTTCTTGTTCATTTCCTAGTTGATCCTTTAACCTTTTGACCTCGAGATTTTTATCTTCTAACTCAATTTGCAAATCATTGTTCTTGAGTTTTAACTTTAAGAACAAGTCCTTTATCTCCTTTTGGAATTTTTCAAAAGCTCCCATGATCTTCTTTTTAAGCCTTATATTGGATTTGACATCTTTATCCAATAGAGTACTAGCAAATGCCTCTTTGATATTCAATAAGTCATCTTCTTCATCCTTTCCAAGAGCAACTTCATCATCATTAATTTTAGAATTATTGCCAATAGAAGATTCCTTACCTTCACTAGTGCTTGATGCTTGAACCTCCTTCATTCCTTGTTCTTCATTTTCAGATGTCTTGACTTCCTTTTCTTGGTCCATGTCTTGAATTTTCCTTTTGTGCTCACGTTCAAGTGTACTCCAAAGATCTCAGGCTGAGGTGTACTTTCCAACATTTAGTCTTTCCTTCTCTAACTGAGACAAGGTGATCATGATTAAGGTTAGTGCCTTTTCATTGCTTTCAAGTGGCTTCTTAGCTGCTCCTCCTTCAATTGATTTCCATATATCATATTCTCGTGCATGTATGTTATACTTCATTCTGATGCTCCAAGACTCGTAATTTGATTCATTGGGCAATGGGACTCCATCCTCCGAATAAACCTCCATGACTTTCTTTCACTTGTGTCTACTGATTTCCTTCAAGCTTGTTAGGCTTATGCAGAAGGCCCGCTCTGATACCAAATTGATAGACACAATGCTCACTAAGAAGGGGGGTGAATATCGTATTCATCTTTGAACTATAAACTTAAACATATCAACATCAACACATTGTACAAGATGTAGCTTTGTGAACTTTATATAAGTGGAGACTTCAATCTCCAGTATGGGCTACAACCCATAAGGTGGCACCACCCACCAGAATGGTTCAGTCAGCTACAACTGACTAGGACACTACAACACCCCCAATATAATTTTACAGATGATACATCACTCTTCTTAAATCTGTAACAAACAAATACATCATCAAATTACCAATCAACAACTCTTAGCTTGTTGGTTAGATCTCTGAAAACTCGGAGCTTCAACTAACTCTCTTAGCACATCATCATATTGTCCTCATTCTGTTCATACAACCATCACTAGCACATACTCTTGATTCTATCCATCAAAGTGTTGCCAGCATCATGTCTCCATCATACTGTCCATAAACTACCATCTCCTAGATCATTATTTTGCTCATATGCAAATTAGCATTTCATCCATCATTTGCAGCGCCTGAAAATGACTGTCATCAGCATCTTAGTTTAAGCACTAGCAACACATTTGTCTTCAGCATATTTTCAACATACTGTAGCCCCAATTAATCCAAAGATAAATTTATTCCATGTTGTGCTTGCTGCTCCTACTCCTACCTCCGAACTGTCCTCCTCAACCACCGAAATCTGCCTCACTACTCCACTGAAATCTCCAAATCAAGCACACATATGAAAGATAACCAAAAAATATTTTATTGCTGTTGTTCTCCTGCTCACCGCGTTGTCTGTCCCACGAAATCCGAGCTCCTTATGTCTCCCGAGTTTTCCCACAATTTTTTTTCACTCAAAACAACGCATTGCTCTTTTATTTATACTTGAATTCGTCATGCAATTTGGAGGCCGACATTGTCAATGCATATTTTATTTCCACGATTTCATCAATAAGTTTGGAGGTCGACTTCCTCATCAACTAAAATTTTATTTCATTAAGCAGACTTGTCATTTGTTTATCGAAGTATATCTTTGATCTTCTTCCCGCATGGGGTTTTTGGCATATCTCCAGGATGCCCGCAGCTTCATCAATTAGGGCCACATGCCCGTATGACCATCATCAATTGCCCGTTGCTCCTTGCACTGGTTTCCCGCAAGGGATTTCTTTCACGCCCTCTACAAGATGCCTTCCATACATGTTTTTTTATGCCCTCATGAGACCACTTCAATCATGCCCGCAACTATCTCTTCAATGCTCGTGGGGTGTGCTGAGAAGATGCCCACATCCTTGCTTCTTTACATCACTACTTGCCATTTTCATGCCCGCAAGCTTACGCTTGCTTGGCATCTGTCTTCTTTGCCATATCACTCATTCTTGTCTTGTTTGCCTTGTCCAAATGGTCATTTGGCCCATTGTCTTCTTTGCCATGTCACTTTGTCCACCTCATTATCTAGGGTATTAGGGCCATCGCCAAATGACCACAGAATGGGTAATTTGGTTATTCTTACCACTTGCTTGCTTTTCAATGCATGTCCTCCAATGTTCAATCCATCCACACACTTCACCTTTGTCATTAATGTTGTCATCAATGACAATCCTATTCATCAGCTTTTACCCTAATTGGGCCGATTTCTCTATTTGACTGGTCGACTTGACTTGGGGAGCAATAAATAATTTAAATTTAATTTTTCTTTTGCTTGCTTTTCATCCCAAGGTTTACATTGATTCTTTCAAGGGTTTACATAATTAATTACATCAAGTTCATATCTTGTAGGAGGTACAATCAAGTACAATAAAATACAATAAATAATATCATCCAAAGTTACACAAAATCCAACACTCCCTCTCAACGAGGAAGGTATTCTTCGGTCTTCACCGATATCACGATCATCTGGGTTTCATCTATACATCTATACTGTCTCCATCATCTCTATACATACTGAAGGTGGTCAGCACAGTCTCAGTCCTTCGGTGAGTCCAAGAGAGTCTCTCCATCCTACCCGGATGTCTGAGATATAAGCTATATCATCTCTGTTATACCATCTACTACATGTCTGTCTCATCTGTCGATGGGATTTATCCCATACCTAGCAGAGGGGCACGTCAATCTACTACCTGTTCGTCTCATCTGTCGATGGGGTACTTCCATACCTGACTGAGACCCTGAACAAGTAGAGGTACCTGTGCAATCACACAGCCATCTACTCCCTGGTTGTCTCATCTACCGATGGGATTTCTCCCATACCTGGCTGAGAACCTGGACGAGCAAAGGCACCTATGTGAACCCGACCATCCACTACCTGTCTGACTCATCTGCCGATGGGATTTCTCCCATACCTGGTTGAGCACCTCAACGAGTGGAGGCACCTAGGTGAAAGTAGGACAAGCATCTCTATGTCATCTTTCCCTCTCAAGGAGGGACACGTTCTCTTCTACTCCAAGTCTTCCGTGAAAGTATTCGAACTTCACCCTGGGAAGAGGCTTGGTGAGAACATCTACAGTCTGGTCATCTGTCGACACGTACTGTATCTCGACCGCACCTTTCTACACCATATCATGTATGAAGTGATATCGAATCTCTATATGCTTTGATCTGTCGTGAAATACAGGATTCACTGACATCTGCACACAACTCTCGTTATCACAGTGAATCACTGTTGGCTTTGGAATCTGGCCAAACAATCCTCCAAGGAGTTTACGAAGCCATACTGCTTCTCGAGTTGTTGTACTAGCTGCAATATACTCAACCTCTGCAGTACTGAGTGCTACAGAGTTTTGCTTCCTGTTGCATCAGGAAATCACTGCAATACACTGAAGCAACATCCAGAAGTACTCTTCCTATCTGCAACACATCCGGCCCAATCTCAGTCTATAAACCCCTGCAATCTCAGGTCACATTCTGAAGCATATCTCAAGCCATATCCCACAGTGCCACGCAAGTATCTGAGCACATGTTTTGCAGCAATCTAGTGAATCTATCTCGGCTCACACATGAACTGGCTGAGAGTATTCACAGCAAAGCATATATCTGGCCTGGTATTTTGTCAGATACATCAAGGACCCAATCAACTGGCGATACATAGTAGGATCAATCAATTCTGAATCTGAAACAGAATCTCTCAGCTTCTTCAAATGTACATCCATCGGAGTGGCCATGGACTTGCAGTCCAACATTTCAAATCTCTTTAGAATATATATGGTGTGTTTTCCTTAACCTAAGAAAATCTCCTTCTGCCTCTGCCATACTTCTAATCCCAAGAAGTAATGTATTAATCCAAGATCCTTCATTTCAAACTCAGAGGCGAGTTTCTTCTTACACCATACGATAAGTTTCTCATTTCCAGTGAGAAACAGGTCATCAACATATAGTATCAAAATCAATGGCTCATCATCCACAACGTTGTAGTAAAGGTTGGAATCTGCATCACTCTTGGTGAATCCCAAGCTCACCAGGAATCCGTCTATCCATCCATACCAAGCACGGGGTGCTTGCTTGATTCCATACAGTGCCTTTTTCAATCTGCATACCTAAGACTCCTTTCCGTGGATAATAAACCCTTTTGGTTGCTCAATGTATACTTCTTCCTCAATAACACCATTGAGAAAAGTTGTCTTAACTTCCATCTGATGCAAATTCCATCCCATAGCTGAAGCAATAACAATGATCGATCTGATGGAAGTATATCGAGCCACAGGAGCAAATGTTTCATCATAATTGACACCCTCTTTTTGAGAGAACCTTCTGGCAACAAATCTAGCCTTGTATTTTTCAACACTCCCATGTGCTCCATGCTTGATTTTGTATAACCACTTGGAAGTTATTACTGACTTCTTCTTAGGTCTCGGCATAACCTCCCACACGTCATTCTTCATGATGGATTAATATTCTTCCACCATGGTATCCTCCCAAACATGGTGTCTGGATGCTTCTTCATAAGTGGTTGGTTCTGAGTCTATGATGTTACTCATCAATGCTACATAACTCGAGAACCTCTGAGGTCTTTTGCTTTCTCTGGAAGCACCATGTGGAGTTTCATGCCCCTCTGCATCCTGCAAAGTCTGTTGTTCCCATCTAGGCCTTTCTGTCCTACTGCAATATCTCTGGGAATATCAACTGGATCAATAGGATCGATGGTTTCATCCTTTTATGCTAACTCCCTCTGAACTAGAGGGGGAGATGATCTCATCTCCTTTGGTTCTAGCATTTCTTCATCATCAATTTCCATATCTATTTCTCTACCTTTCCTGACAGCCATCTCTTCTTCAAAGGTGACATCCCTACTGACGTCAATCTGTCTGGATCCTGGAATGTTGATTTTGTATGCCTTTGAAGACTCACTGTATCCCACGAAAGTTCCATTCGTGCCTGAAGGTTCTAACTTCGTTATCTTCTCCTTGGGCACATATCTATAGACTGGATAGCCAAGTATACGAAGGTGGCCCACTTTTGGTTTTACTCCTATGAAAGCTTCCTCCGAGGTCATCCTTCTAGGTTGAGAGTCGTACTCCTAGAAGCTTTCTATTGAACATTAACGGGATTCATGTGTCCATCACTTGTTCATCGGAACAAGTCTCGTCATCCTTCTCTTGTAGGCCATATCACATGGTCTTTTCCCTACAAGTCAAATCCTGTATGATGATTAGTGACATTGCATAATCAAATTTAACCAATTTATATTTCAATGCAATGACAATAGTTTACACAGGCATCTTAGCTAATACTTGAGCACAACAATCATAAACATGTCTTCTAAATACATTTGGGAACTATCTAGATGTCTGTTATCTCCACTAGAACATGTCGTCAAGAGTGTGCACTACTATAAGCATGCAAGAAGGAGATATCATCTAGACTAGCTTCATTACGTGTTAATGAAGTGTTGTGTAGCTCATATGCATAATAAATACAACAAGGTAAACTATATCAACTACTCAATACACTTCCAAATAGATCTGCATATAATGAAGATAGATAAGACAAAACAGATCTATGTAAGCAAGAAAACCAAATACTTATCTCTTATTGTTTTTGTGTGTGGGCTCCCACTGCCTTCTTGTGGGAACCATGAGAGATCTTTGTTCTTGCAACCTGGATCTTCATATCTCCTAGAAGAAGAACTTCGAACGATCATCATTCTTTGACTTCTTGTGAAGAGTATCTTCTTCAACATCAGCAGTTGAGGCTTCATGCTTTCTTTTGATTGAACTTCGAAAATTATTGACATTTGTATATGAGACAAATCGTTCTTCTCCTTCTTCCGATTTGGAGGAGGACTAGGTCTCCTATCTTCATGCTTGTGTTTGTAAAACTTTCTTCCCCTTCCCTTTCCTTTCTTGGCATGGGATACGAATGCTTGATTCTCCTCAGGTTGAGTGCGATGAAGTCTTTGTCTTGCTTCTATTCTTGTCTCTTCCTGAGTGCAATCTACCCATAGCTTGTCAAATTTGGGTAACTTGGATCTACCGCTTATACTTTGGATGAAAGACTCCCAAGATGGTGGGAGACCATTTAGAGTAGTGATGACAAGCTTCTTATCATCAATGGGATCTCCACCAATACTAAGCATGTCCCTTAGTTCTGTGATCCTCGTGAAATATGAGGAAATGGATTCTAACTTAAACATCTTCATATTTGATAGTTGGTTTATCAATGTAATGGATACATTGATAATATTGTGCTCAAACATCTTCTTTATGGTTTTGAACATCTTTCTAGCAGTCTTCTTACTTGAGATTTGAGGAACCAAATGGTCTCTAACTGAGTCCACCAGAATCCTTCTTGCTCAGGCATCATTCTTCCTCCAATGAGGTTTGTCTTCTCCAGCTTTTGGTTCTGGAACCTTCTCATTTACAACTTGTAAGAGATCATTTTCTTCTAGTAGAAGAAGAACCTTAGTCTTCTAGGAGATAAAGTTGGAAGCCCCTTCCAGCCGATCTATTAGGATATTCCTATACTCCATCCTAGTCCCACCAGTATTTTGATCATTTACATTTTCAGTCATGCATGCACTTTTAGGGTTTGCATGCATTCTAGGGTTTGCATGCATCCCAATCATCAATCCAGCACCTAGCCCTCAGTTAGCCAGCCCCCAGGAGCTTCTCACTATTCAGTTTTAGCCCGCCAGTTGTTTAATGTGTCCGTATTCCTTGATTTTAGGAAGCAACTCGCCCTCCTTCACCTACAACTCCAGTTGTCTTCAGTTTATACTCAATTACACTTAGTTACACTCAGTTACACCTACCAGACTCAGTTTGACTGATGGTTGACAGTTTCTTGAGCATTGATGACTCCACTGATGATGATGAAGACTTCTAGTTGTGCTCCGATGATCATGAGGACACCTGGTTGTGCTCCGATGACACTCTATTGATCTTATGATCACTCTGAGAGGCTAATCCGAATTGCCACCTTAGGCATTCGAATCATCTCTACCATTGTACTATTTATTTGTCCATATTGTGATTAATTAACTAGGGTGTGTGAAGTATTATTGCTTCTATCCGAGTTCTACTGTACCATATTATTCTATTGCTCATTATACTGTATTCACCACTCTTCTTCTATTTTCCTGCTTAATCATAATTACTCTTGTGAGGTATACATCATCTCTTAGATCTGCTGTGAGGATTTTCACATGGTATCAGAGCATGTTGAGAGTATTGTTTATCTCCATTCTTGAGAGTTTTTTGCAGGTTATTACCAAAATTTCAAGTGCATCAGTTGCAGCAAATTCTGCATTTTTGCAGCAGTAGCAGTTGCAGTTATTCTCTATTGTTTTTGCAGGTCTTCTACAACTTCAATAAATTCAGAAGAAATCCCTCCTCTTTCTCCACTCATCTATGATGAATGGAAACCGAAAATGATAGCATACTTGAAGAGCCATGATCTCTTTGACTGTTGTTTTGAAAGAAAGTGCGAATCTTCTGAAGAGAAGATTGATTGGTTAAATAAAGGTGACAGAGCCTTTGGATCAATGATTGATGCTATGCATGAATGGATGTTATATAACCTCCTTGATTTTTCATCACCAAAAGAGCTATGGGCTCACCTGGATGTAATATTTGGTAGACAGAATGAAGGGATTGGTCCAAACCCACTCGAAAGCAAGCAAAGTGATGCATTCACTCCTCTTGATGGTCTCTCAGATCATGAACCGGTATCATCTCATATTGAAGTTGTTGACAAAGAACTTGCAGATTCTCCACTCATGCTCCAACTTTCTTCTCTTTCTGTGCCAGCTCACACTCTAGATATTGCAAAAGGTCCTAAATCCTCTCTTGCACCAGAGTCTGTTGGTCTGCATCATGATCACATGATTATTTCCGAGGTAAAATCAGCTATTGGAGGTAATGCATTTGCTCCTCTCAAACAATCATCTCTTATTTACTACTATATGATCTTTAGCACATGCTTTCAGAAGGTTATTGAAGAATATGGCCATTGCCACCCGCTTGAGATAATTTCGCATGCATCCATTGGTTTTGATATCACCTCTTATGGTTCAAAGGAGATGTCAAGAAACCATTGCCATTCGCTTGAGATAATTTCTCATGCATATGATAGTTTTGATCTCATCCCTGTTGGTTCAAAGGAGATCTTAAAAAACTATTCTTCATGTCTTAAATTTGATTTGGATTTCAAGCAATTATTATTTGATGGTTCTTTTTGGCATAATCTCACCCATGATGGTTCGAAGGAGAAGACAAAACACTATCTGCATATTCATGATTTTGATCCTACCTCAACTAATTCGAATCACATGTTCAAGGATCATCCTCATACTTTTGGATTTGTTCTCATCACATTCGATCTGAAGAGCAAGTACAAGCACATGTTTTTTGAGCATGATCCACTTCTTCCCAAGAAGAAGATACCTCCAGACATATGACCAAACATCACACCTGCTTGAGTTTGGAGCATTTATTTTTTGTGTGTGCTTTACAGTCTGTTTTTTGAAGAGGGGGTATGTTTCCCATGAAATTTTCCCACTTCCTTGGTTTATTGACTGCTATTATTCATTGTATTGGGTGACCTTTGGTCTTAGTTACTAGGGCCCAGGATGGATTAAGGGGGGGTGTTAGGATATTCCTATACTCCATCCTAGTCCCACCAGTATTTTGATCATTTACATTTTTAGTCATGCATGCACTTTTAGGGTTTGCATGCATTCTAGGGTTTGCATGCATTTTACATACATCTCAGTCATCAGTTCAGCACCTAGCCCTCAGTTAGCCAGCCCCCAGGAGCTTCTCACTATTCAGTTTTAGCCCTCCAGTTGCTTAATGCGCACTTATTCCTTGATTTTAGGAAGCAACTCGCCCTCCTTTACCTACCAATCCAGTTGTCTTCAGTTTATACTCAATTACACTCAGTTACACTTAGTTACACTCAGTTACACCTACCAGACTCAGTTTGACTGATGGTTGACAGTTACTTGAGCATTGATGACTCCACTGATAATGATGAAGACTTCCAGTTGTGCTCCGATGACACTCTGTTGATCTTATGATCACTCTGAGAGGCTAATTCGAATTGCCACCTTAGGCATTCGAATCCTCTCTACCATTGTACTATTTATTTGTCCATATTGTGATTAATCAACTAGTGTGTGTGAAGTATTATTGCTTCTATCCGAGTTCTACTGTACCATATTATTCTATTGCTCATTATACTGTATTCACCACTCTTCTTCTATTTTCCTGCTTAATCATAATTACTCTTGTGAGGTATACATCATCTCTTAGATCTGCTGTGAGTATTTTCACACGATCTTCAACCTTCATGTCAATCATCTTGTCTACAGATTTGGACTGGAAACCCTAGCAAGCGTTAGGTCAAAAATAAAAGTTGGAATTTTGAAAAACTGACTCCACGGGTAGATGCACCCTAGCAAGGTGAGTTGAGTAGAGCTAGGACCGAGCCAAAAATGTGGAGAAATTAGGTTAAAAACTGAAACCCTAATTGATGTTGAAGTTGCAGAATTAGGTCAAAAAATGAAAATTCTCAAAATTGAATTGTCTTCACAAAAAGATGTGCCCTCCTTAGAATGAAATTCCCAATGCTATTTTTCTTCCAAAAAGTTGAGTGAAGACTTCAAAAGATGAAACCCTAGTTCTGGCAGGTTTCCAACAATGGCTTCTTCTAGTACTACTATGATACCATGTTAGATTTTGCATACATACATAGCATAATAATTCAAATGCATAAATTGGATCTTCTAGAAGAAAGACAAAGCACAAAACAATAACACAAGAGTTTAACTTGGGAAACTCAAACAGGAGAAAACCCAGCAACCTTCGTATAGAGATGATAATTTCGAGATCAGAGTACAATCATAAAAGAGAAAAGATGGAAATGCTTTCCAAAGATAGAAACCCCAAAATATTCTTCTCCTGCTGCAGTGCGAACTTCTCTCTCTGGGTGATGCGAACTTGTGTGAAGTGAGTGAGTGAATAATGAAGTGACTTTACCTCTTATTTATACATGTGCCAAAACTAGCTTTTACCCTAACTGGGCCGACTTCACTTGGGGAGCAATCAATAATTTAAATTTAATTTTTCTTTTGCTTGCTTTTCATCCCAAGGTTTACATTGATTCTTTCAAGGGTTTAAATAATTAATTACATCAAGTTCATCTCCCTTAGGAGGTACAATCAAGTACAATAAAATACAATAAATAATATCTTCCGAAGTTGCACAAAATCCAACAATAAGAGTGTGTTCATGAGTCTCATTGTCATCTTTTGTGTTTTGGACATTGCTCTTTGATAGCATAGTGATTGTTCCTTTGACACCACAATGGGATTTTGAATCTCATTTTATTGTCTGAGCTTCATTCAATGTTTACCAAAGAGGATTGTGTCAAGATGTTTTGTAGCACATTTTTCTACTTATCAGCTCTCCATAGGTAGCATGGTTGTACCTCATCTTGTTTTGCTTGCCAACATTGCCAACTTTTTTATCTCTAGCCAAGTAAATCTTAAGTGGATTGTGGGGATGTAATTTTTTCTTGGTCCCTATAAGTGATGTTTATGGAGAGATGTTAAAACTATGTACACCCAACTTGTTGGGCTTTTGGACCACCATGGTGGTTAATTTGTTGGGCCTTTTAATATCTATAGTTGAGGGTTCAAGTGCAACTAACCCAACTTGTGAGGCTTTTGGTCTACCATGGTGGATAATTTGCTGGGCCTTTTAATTTTCTATAGATGAGGATTTAGGCTCAACTAAGTAAAACCCTAAGCCTATATATAACAGAAGCCTTATAGACTATTTCATGGTGGTTAATCTGATGGACCCTTTAATTTCTATAGTAGAGGGTTTAGGTGAAACTAACCAAAACCCTAAGCCTATATATAATAGAGACTTTAGACTATTTCTCTATAATCGAAAAACATGACTTTATGAATTATGATTCTATTTGAGAGTGGAGATCTTTCTTATTGGGTCCCCACTATAATTTGATCATGTATCGGGCCTTTATTATTTGCTGTTGATTATTAAGTTATGGTCAGGTTTGGTTTCTATGAGTGGAGTCCAATACCTTTAATATTCACAATGACTTTCATAACATACTCAATGACACAAAAGAACCAAATAATATCTTCATTATAATAATAAAAACACTAACAGTCTAAAATCCACCAATCAAAATCATGAGCCTAAATTCCCCACTCAGAAAAACAACGTGATAACACCAGCAACACTCAACAACACCAATCAATAAACAAACAATATCTTCATTATCAAAAGCAATAATCTGAAAACCACCAATTTTAAACCAATTTACACACCACCAAACTCCTGCTATTAAAGCCCAACTTGACCTCTTATCATATCCATCTTCAAGAAATCTTTATCGACCTTATTTTCCACGTGGAAGTATTTGCATGACTTACAAAGATACCCACTCATGATAAGCATTCAACCTATACCACCTCAAACATAAATATAGGTACATGTTTCAAAGACACGTACAGGTTTTGAAAAATAACAGTTTCAAACATTTTAGGAAACTGAGAAAAAGCGTATCTTTATGTAAAGATGTCTTACAAGGGGGGGGAATTTTTATCTAGTTTACTTTTCAAGACATCACTTTTTTGATGTATTGTTTTGAGTTCATTTACTATCGTTTTGTATGGGGCTCACCAACACCTAACTTTAAAGAAATGAAAAAAATGGCCCAAGGATCTGAATACAAAATATTGATTTGCGATACTGTAAGATTTATTTGAAATTCCAAAATAGAAAGAAATGACGAGACGCAATCATGAACTTCCATGGGAACTGTTCAAAAACAAATATACCTTTTACAAAAATATGTGAACCAAGTGCTGGCTGGCATGCAGAAAAATACTCTGCAAAATATATAAATAACTTCATTATTAATACAAGATACTCATTGATGAAAATGTGCATAGTGAGCCTGGACCTCGACATAAAATACAAAACCCCTGTATAAAACAGAATCATTCTGCCCAGAAATTGAATGGGCTTTAACCAATCTCTAAAATGTGTGTAGTTAGACATGCATTACCTGCTGTAATTATTTCCAAAAGGACATCCTGGCCATCACCATTCTGAAAGGATAGCCACTCCATTCTTAATGGTTATGCAATACTTAAAACCAACAATATAAATGGAAATTCTGGACTTCTGTTGGGAGTGAATCTATATCAGACCTGCCCAAATAAGGTCCAGACATGTTAAATTGTTTTGGTTCAAAAGAATTGGTTCTTTCAGCCAATGAATCAATAAATGTGGGATACCTCAATATGTATCATAAAACACAATGATTGAACTCTCAAATAAATAGCGCACTGCAATGCTCCATCAAATGGTACAATCTGTAAGGGCATAAACCATGCTGAGGAAACAGCTGATTATGGCTTCAGAAACACTAGTGCTTATTTCTGTGTTCCAATTAACAGACTCAGCCTCAAATCAGATGTTGGTAGAGTGCCATTTTGTGGCACTTGAGATGCATACAATAATCACAGATGGAGCGGACTGAAGATGCACTTGACAGGCTCATATTTTTAGCATAACGATGGATAGAACTCACTCGTAAGTTTCATAGCCGAGATGTCATCAATAACATTACCTAACTTCGTTAACTCTGCTGCATCAGCCTTATGGGCATTGCAACCCCATACATGAATGCTTAGCCTACGACACTTCGAGGAAGTTGCATTTAGAAATGAATTATACCAATCAATAACATCAGATTTCTGTATAATGTTTAACTCATCCGCTTCGAGCTTCAGCATTTCAAACAAGTACCTGATCAATGGAATGTAATATATATTTCAGATTAGATTCTGAACATAAATATTTTTTTTTTGTTGGAAAGCAGTTGAAACATAAAATGTGTTCCTATCCTTGTGAGTTGCATCACATCAAAACCATAAAACCAATCCCCATGGTTCCCAAAGCTTGCTATAATGTGTGTATTTGTTACTTGAGTAAAGTATAAGTGGATAGCTCATTATTATTGGCTGTTATCAGAGGTTCATGAACTGTTTGACAAAATGTATCTATGACTGTGTGCGAACAGTGTGTAGTATTTTGCCAATTTTTAACATGGTATCAGAGCTGGGGCTCTGAGATTATAGTGGATTGTTGGTACAGTTGGGTGTGCAAAGGATTTGCATGACTAAGGCTGTTTTGTAGTGGCTGTGAGCAAGAATATTGCTGAGAAGTACAGCTGGTAGGGTATTTTGGTCAAAAAGGGCAGAGTGTGCCTTGTTGGAAAAAGTGCAGATTGGAAGATTTTGCGAAGAAATTCGAGAAAGAATTTTTGCTTGTCTCAATTCTTTCAGACAGCAGTGTAGCAGAGAGTTTGGGTACTGGAGCATGGTACATAGATAGCAGAGCAGCATGCAATATGATGGGGACACGAGCAATGTTCCGAGATTTGACAGAAATTGACAGAGTTATACTGACTGAGGATGGGTATGCCGGCACCCATGCAGTACAAGGAGTTGGAAGAGTCCTATTCCAACTCGAGTCTGGTGGTTATCTGGAGGTTGGCGATGTGTTGCTTGTTCTAGAGCTAAAAAGGAACTTGCTCTCAGTTTCAGCTCTGGAGGATGATGGATATGCGATCCTTCATGTGGAAGGGCGTGTTTATATATATCCGGTGAGTGGGGGCTTGGGTGCAGCGTGTCTGCTTGGCATCCATGATGGCAGGGTATACCGAGTATTGGGGCATCCTTTGGATAGTGAGCCTGGTGAGAGATCGGACTCAGTGCCAGCAGCGGTGGCTGTCATTATGGAGGATTCATCCAGCTTTGTGAGCAAACCAAGTTGGTATGCTATGGTTCTTTAGGATGAGCAAGAGAATGAGCAATGCTCTCAGTTTAGAGTGGTCAGGCGTAGACCTTCAGCAGCTGATCCAGTGCAGGTATATGAGGGGCATTCAGATTCAGAGGGAGCTTCAGCTATTCGAGGGAGAGGACTGGAGAGAGATCCAAGTGGAGCTGATGCCAGTAGTACCTCCCTCACTAAGAGGGAGTGTTAGCATTTTGTAGCTCGAAGGCACTCCTGCATCAAGTGCCTAGGTGCAGGGGTCCAAGAACTTATGGAGTCTCATTAAATATTCATAAAGTGACTTTATGAGTTTTTATTAAAGTACTTTATCATGTGACCTTTTAATTTAAAACTGAGATGTACTTTATAGTGATTATAAAGTGACTTTTAAATTATAAAGTGACTTTAAGTTATAAAGTGAACTTTTATAATATTTAGGGAAAAGTGACTTTTCGAAAAGAAAAGATTTAGTATATAGTTCACTTAAAGAATTTAAGTGAACTTGAGATTAGATCCCAGCCATGGATCTTGAGATCAAGATTTAATCTCAGCATGGATTTCGAAAAGTCATGGAAGTTACCCTAATGAGAGAAACAAAAGATGAGTTTGAGACTTCATTTGTACACATCCAAGAAGAGAGTTTTTGGTGAGAGGCACGAGTTTCCTTGCAAGAGAGCAGAAATATTGAGCTGAAAGGTGGGCACGCTATCCAAGGAGAAGGCTTCAGAGTGGGCACGCACTCCCAGGTAGTGATAGCTGCTGCTGTATAAGTTTGGACAGAAGATGATAGGCGAACTTCCCTTGCAGATGGAGTGAGCATGCTTCCCAAGACAGTGAGACAGCATTTAATGTTGTATGTACAACATTTTTTGGAGGCCGTACTGCTGGTTTATGCACAGAAATCAATGACATGTACAGCTGAAGATTGGCACACAAATCGAGGCACATTAATGCTGCTGGGTTAGAGTTTCTGTGCACTGATTTCAAGGCTGATTCTGTACACATAAATTGAGGTTGTTTATCAGAGTGAGAGGGCTGTCCTGTTGACAGTATAGAGAATGTACAGACTGTTAAGATGAGTTTGGCACATTTTTCAAGGTGCTGAAACTGTGTATTAAATGCTGTAAGGTACTGCTGTCCTGTATCTTTTATTTTACTCTCATCTCAATAAAATCTCTTGCAACTGGTTTTCCCCGGAGGTTGGGTTTTTCCAGGGTCTAAGTTTGACCAAATATGCTGAGTCAAATGCATTTTTCCAGACTGCTGTTTTGAATTTCCTGTGTATTAATTTCACTTACAGCCTGCTGATATTTGTTATTTTCCGCTGCAATATGTGGTCATGAGCAGTATATCAGTCCTATAATGTGTGTATTTGTTACTTAAGTAAAGTATAAGTGGATAGCTCATTATTATTGGCTGTTATCAGAGGTTCATGAACTATTTGACAAAATGTATCTATGACTGTGTGTGAACAGTGTAGTATTTTGCCAATTTTTAACACATTATATTCTATATAACTTTACAAGTTAGACAACAGGTAAGTGTGAATAAAAAATGGTCATCGGAAACTATACCTTTTTTCCAGAACTTGACTCCAGTGACGATTAGTCTCATCAATTAGAGATGGATCTTTCTCTAATTTCTTTGCTATTAATCCAACTTTGTAGTTTTCAAATTCTTTATCATCCATCTCACCCTGGAAGAAATATACCCAAACAAAATAAATACAAAGCACTTTGCATTTCAAGTTGCATCCAAACACCACTGAAATGTTGAAGAGGAAAATAAAAATGGCTTCAAAACAGCATGCTCTGAATTTACTCAGATTTCACAGTGCAATATAAGAGAGTCTCAAACTTGATACTAAGAATGAAGTTGAGCTATTAGTGTTGTATACTTTGCACTTGTATGATTTACAAGAGAAGATCCCAGATAGAACAACTGTTGAAGGCCAGAAAATGGGCTATTTGGGCAAACTAAGCACTAGTTTCGCAGATAAGCAAGCAACACCCTATAAGCTGTGTAGCAAAAAGGCATATCTGCCTTAACATACAGAAAGAACAAATACGAGATGAAACATGAAATCAGAAAATTAGAAAGGAAAGTCAGTTATGCACATGCAATGGGCATTTTAAAGACAATATCAACAGGTAAAATAAGCAATCAAATACAAAAAGAGAACAAGAAAGTTCACAACTTATTCAAGTTAACAACAAACAAGTTCAGTATAAGACTTTGAAGAGTACCAGGATTTGCTGTAAGTTATTGATAAATGCATCTAGTCTTTCCTGTAAATATGGTGGGCTATGTTTGGAAGATTGAACACGGAAACAAAATCCCAGTACACGGTGTGTCATCCTAGTGCCACAATCCACAACATATCCAAGCTGCTCCTTTGTCCTGCAGTTTACAGAATGTAAGTGAGAAGTTAATAGTAGGTAAACTTCAAACTTAAAATTACTTCTTTATTCCAACCATCATATTTTTTATGATATAAATAAAATCGAAATTAGACAGCTCACTGAGGCATAGCCACATGACACTTTTAACCGTTTACAAATGTCTGCACGAAACGGAAAGAGGATGCATCAGCAAGTTCACTCTAAGTAAATGAAATCAAACAAGGAGCATATCTCAGATGAAAATTGAACATTCTCTCCTTTTAGCTATCAGTACACACCTGTTCAGGGTTAATTTGATTGGATAAGGATTAAAAGTGCATGATCAAGGCCATGCCAAAAGCACATGTACAGTCAAGCTAGCCAGTTAGGCATCCTAAGGTTTCCATCCATATTCCTGCTGATTTAAAGAATATAAGTCAGCAACTAGAAAGAAAATTTTAAAAAGTGTGGTAACTATGGTGACCGTTAAGTTTTATTTTGTAAATATGATGTAAATTCAGTCTCCGATGCACAAGAATAAGAGAAAGTGGAGGAATTTATAAAGGTTCGAAGCCAAATATGTTTAGTGTGCCCCTGCTGAACAAGCAAAAGAACAAATTGTATAATTAAAAAATTTATTTTGTAGGTTGGCCAAGATTGGAGCCTACCTGAGGAATGCTGAAACTGTCAAGTGATGTAATAATAAAGTTTTTCTTGTCTTATGGGTAGGTTCTTCCTCCATTTCTTGATGCATTAGCCATGCATTAGGTTGCCACACAACCCTGATAATATATTTCCGAGCAGTGCTTCACAACTTTATTTGGGAAATTTGGTATATTTGAGCTAATTTGTAGGAACTTGGAATGTTACAAGTGGTATCAGAAACCAGAACAGTTGAAAAAGGCAATTTTATTTTTTTTACAGGGAAAAGTTGCATAGGAATTAGAACAGAATTCGAACATGCATAGTGTGTACAAGTTCAGCCGCTAAACCTGTTTTGAAGAAAGATCAAAAGTAGTGCAATTCCAGTGCACATCTTTTGAATGGCAGATCCAAAATGTGCACTTCAAAAGATATTTGAGATAAGATAAGATAAGATAATTTTATTAGTGTCCAAAAATGATGACAAGATAGATCAATGGGACTGTTTGGTACCATGATGTTAAACAAAGTGAGAGCGCTAAGGCGGCTCCTATAAAAAAAAAGCAAGACGCAGAAAGAAAAGTACAACTCTAACCTAAATACCAAAAAGAGCTAACTCCAAAGATGGGAAACCGATCTAGGAGAGATGTACAAAGAAAATGGATCTAGAATCTGTGATGCAAAAGTAGTATGTCATGGATCACTGGAACCCTAAGTCACACGGTTCGGGTTCGGGTTCGGGTTCGGCAAGGATTAGGTTCGGTTCGGGTTCGAATTTTTCGATGAGGTTCGGATGAGGTTCGACATAAGGTTCGACTATATATATATATATATATAATTTCTTGATATTATATAGCAAAAACAAATGATGCAGAAACATGATCAATAAGTTTAATAAATTAACATTATTAAAATTATTAATTAATTTAAAATAAAATTAATAACATTATAATTAATAAGCAATAAACAATAATGTTAAGTGTTTATAAAGTAGATTAATATTATTAATTAAATTAATAAGAATTTAATACAAATTATAATCAATAAATTTTTTTAGTAAAAAGTATTCAATGTAAACAATTATTAATATATGGATAAACCACTTTAAAGTTAAAGTTTAAAGTTTATTTTAAAGTTTTAAAGACTAAAATTTAAATTTCAAGTTTAAAAGTAAACTTTTAATATTATTAACAATAATGTTAAAAGTTAAAGTTTAAAAGCTTAGTTTACTAATATTAATTTAATTAATTAATATTAATATAATTAATTAGTAAAACAAAAGGATATTACAGGATGCGTTGGGAAAATCGTGGCCCGTGGAGGCTTGGAGCCGCACACGCAGACTGCAGTCGGGGTCACGGTCGCAGTGAATCTCCGTTGCGCTCACTGTCGGGGATGCCAGCACTCGCCGTCGCAGATGAATGGACTATGGAGGGAGGTCGACGTGGCCCTTCGTAGATGAATGGAGGGAGGCCAGATGAATGGTGCGATTGTAGAAGGCGAGGGAATGAATCTTTTTCCTCGTGAAATGAAAGCGAGGGAAGGTTATGTCGGGCGGTTTTGCCTATGAAAAAATCCGAAACTCAGCCAAAAAAACGAACCTTAAGCAAAAAAATCGAACCTCAACCAAAAATTCGCCTTCAGGTTCGCCTTTAGGTTCGCCTTTAGGTTCGGGTTCGATTAGGTTCGGGTTCGTTATTAGGTTCGGGTTCGTTATTAGGTTCGGCATTAGGTTCGTCATTCAGGTTCGCCGAACCTGAACGAATTTCAAATTTTTTTTTAGGTTCGCCGAACCTCGAACCTCAAGGATTAAGTTCGGCGAACCCTGTGACTTAGCTGGAACCATCTCTCCTAACATCCGAGGCCAAATGGAAGAATCTCAAAATAGTACTATGTATGGAGGAAGAGCTGGAAGAGGAGCTATAATGGGTAATGTGTCGCTGGAAGGAAACGTCATATATATATATATCATAAAACAAAAATTAAAATTTACCATTCATCATTTAAATTTAAAATTAAAGCTACAGAATCATCATCATCAACCTAAATCAAATATACACATTAGATTTAATATTTACTATACATAAGTTACAACATTTAATATTAATAAAATAACTTATGGAATATAAATGATTTAAAAAGCTATATTAAATGTTTTAACTTATGAATAAGTAATAAGTATTAAATAATAAGTAATATGTATTAAATGTTTTAACTTACGTTTTACATGTTTTAACTTATGAATAAGTAATAAGTATAATGATTTATAACATCAATGTTAATAAATAAACATTAAATAAACATAAATAAATTATATCATTAATGTTTTTATAAATTATATCATTATAAATAAGCATAGTAACATTTTTATACATTAATAAACATAGTATAATAATGCATATATTTTTGAAATGCGTATTTATCAATTTAGCTCCATTCAATAGTTTAAAAAAAATTAAACTTAGCAATAAACCCATCGGGCCTTTGCGTCAGCACTGGAGAAACACGACCCGTCCTCACAAACAAACACCCGTCCGCGCATACAAATAGTCGGCACTGGTGTTTTTCGAAGACCCGTCCGCAC
The DNA here is from genome assembly GCA_027924585.1 of Larix kaempferi. Lineage (NCBI taxonomy): Eukaryota > Viridiplantae > Streptophyta > Pinopsida > Pinales > Pinaceae > Larix > Larix kaempferi. Next base: position 2,669,764 of record BSBM01000223.1, read on the forward strand.
AAACAAACAGTCGGCATGGTCATGGTTGTGACCTGTGGGCCAGATTACACAGAGAGGATTACTCGCACAACGACATAGAGGATTACTTGTTGCTACGACTTACCATCTAATTCGTTTTTGGAAATTCTGTGACATAGAAACCATAGAACACGCACTGTCGTCAAGACAAAAATCTGGAACCCGCAAATTTCAAACTTTCTAATCGAACCCTAACCCAAAAACCATCGACCGTCTCCAAAACCTGTCGATCCATACCCAAAAACTGTCGATCCGTATCGCTTTTAGCTGGTCCATATCAAAATTTGTGGATCCGTATCAAGGTCGTATCCCATCAGTTTCTGTATCCGAAGCGGCGAACGACGTTTCAGCAGGGTTAGAGGGCCATTTCCGGTAACTTAGTTCTTGCAACTTGCTGTAAAATATTCATAATTTTCAGCTCAATCACATTGAGCTATGATTTGAAGCATTTTCAAAAAGAAAACTAGAACTACATGCTTAAAACGTTTCAGCTCAAATTTGCATCAAATGGAAAGTTACAATCCTTGTAAGTTAACCCCATTTAGAATTTAAACCCTAAAAAGGAAGGAAACCTATTAAATGTTGCGGGAGAAGAACAATGGGTCCTTTTATCTTTATAGGGAATCAAGATGGGCCTAGTGTTGAAGAAATCATATCAAGTTTTAAGACCCATTACACCTTCCTTCAATGAAAGCCTTTGAGTTGGTGGATATATCTTGACAAAAGGAAGAAAAAAATATTGAAGTCTTAAATGTGATGAATTTCAAAGATTATACTTCAACGTTACCGGATTCGGCCACCCAAGCTCCGTATCAGTATCCAATCCGCAGAGGAAACGAGGAATCAGGGAATCGGTACGGATTCAGTTCGATTTCGATTCAGAGAAGATTCGGATTCGATAAGGTTCAGAGCAGAGATTAACGTAGGCAAGTTCGTGAAGAGATCTTCGCCCAGCCTCTTGCGATTTGCATCCTTTAGTGATTTCATCCAGCCACTCGATCCGGTCGTCCTTGCCATGATAATCGATGTGGTGAGACCACCAAATGGTGGCTCCCTCGCAGAAGTCCACCACCGCCTCATTAGAAGCCGGACAGAACTCCGCACCGTTGGAGTTTTTGGAGCGAAGTACATCCAATCTTTGAGCGCCCTCAATGGCGTTGCGGGTAGGCAAGTAGAGCTCTACATCGTCGCGGGTAGGATTGGGTTCACAACTCCCATTATACTGTGGAATGTCAGGATAGCAATAGGGATCGAGTTTTTATATGCATGTAGATGAGAACCAATGTTAAATAATTTATCAATTATCTACTGTAGTGATTTATGCTCAGATCGTCATTAGGTTCAATTCCTAAGTTTTTTTTGCGTGAATATTTCCCCTTTATAGCATACTAATCTACCTCCTCGATTATATATGCATATAAATAATCAACTTTTTAAACCATTAAAATTTAAAGTTATTAACTATAAAATTTTAAAGTTATTAAGTATAAAATTTAAGTTATAACTTATTAGCTATATTGTTAGTTATGTTTAAATATATTTGAAAGAGGAACATTATTTATTTTTATTTTTTATTGTCAACGTGCTATCTCCTCAATATTAGGATGTATGAATCTATAACGTATAAAATATGATTTTCAATCTGTGATTTTTATAAAATATATATATATATATATATATAGTTAGGGTTCTGAATCCCCGATTCCTAATTTTGGATGAGTGCCGAATCTCGTATCGGATTCTTTAGCCGATTCCAATCGCACCCACGGTTCGTGTAACCTTGTTATACTTAGATGGTCAAATGAAAGAAATGAAGATAATATGAGAAAATTAAAAGAAATGTGGAAAACTCTAGGAAAAATTAGAACAACTACAATCTACTTCGATGAATGAAATGAAATTAAGAGCTTAAGAAAAGAGATCAACTGAACAAGGATAAACATGAATTAAAAGAGAATTCTGCAATTACAATGAATCAATTGGATGTAATAATTACAACAGTCAGCATCGATTTTCAATGCCAAAATCAGAAGGGCATATATCATATATCAATGTCTAAAAGACAAGTGGCATAACCACACATACGCATGGAATCAAATGGTCAATTACATGACAGGATATCATCACTGACCAACAACTAAGAAAAAAGCCAAGGTGGAAGACATACATGGAATCCAAGGAAAGTAACCATATGATGATAGACTATAATGGGATGACACAAATAAAGATCTCTTATGCATAGATTGATAAACAAGAAAGGTGGCAGTACAATTCCAATCTATAGATTTTGTTATCACATCCATGTTAGCTGGAGCTACCATGTTGCAGATTGTGTGGTTAGGGACCTGTTATCACATATATAGTAGCCGGGCTACCATACATTATTTTTCTGATTCCAGTACACTATTCAGCCAGTTCCCTTACATTTGAGATGCTGAGATGAGCATCTATATTGGATCACTATCAGATTGTGGACAGCAGTTGTATTCCCCATGCCATGACTGAGTCTCAGGACACTCAGAGAGATGACCGATGTAGCCATTATACCATTGGTACAGAGCAGTCAGTAGTGCCCAGAGTTACAGCAGCAGTTTCAGAGGACAGATGATGGTACAGGTTGATGAGCATTCAGGTATATGACTCAGCAGGTATATCATTGTGTTATGGTTATATTGCTTTTATACTTATTCTTATAGCATGTCTTAGCACTTAGTGTCATGATCTGGCGATCATATAGATTATGTGGACCTGGTTGATCTTATTATATATATTCTATTGTCCCTACTTAGACTTAGAAGTTCACTATTCATACTCATTGGTTTTACCCTCCTTAGGGAGAATAGAGGTGATCATTCAACCATACTTTGGCTTGCTAGTGTCGGCTCCATTATTCATTGTCTTCATCCATCCATGACCTACCTTTTAGTTTATCACCCTGACTTACTACTTGACTAGTGACATGGAGGATCTTTTCCCCACTGTAGCCTCTGTATTGGATGAGCTTCCCTGTTTATTGTGTCTCGGCTCTGAGTTGGTGACAAAACTTACCTATGGTGAGTTGGAGTTCCTTGTAAATTCCCTCTAGTCACTAAAGTTGTGTTGGCTAAACCTGAAACTTTTAGTGCTGCCATGAATACAAAATCTGGAAAAATGAAATGCTATATCTTGTATGAAAAGCCCATTCATGCAATGTGTTTCTAAACACACATGAATGAAAGGCATGCCAAATGAAAATGGCTATGAAAATAAAATGTTATATCTTTTGGAAAATAAATACCTAGGTAAACAAGCTGTCCATGACACACCTAGAAGTGCTCAAGTAAACAAGTGCCTTAAAAACACACCTGCAGCAGAAAGCCTAAAATAAATGTAAATCTATGCAATGTGTTTATAAACACACATAGATCAAGGCTATGGAAACTTCAGGCCCAAAAAGCAATGGAACTTAAAAGCTATATCTAAACAATTGTTGGCCTTATTTGTATTATGGATTGTGCGCATCTGTGAAGGTGAATAAACCCTCTTTGAACAACTCATCCATTTGTGAGACACCGCCATTCCCTGTGTTATTGCTCATTCAGTATATACTATGGTGTGTATTCCCTTTCCCTTGCCAAAGTGTCACAAAGTTAAGTCAGTCAAGTCATCCCTTAGCCTAGCCAGTTATTTTAGCCTTCACCCTTCACTAGCAAATTGATCACAGCTATGAAGTGAGTATGATCTTGAAAGTCTAGTCTAAGTAATAATAATAATTAACGACATTATATATTTGGATTTAGATCGCCAGTAATGATTACTTTGTGCTATAATTGTTATTTGAATAAGTTGTAGAACATGCATTAACCTTGGACACTTTGTAGCAGCTTGTGATGAGGGTCTAAGTTATATTGGGTCATGTTGACTTGGTTAGGCCTAGTCTGACCATGGTCAACCAGAGGAGGTGAGATGGTTGGACCTTATGATGACATGGATAGATGATATATGGTCTATGTATACATACATGATGGTTCTATGCAGCAGCTACAGGGTTATGATGATGATTCTTGGTTTACAGCAGTGATTGGTCATTTACAGATTATTATTATTGGCCCTGTTCCGATATATTGGATATATATATTGATCATGCAGAGACTCATATGGTGTATGAGTACACATCTTGGATGGATTTGGACCTTCTGAGTCCAATGAGACAGTTTGTTTTCAGTTTCGGGCATTTACAGTGATGATTTTGCCTCAGTAGGTTGTCCTAGTGCAGTTTTGGTCTGTCGGAGGCCCTATCAGAGCAGATGTGATTTTTATCCGGTTGACCTAGGGCGCTGATGATGGAGGGGGTGGTCCAGCCACTTGTTTTTACCATATTACCCCCCTCCCGGACACACTGGTGCCCTCACCTTGACAGCGCAGGCACTCCAGGAGGCTGTTTGGGGCAGTTTCACGCTTCCCGAGGCATTTCAGGATTGGTAGAAATGGCTATTGAGGAAATCGATTTGGGCTACTGAGGCAAAGTTATGGCATGGGATGATCAGTGATGATAGATCGGGGTCCTCCACACCTTCTCCAGCAGTTTCAGCTGCATCAGGGCCCGCATCCATCACTTATGGCACTTTCTGAGGATTTCTGAGGTCTTTTTGAGGCCTAGGATTTGACTATGGTGGCACGATTTGGTACATGGGTGATTATTTTATGATTATTGTGCTATGGGGATTGACCAAGGAGGGATAAAATTACCCCTTGGACCCACCATAAGCATCTTATTATATTTTGTCATCATGATTTGGTGGGATTCCCCTCTTCTAGGGCGATTTTGTCCACTCACATAATATTTTATTAGTGATCCATGTATTTTATTGTTGGGCTCATCTCAACCATTGATTAGACATTTGTATCTTTTAATCTTAGCCACTCATTCAAAAAGTGGTTAGGGTTTTGGTGCCTCTCCTTCCTATTTAAAGGAGAGAGCCTCTCATTGTAAAGGGGACTTTTGGCTCTGGATTATTGGAATATAAATGATTATTGCATCTATCTCCAGTATTGTGGTGAATGTTTTTGGTGTTCGTTCGTTGGTTCTTCCTTTGCACTGAGTTATTGGAGATCTTGCTTGCCATATATTTTGTACCACGTTTTTGCATCTACAGGTGGAGGCCGATTTGCTTTGAGGAGGAAGTATTGGTAGGGGAAGAGTCTCCCTACTTCTTCTTTGGATCTCTTCGTTGGTAACAGGGAGTATTACTGTCCCAGGACCTTCTATTTCATGTTACTATTGCATTTCTCTTGTATTTCCTCCATACTTGATCTTACTGATTGAATCACTATTCCTTGGTTGGACAAGTAGAGGAGGTCGCACTCGTGGGCTAGGGCATCACTTCGGCAAGCAAAATCGACAATTTCTCATTTGATCTCTGTGGGAATCTTCCTCAACATCAAGACATCTCATTCACATCACTCAGGTATGATCTCAAGGTAAGTTCTATCTCCATGATCTATCCAATTGTCTAAAACAATTAAAACCCTAATTAATCAAAACCCCATTTTTTACATTTTCTCAGATCTACTTAGATCTAGTGGGTCGTTGGGCATAATATTGAAAACCCACCTCTATAGCATCCACGGCATCCCGGATCTATAGTTTGGTGAGGATTGACTTCTGTTTGACCCCCTTCCCAAGCCAACTTAGCTTCTCCCAAGCAAGGCGCACTTCTTGGTGGTTGTGAGTTGACCTAGATCTAGGTGGTGGGTAGTTGAGATCCCGCTTGATCCATAATCTACACATCAGATAACCTACCCCCAGATTGTCACTTTTCTGATTTTCACCTTGTGGGCCCTATTCCACATTTTAAGGGATTTAATCCCCATTTTGGACCACTAGGTGTACTTAAACTCAGATCTAGTAAGATCTAACCGTCGGATTGCCGTGAAATTATAGATCCATACTCCTACTTGACCAACCTACCCGGATCTAAAGTTTGGATGCCATCGGACTTGTCTTGACCCACCTAACCCACATTTTTGGCCTCCTTGGGTAAAGTCGCACCACCTTGGAGAAGTGAGTTGACTCACTTCTAGGGCTTGGGTAATTGAGATTTTGGAGATTTGGAACTGGCATAATTCAAAACCTAGGTCTAGTGTGTCATCTTGTCAAATCTTGCCTTGGGGACAACATTCCTTATTTTAAGGGATTGTGGTCCACTTTGGTCAAACCTAGATCTAGACCTATTCATCCATCAAGGCCTTAATTGCCCACTTGTCTCATGGTATAGGAGTCCTTAACCACAAGGCAACCCCACTTTGACTCCATTTACCCAATTCCCAAGGCACTGGTTACTCTCCAAGTCAATTCGACTTTCTTAGATTGTTGGATTAACTTGTGGTTTGACCTTAGTGTGTTGAGCCAAACCCTTGATGCCATCATGTATCACGGTCAAGCTTGTCACATGTACTAGTTAGCCCCAAGGCAACCCCTAAACTACCCTGCATTGGACACAATTCCCAAGGCAGTGGATCTTCCAACATTGAACTAGTACTCTAATCCTAGATCTCATATCAAACATTACAAGTCACTCTCACATCAACTATGGACCAAAGTTATACTCATTGAACCCCTCACTTGGCTTGTGACTTCATACTAAGGTCTAGGATAAACCATACACCTAACTTCACTTAGAAATACCCTGATTTGGTGTCTTGGTTTTGATCTCTCCTATCAGGAGTAGATCGGGTCTCCCCCTTTGTTGTCTGGGCTAGATAACATAAAGTGAAGGTTGCCTCGACTGGCGTGACAACCATATATTGGAGGTCGAGGTGATCGTGGTTGCACCTTTTGGGTTGCCCTTCCCTATTGCCATCCATGATTGGATATATCCATAGGGGCAACTACAGTTTAGGTGATAACAGGACCATACTGCATTTTTTTTTGCCAGATCAGAGATCAGATGCCTTCAGAGGGGGCATGCATTATCTTCAGATTGCCCCTATCAGAGATATCAGAGGGGACAGATGATCCAGACATGTTATACAGCATTGCCTGCAGGGTCACCCTTCCTTGCCAGACTTTGCATGATCCCATTTGAGATAGTTACTTAGCCATATTGTGATGAGAGCACTACAGAGTATTGCTGGTTTGCCACTAATTGCCCAGATTCAGTAGAGATCCAGTTCAGAGACAGCTTCAGTAGCGGGTATATGGTATGGCAGGTATAACACTTTATGGTTTATTGCACATGTTGTTGTTTAGACTTGTTTATTTATGATAGTACACAGACTTGACATATGATGTTGATTATGGTGATCTCGTTGTTTATTATGCTATGTATAGCCCTTGGTGATGTCAGTCCACCTCATTTAGGAGGCTCATGTATATGCACATTGGTTCTCATCCCCGTTACTGGTACAGACTTGGTCATTTCGTCCTCCTAGGCAGCTAACTATGGATCCACCTATCACTTCCTTCCATCCATCCGACTCATTCATGTTGATTTCTCCCGACTTGGACCTAATTTGTGACCTTGAGGATCCCCTTCCCCATTGACCTCTGAGTATGCCATGATTCCTTGTCTTTTGTGCCTCGGCTCTTTAGTGTGTGAGATGCATTCTCAAACTTGGGATTTCCTCCTGTCGGTTGCCCCCGATGTTGCAATGCAGTATAGGATTGTGTAGACTCACCGGGTGTTCCCCATTGATCATTGAAGCTTGTTCACTTGCCCCCATTACTTTGCAGTATGAGCACCTTGATTATATCTTTTGAGATATGTATGTAGCCCAAAAGGGCCATGAAATGTAAATGTAACATCAAGCCAAAAAGGCTAAGTATGAAAGTCAATGTGAAAGTCCAAGCAATGTGTTTTTTAACACACACGGACACGGGTCAGCCATATGTATCAGCTTTGTAGTGGTTATTTCCTCACCTAGTCCTGCAGGGCAAGGAGGTGAGATGGAGTAAGGGACAGCCTAAGTAACAGGACACGTCCCTCTAGGGCCAAGTGTCCCGTGGGCCACGTTTGGGCACGGACACGACTGCCCCACGTGGGGGACACGACTTTTTTCGTGTCCTGATTTCGGGACACTCGTGTCCTGCCTCTGCACATCGTGTCCCAATTCCAGGACACTCCAGGACACGTGAACACTAAAATTAACTTTGAAATTATTGTTCAAGCTTTTGTAATTTGTGATGGTCCTATATTTTATTGATGCTAAAAGGTTTCTCATAAGTTCCACCTCATTTTTTATCTTCTTAAGCCTTCCTAAAACGCACACTAACATGATAACAGCCACAAAGTCTAACATTTAACTTCCATAGCCTCGAGAGTTCATCAGTTCCATAAAACACTATTGTCTTCTTCACTACTGAGTGCAAAACTTGCATTGCTTGGCCAATTTACATTGGTAACTGTGAAATAAAACATTATGACAGTCCATACCATTCTTAATGGTTTTAACTTTTAGGAGTTTATTCATCTTTTGAATGAAAAAATAATCTCCCAAATTCATATGGGAATTGAAAAATAAAGCTTCAAGGCAATCTATTAGTCTATTTGGCATTTGCCAGTGCCCAGTGGCATTCCAACATCTATGTAATACATTTTGATTTTGATGACTTAATGAGAAATATGGTTTCGACATGCATCTATGTGTCTCATTGTGATTTGTGAATGACAAATGTGTTGTGAATTGTGAATGACAAATGTGTAATCATTAATGTGTTTTGATTCTAATTTCTATTGAATATTTGTAAATGTTCTAGTTTCTAAATTTTATTGGATCTATATGTCTATATTTTTAAATTGTAATATATTTAAAAATATATATATATGTATATAAAACGTGTCCTACGTGTCCTGATTCCGGGGGTCACCGTGTCCCGTGGGGACACTCGTATTTTGGGGACACTCGTGTCCCGTGTCCTCGTGTCATGTGACTTAGGGGACAGCTAATTCTAAGTGTCCCCTAGAGTCTCAAGTTACAGTTTGTCGGACACCCAATCATGGCGACTTTAGAAAAGATCCTCACGGAGTCTTCTTAAGGCACGGATGTGAGTTGCAAGGTTCATGTTAGATGATCAGCGGTGGTTTCCCTGCACTATACCCATTTGTGAGGCACCGCCCTTCCCTGTGTATTATCATGGTATGCTTATGTTAGTGGGTCCCGCTCTCCTTGTTTACCCGAAGGGTCACATGGTCTTGGTCCCCATCTTCCCTTATCCTTCACCTCGTTTATCCACCTCACCCAAAGTTAGCTAAGTGGTCAAGTCTGTAAGTTGTGCATAGCATTGAGTCTTTGTTAGAGATGGTGGGCCCACCTCACCCGGGGCTTGTACTTATTGAGATATTTATGTTTTGATCACCATATTGGCATTATATTGTTTTAAGTAATGTACTAACCTAAATAAGGAAGCCTTGATGCTTCATGTTGCTTATAGGTTTTCAGCCATTGCCATTTTGACCAGATTTGACTTGGTCAAACCAGGTTGACTAGGCCAAAAATGGGCCTGAAAAAATGTTGCGATCAAGATTTTGATTTTGGTCATTTATTATCTATTGGGGCCCCATATGAGCCTCCAAGTGTCAAAATTCCAAAAGATTGAGGCATTGATGAGATTTTGGGCAAACAGTGCCTAATTGATGGATCGAGGTCGTTTGAGTGACCATATCTACCATATTCGGGGTCTACGATTGCATTGCAGCAGACGGTTCATCAATCCGTGCATTATAAGTGGGTTAAAAGCCCAAATTACATCTTCAGCAATAAAAACCAGCAATAAATTAAAAGGAAAATCAAATATGGCAAATGTAAAATTGAAAAATGGCAAATGCAATGGTTGGCTAATACAAGGGAGTCATCTAAGGTAATGTTGGTAATGTTTGGACATCTATTATGTGTTGTGGGTCCCTCTATTTGTCTAGCTCACCATGTGGGACGAATTTGCCCATGGGTGGCGTTTTTCCACTTAGTGAAAATCCATTTTTTGTAAAATGTTTGGTGTGGGACCTTGGATGTATGAGTTAGGGGGCTAAAACACTAAATAGACACCCCCTAACATTTTATTTGCTTGTTGTATGGGCCCCACAAAGGGCCCCTCTCTCCACTTGGGCGTTTTTTAGGGTAATTCGCCCCCCCTCTAGAGCCATTCTCCTCCATTGATTTGGCACTTGAGAGAGTGCATCTCAGCCATCGATTTTTGGAGGGAACTAGGGTTGTGTTGGGAGCATTCTCTACTTGAGAGAGAATCTCTCCCATTTATGCTCGGGCTTGGCACATTGTACACTTGAGCTTGATTGATATAGAGCCATTTTTCACCCGAGTTCTTGAGAGTTTATGTATGGATGTGGATTGTTTGACTGATATCTAGTTTCCTTAGCCTTGTTGAGTCGTTATTGTGGTGTTTCCTTTCTTTCCTTGGCCAAAACGAATTGCAGGTGAAGAAGACAGTTGGAGGAGGGCGCAATTTTTGGAGTGGGAGCTCCACACTTGCTCATTTTCTCCAGAGCATTAACAAAGGGAGTTGTCATTGCTAAATGCTTTTCAATTCCTTCATTTTCAGTCATTTACTAGCTGGTTTACTTAACTATTTGCTGCATATACTGATTTCATCTTATTTGTGGTAGGTGGCTAGGGGGCAGTTGGCCAGTTGGAAGCTCAAACGCCAAAGGGGACACGCTGCTGCTCAACAACTGAATTTGGGGGCTAGTCTTCGATCAATCTCATCCATCAATTCACTCCCAGGTATGTTCTTCTTGTTGATCTCATAGATTTCAATTTCATTGTGTGTGTTAAGCTGGAAATTTACATAAAAAACCATAAAAATTAAAATATTAAAATTTCACCGTTAGAATTTGTTTTCCTTCTAAACCCGCTAATGAAACACTATTAAAAGCTCATATCCAAAGTTTTATTGTTTTTCCACTCCATCTACCCATAGAACTAGGCACTGGTATTTCACTGATTTCGCCCTCCTTGGGCAAACTAGCCAAACACGTTGTTGGATAATTTTTTGGGTTCTGGGTAGTTTAGATTTGGTTTTAAAACGTCATTTTACCTTAAGAAATCAAGCTACCATTGGTTGGGAGTGCGTTTAAACGTCAATTAATCTCTACCCTAGGTCCACTAATCCACTATTTCAACTCCATTCCTTAAGCAATTTACTTCATCATTTCACTTCCAATTCACTATGCATCCTTAGACTATTTCAGCCACACAATCACTTATCTAATCTCTCTATCTCATCACGTTGGATTGCGGGTCACTTTCTATATCACTCTCATTCTACCATTTGTGTCCATTTGTTGGCCGAAATCAAACTTAGGATCTACTTAACACTCATCTCTGCTTTTATTTTCTTTATCTTTCTGGGATTTGGGTGTATTTTTGTCTCTCAACCATCACCGGTTGAGCGCGGTCTCCCCCCTGACTTGGCTACGTGCCTTGTCTGAAGTGACAATAGCCTTGTCCGGTGTGACATTCATTCCTTGAACGGAGGACTTGGCGATTGTTGGTTACACCTTCTTAGCTGCTCACCCTCTACCATCTCGGACGAGACATCTTTCATTAGCAGCTAGAGATAGTGTGATAACAGATATTTAACAAATGGGTCCCATCATATGCTTTGAGAACAAGAATTTGTACTAACACAACATAAAACACTTTGTATAAGTAAATATTCAATCTATAGGTTAGTCAAGGTTGGCGCCTACAAAAAAAACACTGATGAAATTAGCAATGTTCTATAGGGATGTGTCGCCATTGACTATAGATGCATCCCCTACACACCTTGCATTCCATGGATGATCCTCAATACTTGGGAAATTCACTAAGGACTTTCCCTATAGACTGGAGCATTAAGCCCATGAACTTCTTAGACAATAAATATAATATGATAAAATATGAATAATTGATAAGAGATGACCTCTTGCAAATGAGGGCCCAAATAAATGTGTAAGGGGGGGTTCCTTGGCAACCTTTACGAAAGGTTGTGACCTTTTTTTATTAATATGACCTTTTGTTAATTACTATTTAGTGAATTTCTTATGACCTTTTGCTAATTAATGACCTTTTTCTTTTTTCATTATTATTTTAGCCTAGCCTACCTTTATTTATTTTTGTATATAACATCACCCTCCCCTTTTGAGATGATTTGTCCTCAAAGCAAGGATAACGATGGATATTGTTGATGAAACTTCTCTATCACCCATGATGAGTCATCTTCTGGAAGATTTTTCGATTTAATGAGGACCTCCTTAATTATTCTAAAACATAGTCTCTTCTCCTTGGTAGCAATGATAGCTTTTGGCTCTAAAATGACTCTTCCTTCGTCATCCAACATAGGGAGTACCATTTGTGATAACAAATGTTTTCCCAACGTTTTTGTGAGAGATGACTCATGATGTTGTGAATAAGGCTCTTGTATGCTAGGTCCAAGTCAGAGGCTACTTGATTAATCTTCTTGTTAACCTGATATGGCCCATAAAACTTGAGAGACAACTTGTTTCTCCCTTGTTCTTAAAAGATAATTGTTTGTATGGTTGAAATCTCACAAATACCCAGTCTCCAACTTCAAACTCTCTCTTCGTTCTATGTCGATGTGGTTGTTGCTTCATAGGGTTTCGCTCAATTATTAAATTATCCTTGAGTACTTGGATTACTTTTTTCATTTTCATCTAGTTGATCTCTTTCTGTCGAAACCTTTATGTCACTTGAGCAAACTGCTTCCACTTGGGATGTTCATACCCATATAGAGCTTTAAAGGGAATCATTTTAGGCCAATGAGTGGTACATAGAGTAATACCACCATTTTAGAAGGTGTAACCATTGGAACAACTTATTTTGCTCATCGGTTTACAAAACAAGAAATGTAGGTTTCCAAGCATTTATTGACAACTTATGTTTGACCGTCTATTTGGGGGTGGTAAGATAAACTCATGCTAAGGGATGTCCCAAATTGTTTGCAAAACTCCTTCCAAAAGCTATCTTTAAATTTTGCATCCCTATCACTGACAATGATTTTTGTAAAGTCATGTAATTTGTAGATATTTTTACAGAATACTTCAACAACTTGTTTTGTCAACTTTGTTTTCTTCAACCCATGAAATGTGCATACTAATTAGACAATCAACCACCACAAGGATTATGTTTCCCTCCCGACATGGGTAAGCCTTCAATGAAGTCCATGTAAATTTCTTCCCACTTTTGGTTTGGGATATGCAAGAGACGGAGTAACCATGGAGTCATAACAATTTCACTTTTGTTTCTATAGCATTTGTCACACTCTGCTACATATTTCTAAATGTCCCTCTTCACCCCCTTCCAAAAAAAATGAATGTTGTGCATTATAGTAAGTTTTAAAAACCTACATGCCCTTAAAATTTTATATCCTTGGACTTAAATTTTGATGTTGGGCTTAAATGAATTCTTTCTTTATACCAAAGGATGTCATTTTTCCATTCAAATTTTGGATTTTGCCTTGGATTATTGATTATGGAACATGTTTCGAAGTCCTTGGTATACTCACCTTGGATTTCATCCAACCATTCATGAACTACCACTAAAGCTACATCTAACGTTACCTTTTCATCCTTTCGTGAAAGAGCATCAACAACTATATTGTCCTTCCCCTTTTTATGTAGTATTTCCATATCAAGGGTGTCAATTTTTTCTATCCATTTTTGTGTTCCAATGACAATGTTTTTTGTTGTGGAAGGTATTCAAGACTACTATGATAGTTACATATCAAGAATTTGCTTCCTATAAGATATTATCACCATTTTTCCAATGCATGTATAATAGCAAGCATCTCCTTACTAAGTCACCTGGTTCGAGTTTGTATTCGACTTTGGCAACCTTGACATTCGGCAAAAAATCGGCAATTAAAACTTTGGCGATAAAATTTGGCATTAAGTTTGAATCACTATAAAATATGGAAATTAAAAAATATATGAAAAATTTCAATAAAATTCATTATGCTTATTAAACTAAGAACACTAGACACATTAACAATGAACATGATAGTCATAGAGTCATAAAAATAATGAACACATCAACATTGAATGAAGTATGAACATGATAGTCATTGAATCAAAGAAATAAAAATATGACAACAGGAAAGATTTAAACATATATTTCAGAAACACTAGTCTACATCTTGTTTGAAATTTAAAAACATGTTCATAAAGTGATAAAACATAATATTAAAATGTCATCAATATTTAGGCTAGCCGCTATTTAGCAAAATATCATCCCAAAAAGAAACTAGAAGTTAAAGTCAATTGGAGTCTGAATTGAACTTGAAGTTGAAGTCGCCACTACCAGCCGAGAGTCGAGACTAGGCCCACGGGATGCTGCTCAGAGTGGCCACTACACTTGCCACTCACACAATAGTCACAACTCACACTCATTGCAGTCATGCAATGCCTTTGGAGACTTGTCAGGAGTCTACACTTGCAAAGTTGCAAGTTGCAGCAATTGGGAGTCTGCACTCTGTGAATCGGCGCTCTGTCAACAACAGCATCTAACTCTGGAAGGAACGACACGAGAACACTTCACATACTGAGAATCAGCGCTGGAACGAACTATGAGGAGTCTTCGGCAGCAACAAAAGATATGAGGTGTCTTCGCACGCGGAAGTAGAAAGAGTAGGGCTTACCCGCGGCCTCGAAAAGGGGGAAAACGATTCTAAACGATTTTTTGTCGATTTTTTAAAACTCGCCCCGATTTTCAAGTAATTTAATTCGCCAAAAACAAATCTTCCATGGTTGAGATTGATATGTTAATAGTACTTTTTGGGAAACCTACTTTGACCATTTCTGCAGAGACTCAAATCGCTCCACTTTTCTGTGGATATGTTTGGGAAGTGTAATGTCCCCCATTTTGACCCTTGTACTTTTAGGGATGTAATGTAAATATTGTATGCATATTATGTATGATTCCTAGCGTGGAGCTCAAGGTCAAGGCCCCGCTAGTGAATGCTCAATCTTGAAGAGGAAGGTATTTGAAATTATGCTACCCATGTGCTAAAGAACCATGGGAATTGTAAATATGCATTTAATATAAAATCCCACAACTAGCTATGCAATGCAACAAGAAATGGGGGCATGATATTGCAAGGAATTGGGAGGGAAATATTCAAACCCTCGAGCCAATCAAGTCAAGCCAAGTGTCAATGAGAGAACCCATGAACCAACAACTACCCATGTTGATTTTGGTGCTCAATCATTCATTTCTCCCAAGAGTTGGGTGAAGTAGTTAATGCCTTGGGGATTGGGGAGGTATGGCTGTCCAAATTCGAGTATGGGCAAGCCACCCCCATGGAAAATCGTGTTTTTCCTTCTTGGCCAAGAAAACACCCACAAATTGCCTTCCCAAGCCATTATTCATGACCAGACTTCACTCTCTCACGTTTTTTGAAGCTTGCTCGGCGTTTTTGTTGAAGCCAGCTGGGTGTTTTTGGCTTGCTGGGCGTTTTATTTTGAAGCTTGCTGGGCGTTTGAGAGCTTGTTGGACGTTTTTGTTGAAACCTGCTGGGCGTTTTTGGCATTGTTGGGAACTCGTTTTTGTGTTGCAGACCTGTTGGGAAGGAGAGAGCACGATTTGGGGGTTTGTAGAGACCATTGCTGCTCTTTGAATGCCCATGGACGTTTTCTGAAAACGAAATTGCCTTCCAGGGTTGTTTTCCCATTTCCCACTTCGTTTTTGGGTTGCCCACGTTTTCCCTTCATACCCAACACCTGAGATTTTGTTGTTATGTGTACCCATGCCTAGTTCATGAGTTTTCTGTGTGTGGGAGATTGTTGGGGTTGAAATGGGTTTTCATTGTTTGACTTGAACTTGAGTGGAAGCATCCACAATTGAAGAGGGTTTAGATTTAGCCTGATAAACCCAGCGGTGGTCTGGCTTGGCTTAGATCCAATGACTATTTGGCTGTTTGGTTGTGTATGAGCATAAAGTTCCCAAGTTCCTTGTAGGTATCATGCCAAGCTCGGGAGTGGCCCTCGGACAGACTTAGTATATGCTGTCGAAGAGCCTACGGTTGGGTGGAACGTTGCTGCGACATAGCTAGTTGTTGGGACAGCATTACATCAAGATGAGTATATTCTTATGTGTATTTAATTCTGCAATGTCCTTTCATTATTGACTGTTATGTTTTTGAAGAGCAATGCATGTTGTATATGCATGTAGTGGATCTTGCTTCTGTTGTGTTTATTTAGATTATACACATGCACATGTGCTTTTTTGGTTTTATGAATCTAATGAGTGGGATGAGTTTTATGAAAAGCCCCATAGATTGGCAACGTGTTTCATTCCTCGAATTGGGTCCAAGGGTGGAGATATTACAGGAAGTTTAAGTTCTAAAGAACTCCTTGTTGTAAGCCTTATTGCATGAGTTTGGTTCACTGCGTTACAAAGATAATTGGGTGGAGGTGTTCTGAATAACCTTTCTGTTGTACCTTCTCATGGTTAAGGATCTTGGCTATTAGTATTCCTACACCAATTGCATTAAGGCGCATAATGATCAAGGTTGTGATATCCCTAAAAATTTTGCACGACGGGTTGCAATTAATGTTTTAAAACTCGGAATCGGTCGAAAGTCAACTCGGAATCGGTCGAAAGTCAACTCGGAATTGGCAATGAATAAGCAATGACTCAACCGATTGGAATTTAATGACTCAAATTACTAAAAACACATAAAATATTTAAATTTTAAAAGAAAAAAAAAATATTTTAAAGATTCCAATCCATTATTCCAAAGCATTAGAGACAAAATATCCAAAGTCTGCTCATGTGTACACCATATACATGATGGGGTTCGTCGTGAACTGTTTTCATTACTATTGTTATAGGTATTTTTTATTATTTTTTGAAATTTTAATAATTATTAGTTATTATTTTAACTATTTTTAATTTAATTCATTATCATTTTTTTATATAAATTTCTTTTTTTATAAATTATTATTTTTTATTTTTTATTTTCCGTTTTCCACTACACAGGAAGGAGGGATTTTGTAGTCATCAGTATGGCCAAACGAAGCCCAAAATGGTAGTTAATACAGATCCACATACGAACCAAGCCGTCCTTTATTAAAGGAGTTTCCATCCGTGGCGAATCAGTTTCCGGAAATATGGATCCAAGTGGATCGGGAGTTTCCTCGGGATTGACATCATTGTTGGCCAAGATCTAAATCTGTAAACAGAGAACAAAGTGGAGAAGGAGGAGGACTTGCGTCTATCTGTGTACACACTGCATATTGAGATGAAGAATTGGGAGCAGAGAAGGCAACCAGGATTATGTTCTTCACTTACGAATTGGGATTGTTGAGGGATGGCTTAGTTGGCCTGCCAACGCACCGCACACTACACCCGGCACATTGAATTTATGGAGAAAGGAGCACAGAGTCGTAGACACACAAAAAACATCAGATTGGGTGACTCGCCTGACTCGATCCATAACCCGCCTGAGTCAACCAATCAGTCCATAACTTGCCTGAGTCAATCCATAACTCAGCCAACCCATTCTATAACTTGCCCCCTGACCTGATTTATCTACCAACTCGGCTCGGTCTAAGGTCGACTCGATCAACTCGACCAAGTCCGAGTCTGCCATGTTTTAAAACTATGGTTGCAATAATGAAATTTGCTACAGGAAGCTCTCATTAAGGGGTGGTGCTAAAATGATGCCACCCTTAGATATCCTTCTTGTTGTGTTTAAGGGAGGATGTGAGAATATTTAACATAAACCCAACTTGAGGGATTTGTTGGACCTTTCGTACTGCTTCCTTTATGTTTAATCACTTTAGAAATTATTGTGGTCCCACCCTTTGTGATCTCAGGGATAAGCTCCAAACCTATTTATTGGTCAAGTCTAACCTTATTCAAAATGCATATTGCACACACAAGGCATTGTGCTCTTTGGGATCTTCTTAAGAAAATGTTCTTCATTGTTTACAAAAGTTTTTGAACACCACTATTCCACTCGGTTACCATGGGCTCATCTCGAAACCGTAACAAATGTGTCACCACCTCCCCAAAACATGGTGGACCATTGGAAACTAAATGATATAGAGATCATTAGAGTGTACACTCTCTCAAAGGCAAACAAACAAGTGATATATGGGGCGGTGTATTTTGTGCACTCGTTATATATTGGGCTAGTTTTGGTAACTTGAAACATTATAATGTTAGTCAATGTAAGGCATTTCCAAATGCAATCAAGAATTACATGGAATGGAATAAAGGTTCTGCTCTAGCTCAGTAAATTTGAGATGCATATATCATTTAACTTATCAAGTTATTGAAAATAATTCACTAGACTTCAACGGGAATCGCTTTTCATATCAATCTGGAATAGAAAACAGGAAAGAATAAATTGATACAATATAAAATCACCTTTAAATTTATACAGTAATAGCTACTGATTGTACTCTCTAGTTCGGTTGACCTATTTCTTTTCCTTTTTTTATTGTGAAATCCTTACATATTTAGAAGGAATTATTTATAGCCACACACACTAAAGGGATTTGAACCAGGCCTCCACATTAATACAAGCCCAATCACCTTGCCGCTCGCTGTTAAACCACACTCCTGTTGGCTGTTGAGCTATTTCCTGGGCATTTGTTGGACATTATTAAAATATCTTATCTTCTGGAACATTATTGACACTGCCCAAAGTTTGTACTATTGATTGTATATTAGACTACAGATGTGAATGATTGTGTTGCCTATCAACTGCCTTTTAATAATAGTGTTGTGAATATGATTGAAATTTGAGGTAAAACCTCCATTGTAAGTCAGGGCAATAGCACCCCAAAAAATAAATGTAAAGTGTATTATTGAGTCTCCCTAGGACAGGTCGGCCCAGTCAGGTTAGTGAGGACGGCCCCATTAGGAAAAAGGTCATCCACACATAAAGTATAAATAGAGAGCTTCCACTCTCATTTGGACACACCCCTCACTCAAGCAAGTTTGCATAAGGAGAGAGAGAAGACAAGTTCGCTGGTGAAGAAAGAGAGAGAGCTGCAGAAGACATCTTATATTTGGTTTTTCTATCTTGGTTGATATTGTATTAGTGACTAATCTATTTCTGAGGAAGTTGCGGGGTTTTCTCCTTTATGGTTTCCCCGAGGAAAATTATTGTGTCTATTGTGTTTTCCTGTGCTTGTCTATCTTTCAGTTAAGATCTAATTAGAATTGAATTAAAGTGCAAACTCTAACAAACGGGTTGTAAGATTTGAATAAAAATGGATTATAAATTATTAAATAAATTTTCCAATGTCAGCCTTTGCCAGGAGATCAATTTTATTGAATGTCAGAAATCAGAAGTGTAGAACAGAACTAAAACTCTATTACAAGAGTTATTTTTTCTGAAAACATCAACAATTCAAGATTTATTCTTGAGTGGTGGGATTAAAATCCTCTCACAGTGGAAAACCACTCTAATTTGAGATAATGGCAAGCTTACAATTTCTGATCTTGCTACCACATGATCATTGACATCAGTCGAACATTTACAATGGCAATAAGCCGCAGGAAGAAGGAATTACCATCTCCAGTTGTGGAGAAAAAAGCTTCCCTATCTATTATACAGAATGAATCTAATTAAAGATTGAAATCATAAATTTTGATCTTCTGTTAAAAAAATATGGAAGAGGCTCGATACATCAGAGATCGTAGATTATGCAGGCTGGCTCTACAAATTGAGGTCTACACAATGTTGCATAACTCGGACTCAGCAAAGACCCGGCTGGCATATGACTCGTCAACTCAGGAAAGACTCAGGACAGACTCAGCAAGACTTGGCAAATAAGAAAAAAACTTAAATTATGGTAAATTTTGGGCACAAAAAGAGGTTAATAGCATTTCCAATCCATGTAAGATATAAAACTACAATCTATCCAATAATCCATAACTTCATCTCATAAACTATGATAATACAACATAACACAATTGATTTTTGTATGCAAAAATTTAAATTAGTCGTGGCAACATTTAAAATAGCTCTCTCTCTCTGCATGTAAAGGTCTAGATCATAGTGGATTATTTGAAAAACAGTGCCCTCACACAATTGAGCTTTATGTTTAATTGCCCAATGAACGAATGCTAATGTGTCTAATTTAATGGCAATTGTCTTAGAGCTTCCGCTTGTATCTTGACTCCAGCAAAGTTAGAATCAACTTTGATCGTACATTTTTCTCTTCACTTTCTTTGTTTTTTTAATAAGTTTAATTTTATTTACTGAAATATAGACCATATGTAAGTAACAAATCCAAACTGTTTTCTAATTGTTACAGACCACATCATCTCTCGATGGTAATCGTCTGCCATATGACGAACAATTTGTCATGATACAAACAATGAAATGCCATTAACAATAATTGGGTTTTCATGAAAAATTTTCCTTTTGTTTTAGTTGACTAGGGCAAGTTCAGGCGAGTCCGACTGAGTCTGTGCCAAGTACACGCGAGTCTCAGCGAGTAGACGAGTCAGTGCTGGGTATAACAAATCTGCGCCGAGTATGCAATGGTTACTCGTTTTGAGGTTTGAATCGGGAAGACTCACGGGTACTTGTGAGTCTTGGCTGTGTCGTGCTTCACTGGGTCTACATTACTAAAAAGAAAAGATAAAATGCCTCCATTTGACGTACTTCATGGTGCCTATGAGAGATGGGAATTTGGAACTAAACTTAATTGATATATAGAAGCTAAACCACACCCTTCTAAAATAGCTAATCTTGAGAAACCAATTAGAAGTGAAACTGATTTGTCCAAATTGTATTTGCAATTATTTGAAATCATAACAAGGTGTAAAGCTTCAGTGCATATAACACCTAAAGGAAAAACACCTGAGCTGATTAAAACATGGCTCGTGAACAATATCTTCAAAGAGATCTGCTATGGCCGTTGCTCTAGTTGAACTTTGACCAATATCTTGATCCACTTGAAAATAAATCTGCAGACAAAATTTCACTTTTGATAAAATAATTAAAATTAATGCCTATATTAAAGTAGCATTCTCAAAATGGAAATGTATAAACCGTAATTTTAAGGTCTGAGCAACATGATAACTAACATATAGAACACCACAGGAAAAGCACCTTCTACGATGCCAGACTAGTAAGTAATTTCTGGCCATCAAGGAGTGTTCATCTCTGTTTACCTCAACAGCAGAATTCTCCTCTGATTTATTCTTCACATGTGCAGTCTGGAGTAGGCCAACACCAGATGGAAGCTTCAGGATTTTCTCTGTATGCCACATCTCAGATGGCAAAACTGTTGCTGGAAACAAATCTTTGAACATATTTGCAAGAGAAATAGCTTCATCCTCTAATAAGTTACCGTGACAAAAACCTTCAATATATATCTGCCGAGGAAAAGGATGGTCCATATCATTTTTCATACTCAACATAAAAAAAACTAATTATGAGTGTCAAAGCTGTTTAATGTTTTAAACAAGTTTAATAAAGAAAACCACTGAGAAATTCCAGAACAATCAAAATAATAAACTACCTGGCTAAAAAGTTCTGAGATAAAAGTTATCAACTCTGCTAGAGTCAGTGAAAGGAGACAAGAAAGTTTGTCATCAACATGCCAAAAATGCTCTCGCAAAATCTGTAACCTTAAATATGCCGAATGCTTTAGAGGTTTCATGTTGGTATTCACATAGTTTCTTTCCATGTCCTCCTTCATAACCTGAAAATTAAGAACAATGAGCAGTAACCACCATATGCTATAAGATTTTCATTTCAGTACTAAACATTAATCAGCTACCAGCTAGTTGATACACATCCACTGTGATGTTGATGATAGTGCAACTAGAACTTCAGTATCGTTCTATGGCTTTTGCAAAACAAATGAAGGAGTCTTCATTTCGTAATTCTACACCTGTGTTACTAGTTAGTGATCAACCAAAGCGCATTATTTGCATGTAAATCCCAGTAAATGATATTCACAATTACATTAAATAAAAATAAAAAATTGAACTTCTTGAAGAGAAAGGGCAGTCTGGCATCAACATCAATGACAAAAAAAGTTACCAGGAGACTGATACGGGGGCGAAGGTTTCCACTAGGGAGAGGTGGGGGGGGCTGTGGGATGGTGACCCATCCTACCACTTGGGTAGGAGTAACCAATTTGATTCCCTGTACAGGTACGGATTCGGTTACAGAACGTGGATAAGGTAAGCCTGTGGAGATATTCGCAGTGGGATAAAAACAGCGCTGAGATGTGAGTTAGGGGGGGACATTTGGCATTTTTGGGTTTTGCACTGAGTTCATTCATCCTGTCGGTTGTTGGTTGGAGGATGTGTTCTGTTGGGAAGATACCATGAGACGCAAAGAGAGCCAAAGAAGTAGAACCGAGTACCAGAGGGATCCCGTGCATATTCGTGATCCTTGAGTAGAAACCTGAAGATGAGTTTGAAGGCGGACTGCAGGACGTGAATGGCTCAAGGAAGTTGTGCGCAGTCCTGAATCCGCGAGAATAGAGCCGAGTTGCGGGACAGAGTCTAGTCCGCAACCTTGGAATGAACAAGCTTGTTAAGTGGACGTAAGAGATAGAGTTAGGGGTTGGGAATGCTTGATAAACTCAGGGAATACTAGGATCTCATAGAACTAGCAGTAGGATCTTCTTATGCATACCCTAAATAGCACTGGAAGGGAAGGGGCCTTGAGGGACTGTGTAGCAGAGAAGAGGGTCTTCCTTGTGTTGGGTGAGGTTGATGTGGGTGCCTGATCAGCAGAGTGAATGAGATGTCTGTACCTCTGTGGTTGAGCTCACTGACTTCGCAATAACCTCCCCGTTACCCTGTATGCTTGATAAACCCACCTGTAGGTTGGCTTAGCAGGGGTATGCTTGATAAACCCAATTGCAAGGTAGCTTAGCATGAGTATGTTTCCTGGATTGCTTGATAAACCCAGCCATAGGTTGGTTTAGCATTGGAGTGGATCTTGACTGTTAGAGAGCCTACCTAGCCCTCCTTAGTGGATACATAGCCCAGCTCGGGGATAGTCTCTCAGCTGAAAGAGTATAGGTTGGACAGAGACCTAAGGTTGGGTGCAACATTGCTCTCACTTAGCCAGTTGTTGGGGCAACTTCAAGATACAAAGATAAGTGTTCTGTGGAATGAATGGTATTATTTATGTGTTATTATTATGTTGTTTTGCTTAAGTTGTTAAATGAATGTGAACAATAAGTAGACCATGTGTAAGCCTAAGGGGAAGGCTGGGTGCTGGTTGAAATGCTTCATACAGTTGCATGAGTTAATGCATTGTTAATCTTACATGTGTTAGATGTATGGATAGACTTCACTTATTGTATTATGTGCATTTTGTATGAGATGTTAATCCTGTAGGGGACTGCTGATCTCATCGAATCATGGAATGGTTATGGGACCTGTGGCATCCTTAAACTGCTCTGTGAGTTAAACAAAGATAGGTTATGGTAGGAACCAAGTAGAAATCTGTTAAGGGTTGGAAGGTGCCTTAGAGTGTTTGCAGACCAAACTTCAGAGAAGAAAATGAAGGGGTTGGATACCTCAGTTGGGCAAGGGATTGCACCAACTGATAGGGCTCTCCAAAAGCTTTCCAACGGTACCAACCTTGCTTCATTTGGACCAAGGGTGAAGAAGTTGTGACCCTTGGAAGTTGCCTACGTAAAAGTCCTGGAGCATGGCCATTTCCGCATCTGCAATTGCGGATTGCGGAAAGACCGTTTAGCGAAAAAGTTAGGTTCCACATTTCCGCACCCGCAATTGCGGATTGTGGAAGGGTCATTTAGCATAAAGAAAAGTTAGATTTCTGCATTCCCGCACCCACAATTGCGGGTTGCGGAAAGGTCGTTTGGCGGAAAAGTTAGATTTCCGCATTTCCACACCCGCAATGCGGATTGCGGATTGCGGAAAGTCTTTTGGCAGAAAGAAAAGTGGATTCCTGCATTTCCGCTCCCGCAATTACGGATTGCAGATTGCAAAAGGTCACTTAGCGGAAAGGTTATATCCCACGTTTCTGTACCCGCAATGCGGATTGCGAAAGGACGCAGTGCGGATTGCGGAAAGGTGCAGTTGCGAGCTGCGGATCGCAAAGGTGAGTTGCGGATCCGAGCCCAGTGCGACTGTGAGTAATTCTAGAAGCAAAAGAAAGAAAGAAAAAGTAACAGAGGGTCTTTTGTGGCCTAAGGAAGCCATGGGGACGTTACACGTTTTCATAGCGGATCCTAGGCAGATCCAATCTGGATACGTATCGGATCCGCGGATCCATGGATCCTACACACTAGGGTGGCAGATCGGGTAACATAGATTTCAAGAAGTCACGTGAGTTAGAGAAGGGGGAGCAACAAGGTCCTACACATTAGAATGGTACATTGTAGAGTTCCGCTTCACAGAGTTCAGGGTCACATGTATCGAGGGTGACAAGTTCACAATTAAAAGGTTCTCCAGGTACAGGTACAAGTCCACAGGGCAGTGGTCCCCCAGTTTCAGGTTCACAGGTTACAAGTTCACAAGCTTCAAGGTCGCAGACCATTGTGCTCCTTCATCAGGTACACGGTCTCAAGCAATTGATTGAAATGATCAAGAGTAGTCCCCCCCACATGAGGTTAGGTCAGGGAAGAGCAATCCCAAGTCGCTTCAAGACACCTTGAAGGAAGCTCAGGAGTATGTGTGGAATCCCAAGAGGACTATGAGAGAGAGTAAGTTACCAGAGAGATTTTGAAGCTATTTAGCTATGGTGAGCAGTATTAGTGAGTCTGAGCCATCTTCTTATGTGCAAGAAGTAGGCGAGCAGGTTTGGAGAGATGCTATGGTGGTTGTGTCGAGACTTGAAGGGAAGTCAACGATGACTTCCAAGTGGATCTACAGGATAAAGTATACTGCGGATGGCAGCATTGAGAAGTACAAGGCTCGGTTTGTGGTAAGGGGTTTCTCACAGGTAGAGGGAGTTGACTACCATGAGACAGACCTTTGCTCCAGGTTGCTCGGTATATTTCAATCAGACCAGTGATCTCCATTGTAGCAAAGATGGGTTAGAAGATCCACCAAATGGATGTGAAGACAACATTTCTAAATGGAATTATACAGGAGGTGGTGTACATATAGCATCCATAGGTGTTTGAGGTGCATGCGAGAGATTCTCATGTATGCAGTCTGAGAAAGGCACTGTATGGTCTGAAGCAAGCTCTGAGAGCTTGGTATTCAAGGATAGATACTTGTAGCAAATGGGTTTCCAAAAGAACGAGGCTGATCCCAACCTCTACTTCATTGTGGTTCATGGGGATCCATTCATTATAGTATTGTATGTGGATGACTTCTTTATTACAGGAGCAGAGAAACTCATAGCCAACGGCAAGAGCGATCATGCTTTAGAGTACGACATGAAAGACATAAGACTGATGCATTACTTCTTGGGTATGGAGGTTTGGCAAGAAGATGGGCATATCTTTTTGGGACAGAGTTGATACGCAGTTGACATTCTCAAGAGATTTCAAATGGAGAACTGTAAGCCTATGGCCACACCTATGACAACCATCTGGAAGAAGCTAGTACCGCCAGCTTATTGGATCGTTGATGTATCTAATCAACACTAAGCCAGATCTATGCTATGCTGTCAATACATTGAATCAGTATATGGTGGAGCCCAAGAGAGTGCACTAGGTGGCAGCAAAGCACATTCTCAGGTATCTTAGAGGTACAGTGGACTATGGACTAAACTATGTGAGAGGGGATGGAATACAGTTGATTGGCTATATAGATTCTAACTAGGCAAGTAGTGCAGTGGACAGAAAAAGCACCTTTGGGTGTTGTTTCAGCTTGCGTTCTACAATGGTGTCATGGCTCAGCACGACAAAAAGTCAGTGGCACTCAGTTCTTCAAACGCAGAATACATGGCAGCTAGTCTAACTAGTTGTGAGGCTATGTGGCTTTGCAAGATGCTGGTGAGCTTATTTGATCAGCAGATGAGGCCAACTATGATTTACTATGACAATCAGAGTTGCAAGAAACACACGGAGAATCTAGTATTTCACGACTGGTTAAAACATATTGAGATCATATACCATTTCATCCGGGATCATGTTCAAAGGGGGACAGTTGAGCTTCAGTATGTGTCTATAGATGAGCAGGTAGCAGACATTCTCACAAAGTCACTGATGAAGGAAGGGTTTCTTTATTTCAGGGACAAGTGCTCTGTCTACATCTTACCATTACTTCTTATTAGTAAAAGTGATTTTTATTATTGCAGATGTGTAAAAAAAATTTAATGTGGAAGTGTAGCTTTCTAATGCGGACGTGTAGTTTTGCATGAAAAGTAAAATTAGGGATTTGGAACCCTAAAAGGCACCGAAGTGTTATAAAAGAGAGTCTTGAGTAAAGGTGAGCACATAATAGTGAGAACCAAAAGAGTGAGCACTTAGAGAGCAGGGGCACATTTCAGAGAGTGAGGGCGCACTTCATCTAGAGGAGAGAGGTGGTGAATTCACCAACAGCAGACTAGTGCATCTAGAAGGGCCAATTCACCAGCAGAGAAAGAGAGGTAACTTGCCAGCTAGGGGGGAGCGAATACCCAGCTACAGAGGGTGAATAACCAACAGTGGAAGAGGGAGGAATCCCAAGACAGTGAGAAGGAAGAGGCTGGCACAAATCCCAAGGAGTATTCAGCAGTAATCAAGCAAGATATTCAAGGAAGGGATTTCAAAGCTAACTCTGTGTGAATATTGTAAATGATCTATGTATTTCTTTCTGAAAGATAAAAAAGAGCTTCTACTCTCTCACTAGTTTTCCCACGAGAATTTTTCCAGGGTCATATTTACCAAAAATCTTTGTGTCAATTATTTATGTGTGTGATTATTGTTGATCTGAAAAGAGTAAAACGCTTCATGTGTTTCTAGTTATAAATATTTGTTTATGCTTGTATATTTTCTCGAGGAAGCAAAATTGGGCTTGGGCATTAAACTATGATTTATCGAGACTTGAAACAGGGTTGGGATCAAAGCATCAAAAAGTTAAAATTAGGACATAAACTAGATCTGGCAAGTCATTTCGAAAATTTGTCTTACTCATTTATTGGCTACCCCAAAGGTGTGATTGTTGTCCCTCTCCATTAGGGTTACCTTCCTTGGTAAGTTGGCATTGTTCTAAGTGATTTCCATCTCTCTTTGAGCATACTTTTGGTGGTTGTCCTCGTATAGCAGCGGCAAAGGTTTTTAGACATTTGCCCTAATTGTGAGCATTTATTACTTCTAACTCCTATCCTCTTGAAGAAAAAGAAGAAGAAGAAAATATTTTAACGTCCGCGAGGCTAAAGATAGCCTATGGGACAGAAGCTGAAGTATTCCGCGAGGTTGAAGTATTTGACCTATTTCACATATATTAGGGACTCCCCCCCTTAGCCTCTAGGAAAGCACAAGGAGAGTGCATTGTGGTGACAGTGTGTGCATCCCTTGATTAGTTTCCAATCTTAGCATCGCCTTCATGACCTTTCAGAAGGGTGCTAATTTGTGCAATAACCTTTTTTGACATCGTTGGCGGGGAATGCTTGAAGATTGTTGCATAACAGTTTGGACACATTGTTGGGTCAAAGCCCAATCTCCTTGGCATGAACGACAAATTTTGTGAGAAAGCATTTTGTGAAAGCTCGACAAGCATAACATTTTTGGCACCAGGAAGTTGATGTAAGTTCTTGTTTGATACTTTGGTAAGATTATGGTTGAGGACTAACTTAGCAAGTCTTACCTAGAACTCCACTAAAGAAAATACAAGAAAAATGTACACTTCAAGCAAAGGCCTCAAATATTGATGACATTGTTGGGTGTAAAAGGGGAACACATCCATCAATCGAGAAGAAAAAGTTCATCTTGGAGACTCCACTTAAGCATTCTATACTGTATGACGAAGATTCATTCTGATTTTTGGGTATATCCTTATTGGCTTCTTGAAATCTATGGCCCCTTGGATTTTTCAAATATTTTGGTTCTAGCTCATGAAAAACCAAATGTGGTTGAATAGGAAACTCCAAAGTTTCATGGCAATGGAGATTCGAGTTTGGTTTATCTTGTAACATTTTTCAAATTTGCAGGGCAAAATGGCATCTTTTATGAAGATGATATGATGAATTATTTCTCATTTTCCTTCAAGGACTATGCCATGCGTTGGTATGAATCTCTTGGAAATAGAACAATCACATCCTTTGCAGCCTTTTTGGAAGCATTTTGTAAATGTTGGTGCCCTAACGACATTGACCAATGGATACCTAAAGCTCAAGAGCTCAAGACATTCTATGATGCGCAAAAAATTGTTGAAGAGGGTCGCAGGCCACCCTTCAAGGAAGAAAAGGGATCCATGGAGGTGGTTGACCTTGCGCTTGTTTCGAGAGATTACTTATGCATGCACCTTAGTCTTTTTTACCACTTATATTCATTCACCTAACCTTATCACACTAGGGGGTCCACTTGCATCTAAGACTAGTCTTGTTCACACCTTGTTTCATCTTGTTGAAAGTTAAATGTAAATTTGAACAAATTCATCCAATTTTTGGAGGAGAGGAGAGACTCCACTTCATCCACTTGACTTGTCAACCATGATTGGTTAGATCCAACTACAATATTTTATTATTGTTGGGCTTGTGATCGAGCTACACAAATATTCTACTTCATTGCATGAGAGATCTAGCTCATATCTATATAAAGGAGCTTTCTCTCCATTTCATTTCAAAACGGTGAGTTGTGTTAAGTTTATATGCTGCAATAACTTAGATTCCTACTTCATTAGCATCTAATACATTTTCACAATAACAACATAAAGAGGATCTCTGAAAGAGACACAATCACAAGGTACATAACAATCACAAGGTACATAACAATTTATCCTAAGGAACCCTCAAGGGGAAGAAAACCAGCAAAAACTTCCTCAATATAGATTACCAAAGTACAATTCCCAAAGAAATAAGTCTCATAAGAAAGAGAGACAAAAGCCAAACTCTAGAGCCAAGAACAATCATCCTCCTCTTTCACAATCCTTCCTCTTCCTCTCTTGCGCAATGCTTGAGTGAGTGAATGGTGCAAATGAGAGGGAGACACTCTCTATTTATACTTTACTTTTCACTTGACCTTTCAACCTAACTGGGTCGACCTCACTAACTTGACTGGGCTGACCTCTCTAGGGAGACTCAAAACAATATTTATATTACATTCTTTTGGGTACTAATGACCCGACTTACAATGGAGGCTTTACCTCATGAATTTTATATGACCTTTTACATTAAAGACATCTCTCAAAGGAGGAATAATATAAGTAGAATATTCTTCGAAGTTACATTATTTCAACACCCCCCCTTAACAAGAAGGGTATTCTACTGACAATATCAACAACAGGTGTGGCTCTACACAACATTATCGGAAGGAGAGAGGAGGAGGCATCATCAACAACATCATCTGGAACATTGGTTGGTACATCTATAAATCATTTGAAGTTCTTCAACAACATCAATATCAGCAACTGGAACAACTTGTTGTAACATCATCAACATCTGCAGCACGGAGCTGAAACATCATCATCTATAGCACAAAGCTGGAGCATCACCATCATCTTCAGTACAGAGTTGAAGTATCATTATCTGCAGCACGAAGCTGGCTCATCAACACAAAGCTGGAATAATATCATCATCAACAGCTACACCATCTCTGGAAACAGGTGCATCAACAACCAATATGATCCTTCCTCTTGGAATTTCGGGATCAAGTTCAACACGAATGATCCTTCCTTTCGGAATTATGGAATAATAGACAACACAAGTGATCCTTCCTTTCGGAATTACGAGATTCAGTCCAGCAATACTGGTGATCCTTCCTTTCGGAATTACGGGATCATGGACAATCCTTCCTTTCGGAATTACGGGATCCAGTCCAACAATACTGGTGATCCTTCCTTTCGAAATTACAGGATCATGGACAATCCTTCCTTTCGGAATTACGGGATTCAGTCCAACAACATTGGTGATCCTTCCTTTAGGAATTACGGGATCATGGACAATCCTTCCTTTCGGAATTACGGGATCATGGACAATCCTTCCTCTCGGAATTATGGGATTCAGTCTAAGAATGATCAATCCCAACTGAGCTATCATAGTATCATTAGCACTACTCCCCCTTTCAAGGGAAGTCCTTACGGACTACACCAAGCTTGTCACGGACATGCTCAAACTTCACACGAGACAGACACTTAGTCAACACATATGCAACTTGCTCATCTGTGCTCACATATTGGAGCTTTACAGCTCCCTTCTGCACCATATCTCGAATGTAGAAATATCGGATTTCCATGTGCTTCAATGTATCATGGAACACGGGGTTCTCTGTCATCTTCATGTAAATTTGGTTATCACATAGAATCACTATGGTATCCAACTCAAAATTGAATAGACCTGATAACAACTTCTGAAGCTAGATGGCCTCACAACTAGCGGAACAAGCTACAATATATTTCGCTTCTGCAATGCTGAGAGCAACATTGGACTGCTTCTTGCTTAGCCAGGAGATCATGGCTGACCCCAGACTACAACATCCACCTAAAGTGCTCTTTATGTATGAGACACTTCCTGCCCAATCTGAATCTGTATAACCATACAATCTGAAATCATGATCTCTAGTATAACTGAGACCATAGTCTACCATACCTTTTAGGTACCTCATCACATGCTTTGCAGCTATAAGGTGAACACGTTTGGGATCAACCAAATACTGAGGCAAGGTGTTCACAGCAAAGCATATATTTGGCCTAATATTCGTCGGATACATCAATGACCCAATAATCTGCATGTATAGTGTCACATCCACTAACTCTAACAAAGCATCAGACAAAAACTTCAAATTTGTATCAATGGGTGTGGCCACGGCTTTACATATCAAATATTTTCAAGATTTCTACTACATACTTCCCTTGGTTAAGGAAGATTCCTTCTGGGCTTTGCCATACTTCAAGACCTAGAAAATAATGCATCAAACCAAGGTCTTTCATCTCAAATTCTGCAACGAGCTTCTTCTTGCACTCTGAGATTTGCTTCTCATTACCTGTCAGGAATAAGTCATCCATATATGGAAATAATATGACAGGTTCATCATCCATAACCTTGAACTAAAGGTTAGGATCAGCTTTACTTTTGGTAAAGCCCAAGCTCGTCAGAAAACTATCGATTCTTCCATACCAAGCTCTTGGAGCTTGCTTCAACTCATTCTTTCTTTTGAACAGCTTCTTCAAAACAAGTAGGTTCTTTGTCTACAAGGTCATATATCAAAGCCACATAACTGGAAAATGGCTTTGGCTTCTTGCTATGTCTCGAGGAGCCTTCTGGAGCATCATACTTCTCTGCATCTTGAATAATTTCACAAGCCCAAGCTGGCTTTCTCTTGTGAGAGATAGTCATGAGTGGAGTTTCTCGGGGCTCCAACATATCATGGCCTTCCAGAGTCTTGTCATCAGGAGAGGGAGCAACTTCTTTCATCGATTTTGCGACCATGGGAGCTACATCTTCTTTACATACTTCTTCAAGCTAGCACATGTGGTTCTCTATAGAGAGTTCTGAATTCTGGAGGTTACTCAATATATGCTTCTACTTCAATTACACCATCTATCTAGTGTAATACACCATTAGCCACTAAAGCAACGTCTTGTCATAGTTGACTCCCACTTGCTGAGAGAACCCTCACTTTGTTCATCTGTAGTATGCTTGATTTCATTAATCTTCTTGAAAGCTATAGTTGAACCATCGTCACTTGTTCTTCGGAACAAGTCTCATAATTATTCTCTTCTAGGTGATTGAACAC
Source organism: Larix kaempferi (assembly GCA_027924585.1). Lineage (NCBI taxonomy): Eukaryota > Viridiplantae > Streptophyta > Pinopsida > Pinales > Pinaceae > Larix > Larix kaempferi. The sequence goes on from BSBM01000223.1 coordinate 2,701,563, forward strand.
GATCTTTCCCATCACATGCATATTAGTAGTATACTGTTCATTAATGCAAACACTCTAACATGCATAATACACTTCCTAAAACCAGGAACATAAATATGTACACAACTGGACAATACAGGAAATAACAATTCAAATACTTATCTTTGTTTGTTTGGTAGGATCTCTTTTGATCCTAGTCTCATTTTGCACATCCTTTACATATTCCTTCAATCTTCAAATCAGGAAACCTTGTTACTACCTTGCTCACAGGTGGTAAGGCTTTCTAGCTTATGTGAGCAAGCCTTCTATGCCATAGTTCACATGGACTTGTAGTATCATGAATCAAGGTTGTTTCTGAATGACCTTTTAGTTTATATAAGCTCCCTTCTTTTGTCCCAATAACAACTGCATCTTTTATAGATTTTCCTCTAGGCCACATAAGAACTTCACCATCTATAAAGGCAATCCTAAACCCTTTCTTATCTAAAGTTGAGATAGAAAGTAGGTTCTTCTTCAATCTTGGTACATATAGTACATCCTTCATCTTATAAAACATAATCTTCTACTTCTTCCTTTGCTAACTTCCTAGGAGGCTCTTCTTCTTCTTCTTCTTCTTCTTCTTCTTCTTCGGCAAATTGAGCATGATGTCTTTTGTTATTCTTCTTCTTGTATTCTTCTTTTCTTACTAAACAATATTTGGCAATGTGTCCCATCTTATCACAATGAAAACATCGATAAGAAGAGAAGTCTTTCTGCTTGTAGTTTCCCTTTTTGTACTTCTAAAACTTCTTAGGAGGATGAAACTCCTTATGAGTTTCCTTCTTGTAATGATGTTTTCCTTTTCCTCTTCTAGTATGGGTAGCCAGAGCTTGATCATCATCTCTGAGTAGTGCTTCTCGATTTGCCACTCTAGCTTCCTCTTGAACACATTCTTCCCATACAATTTCAAATTGTAGACTTTCCTTTCTTGTACACATTGTCTAGATAAAAGATTCCCATGGTCTAGTAAGACCATTGAGAGCAGTCATCACAGATTCATCTTCATCAAGATTGTCTCAAATTGCTTCTAGTTTTTCTTTGAATTGAGAAACCCTTGTAAAATATTCTTGGATAGATTCACCTTGACTTATCTTTGTCCTTTTGAGTTGGGTTCTCAAATTCATCTTTCGATTAATGTTCTTTCCTTCATACATCCTTGATAGGGTATCAAACATTTCCTTAGGTGTTTTATTGGAGGACACTTGAGGAATCAAGTGATCCTTGACGAAATCTGCTATGATCCTCTTGGCTCTAATCATGTCATTCTTGTGTTTTTCCTTTGTTTCAACTTCTACGGGTTCTGGCACAGCTTCTTTAACAAACTTCACAAGATAATTCTCTTCTAGAATGAGTCCAATTCTGTATTTCCAAGCACGGAAATTTTCTATGCCTTCCAACTTGTCATCAAGCTTAGTGCTTGGAGCCATCTTATCCCGGAGAACAGAGGAGACCAAAAAATTGAAATTTCTCATAAATGAAAACTGAACTCACCAAAAGATGCGCTTGATTGAGGCAAGTATGTTGGTACAATCAGTTTATGAAGAATCCAAGATGTAAACCCTGAAACTAGAATTGCGAAATTCTGGAATGCAATCTCTGGTTTTCTGGTTTTTCTGGTTCCAAGTCAAACTAGGGTTTGACCTTCTAGAAGATCTATCCACTGAAAAACTTCGATGTAGGTGCTAAAAGATGTGCCTAGGAGGGGCGTACTTCCCTGTGTCACTTGGACTTCAAAATTCATCTTCAATAGGAAACCCTAATTTTTATGCCTGGAGAAATAGAGAGATTTACCCTAGTGAAAGTTGCTCTTTTCAGTCTAGCTCTGATACCATGTTAAGTTTATATGCTGCAATAACTTAAATTCCTACTTCATTAGCATTTAATAAATTTTCACAATAACAGCATAAAGAGGATCTATGAAACAGACACAATCACAAGGTACACAACAATTTATCCTGGGAAACCCTCAAGGGGAAGAAAACCCAGCAAAAACTTCCTCAATATAGATTACCAAAGTACAATACTCAAAGAAATAAGTCTCATAAGAAAGAGAGATAAAACCCAAACTCTAGAGCCAAGAACAATCCTCCTCCTTCGCAATCCTTCCTCTTCCTCTCTTGCGCAATGCTTGAGTGAGTGAATGGTACAAATGAGAGGGAGACACTCTCTATTTATACTTTACTTTTCACTTGACCTTTTAACCTAACTGGATCAGCCTCACTAACTTGACTGGGCTGACCTCTCTAAGAGACTCAAAACAATATTTATATTACATTCTTTTGGGTACTAATGACCCGACTTACAATGGAGGTTTTACCTCATGACTTTTATATGACCTTTTACATTAAAGACATCTCCCGAAGGAGGAATAATACAAGTAGAATATTCTTCAAAGTTACATTATTTCAACAAGTTGGGTATTAGAGGATTTTATAAGTGAGTGAAGTGGACAAGTTAAGAGTAGGAGCTTGGAGATGATTATGCTCCCTTGTAAATCAAATGCTTGAAGATCAATGAAGAAAGGAGATATTGTCGGCTTATTGTTTAGTTATGTTTATGTTTTTCAATTTTGTTGTTAATTATTTGTAAATTTGTCTTGTTATCACACCTATATAAAGGCAAAATAATAAATTTAATTTGAGTTGAGCCAACCAAAAGAGAGGAATAGCCATCGAGGTGACAGTGGGTGGCCTTCCCGAAGTTGCACGAGATTAGTTTTCCTTGATACTTGGGATTTTACATCATTTAGGGGGTGCTTGATTTTTTTGCAACAGGTAGAACTGGTCTAGAACATAAATTCAGCTTTATATATCTATCGTGGCCATAGAACAGCAATTTATACACACACTTAGTGAAGAAGGAAATAGCAAGCTGAGACAAATTCAGAAAATCCAGACCCCCAGTTAAAATTATCAGTCTCATTTAGAAGAATAACATGACCAGTGATCAAAATATTATGAAAATGATGCTTTTCAGTTTTACCTCAAAACGATCTGCAGCTGGTGTAAAGGTTGTCATGAATTTTAGAATTTTTGAAGCTAAAACTGGTAGCTTTTCATTAAAACCAAAAATCTTTAACTCGAGCTTGTCTCCCAAAACGGAAAATGATGTTTCCAATTTTGCAACATTTGCCTGCATTTATCACATTGTTAAAATGTTAGAAATAGTCTGTACTTTAGCACAATTCCAATTACTATTTACTGAAGAGAGATAAAGGCGTGTAAAGCATATCACAAAATTACTACCACACAGTCATAGCATAAACATTAATTATTATTCAGCTAATAAAATCCAGATACTAATTCTCTTGATCTAATCATCTCATGAAATGCAGGTGGTGGTTCTACCAATATATTCAACTCAGAAAACTTCAAAACTGTACTACACTATTTTTTTCATTCTCATAAACAGGGCATTTACATGACAATTAAATTCAGTAGAATTATAATTTGGACTTCCTCAATGTAAAGAGAGCAGCCTGGGTCAATTTCTTCCTTTATAGGAAATCAGTTTAGTTAAGAAAGGTTTTCAGGGGGGAGTTTGTGGGAAAAATATGTAGGTATGTGGCTATCCTGTAGAACTCTTCTAGGATACTCAAGACTTCAGGCTGTTGATCGACCCACTTTTACTGTGATTTGATTGATGATCGCAGATGACTTTTATTTCAAGCTAAATCTACATGTTCATGGATATACTTCGAAATATTGGAAATGCTAATACCAAAGATTGGAGGTAGCAAGACATTTAGAAGTCCCACTCTGCTTTTCAAACTAGAGTACATGGGTAGTTGATCCTTCATTCAACAGAGGACTAAAGCATCAACTACATCACACTGGTCATACAAATAGATATTGTATGGTTTGTCACAAGCCTGAAATAGTTAAGCATGCATTGTGAATTTGCAAAGTTACCAAAACATTTTAAGCGGAGTTACGACGATCCAGTAATTGATCTTCCAGATTTTTTGAAAGGTCAATATCAGAATATGACAAAACAATGCACGCACACAAGCACACACACACCCACCCAAAACACAGACACAGACATTTCAAGAACAAAAAACATAGAAAAATCAGATTTCAGGATTCAAAATCATCCGTAACTTTCAAAATATAACTCAAAAGAGATTTCCCACTAATATCAGCAATAACATCATTACACACATACAAAATGAGTGTATTAACATTAACATGATATGTAAAGTTAAACAATGCACAAATACACTGCACATGCACACATTACAAACTCAGAAATGGAGTAGCTATAAAAAACTGAAATTAGTGTTTTAGAATGGGGAGGGTTTAATTTAGACAGAAATTAGAATTTCAGTGCTCCATACGTTTCCAACGTGCTTTTTTAATTTTTTTATGTTAATTTTCTTGTGTTTAAATAACAAAAATTGATTTTTTTGTGAGGCTCTGTCAGGAATACACAGATCCTGGATCAGACACAAGTAGATGCAGTAACTTAGGTTTTAGGCCTGGCGCTATGCTGTTGGGAGCGGGCAGCAGGAGCAAAAAACGAAATTTTCAAAAGCTTCCGCTTTGGGAGCGTTTTTTATATATTACATTTTTTAATATATTTTGATACATATATATAAACAAAACATGCAGAATGCCAAATTAGTTGTAAAATACATGAAAATATAGATCTAACTATTTAACTAATGATGATTATGAAATCATCAACCGTTTAGTACACATATACCATCAATAATCTAGCAGCTATAACTTATAACATTGTCATCATTTGCCATCAACAAACTCTAACAAATAGCATCAACCACAATGAAATAGAGCGTTATATTCATTATTAGAGAATTGTAATATGTAATCAACAATTCAAACTTCAAAGGTAGGTTCAAACTTCAAACTGACCATCAAGAACAAACCTAATTTGTGCCCAAAGCTGACCATCAAGAACAAACCTTACTTGTGCCCAAAACTGACCATCAAGAATAGTGTCCTCCACCTCTTGAAATTCATGTCCACCAAATGCCGATGCAACGCTGTCTTTCAAACCCGGTCATGAATCACTTGAGACCATACTAGCCAATTACTCTTTTACTCAAAAGGCGCCTGAAGGTGAGGTAGTAGCTAGCAAATATGGTCCTCGCAATCTTAAGTAGCTTCAACCTAGAGTAATTGCAAAAAAAGTGGTGGGCCATGTTTTGATTGGTAATAAATTTTATCATTTTTTCCCTCTTGTACAATGCACCATTCTATTTATAACTAGGGCCCTTCATCTTAATAATATCACGCTTCAAAAGGTTCAGTGTGTGAATCGAACACCCTGATGAAAATATGTTAGGGTACATATCCTCAATGATTGCTCTTGCTACCTTACAATTAGTAGCATGATCAACAATGACTTGAATGGCATTGTTTGAACTTCGACCCAATCTCTTGAATGGTTTTAATTAAAGGTTCTGCAATTTTAATCCTAGTCCTGTAACATAGTAGTCATGGGCTAAAAGGAAGACCGCACCACTAGCAAACACACCAAGAATATTTATCAATGGCCTCCCACTACATTTGTCCAAGAACCAGATACAATGTGAATGGATACTAGTACTCTATATTCAGTCCAATCGTTTGTAAAATGTCCTAGACCATTATGGATTTTTGGCTCTTTCCCTGTTAAGCCCATGGTTTTGGCTTTGTCATACTCGATGCTCTTGTATCCTTTAGGGGCACCATTGATGGCTTGTACCATTTCATGCTATTATGGTGAATAAAAAGCATTGAATGGTACACCACATGCATAGAGAAACCTGAAAAGTTTTGCATCCACGTCATCCTTGCAACTTTCATTAAGAGAATCTAATATTGTTTTAGGCATAGGTGAGAATCCACTACAACGAGGGGATGGGGATTGACCACCATACATTATATGTGAGCTTGAAGCCTTAGATTCAACCCTTGATTTTTTGGATTTTTTTGCGCAACCTCCTCTTCTTGTATTTGTTTCTTCGTTCACTGGCACAGGGTCACATGTTTTGACTCCTATAGTCTTACCTTCATCCCATGGCGCAATGCCATATAGATGCTTTCTCACGTGGGTATATGAATCTGTGTAAGTTTTATCACAATGGAGGCATATAAACTTTGTTTGTGGTTCCACCCTCTTTCCCTCACCCAAGCCTTGTCACATACTTCCACAAGGGTGTTAAAGTATCTTTGTGTTTTTGTCCATCATCATTGTTAGCTTCATTATCAATAATCCCTTCCATTTCTTCCTCCTCTCAATAGTATGTGCCACCGCTTACTTCTTCCTCCTCACCACTAGTATTTCAGCTTCCCAACACTACAATCATAATAAAAAATGGAACCAAAAGTAAAACCACATAGACATCATGCTTCTTGACCCAAGATGAGAATAACTTGCTACCTCAAATAGAATAATGGAGAAGGATAAATGGGAAAGAGTAGATGAGAACACTCAAGATTCAACTTAGTGGAATTTCAGAAAAGGAGAAATGGGTTTTAGAGCCTACCTCTTTAGCTCTCCAACAAATATTGAATTGTAACTATGGAATCCTTCAACCTCCCTTCCAAGATCTCACAAATAACAACCTTCAATCTACCTTCCAAGCTATCACAAATTTGCACATTAACACCAGCGAGCATCCCACTCAAAACCCTAAAAAAGAGGAATAACATGAGTGAACTGAGAAATAGAATGAGAGAAAATGAAGTGAGTGAGTGTTTTAATCAACTAAAGGAACCCTAGTCATGCTTAGACCAATGATTGAATCCTTGTCTTGGTTCACACAAGTAAGAGAGAAAAAAGAAGTGCCTCTAACTGGCGGGAGCTAAGTGGGAGCACTGAGGGAGCATTTTTTGTCTCATAGGAGTGTTGAGGGAGCATTGAGGGAGCGACCTGGGAGCACTGAGGGAGCAACTTGGGAGAGTTGAGGGAAAGATCCGGGAGTATTGAGGAAGCGTTGAGGGAGGGAAGCTCCATGTTTTGGCAAGGAGCGCTTTTTTTCTCATGGAGTGCACTCCCAGAAGGGAGCGTGCTTTGGGAGCAAAGCGTTGAGGGGGGGGAGGTCGATCCCCTACAGCTTAGGCCTGGTGAACTCAAAAGAAAGTTCCCACATATCAGCAATAAGACATTGCACACATACAAAATGAGTGTATAAACATTAATATGATATGTAAACAATGCACAAATACACTGCATATGTAAACTAAAATTAGTGTTTTAGAATGGGGAGGGTTTAATTTATAGACAAAAATTTGAACTTTAGAGCCCCATGTTAGAAAGTGGCAACAAGGAAGGTCTTCTATCATTTGCATGTGTCCTTGCATGCTAGAAAACATAAAACAGGAAGCCAAATGGATTAATGCCTTTATCCGAAGTTTAGACTTAGGAAAAGTGCATTATGTGATCTAATTATTAATTGACTTAATGGAGTTACTTTTTCTAAAGTTAAAGTGAAAATAATTTAAGTGATGGCTAATCTAATATTGGCCATTGATCTCACCGGATGATCTCATCCATTAATCCATAGTGGGAAGTTACGTTTTTCGCTTGGCCATTAAGTTCAAAGGAAAATTGATTTGGTGGAGAGGACACACATACACATAGTTGAGATTTCTTGCTCATAGCATTCAGCCGAAGAGTAAGAAATAAAGTTTGCTGGAGAATTTTGCAAAGGGTGAGATTGAAGAACATCTATCCGGAGGTTGACAGAGTGACAGAGGCAAATCGCAGAGGCCGTACAAGTTTGCAGGGAGGTTGTACAACTCACGCAGAGGGCCAACCGTACGAGTGATGTAGGTAATCGTACATGTGACGCAAGCAATCGTACAAGTGACGCAGAGGTCGTACAGGCGACGCAGAGGCCGCACACGTTGACGCAGGGAGTCCGTACGATCTAGCTGGGGTTTTCTTTGTGAGTTTCAGTTGTACGATTTTGCCAGGTTGGGTAAAATCGATTTCTGGATTATACTGTTCTATATCTTGCTAATAAAAATATCTTCTCAGACTGTTGCACCGGTTTTCACATCTTGGGTTTTTCATACCCAAAAATATTGGTGTCTCTATTGATGTAATTGTTGTTCTATTTCTCTCAGTATTTATTTTTCCGCTGCAATATTTGTGAAAGAAATCCATTTGTGGTTATCAGTAATTAGTTGGGGTTAAATTTAAAATAACTTGCATACTGTGACTTAAGATTGGGTTTTAAGGAAATTTACATGGTATCAAAGCTCTTCTAAGCAGATCTGAGCTACGCTATTGGGAATCGACCCCCCCCCCCCATCGAATCGATCCCAATTCGCGCTCCGGACGGAATCAATGAGGAATCGATTTCGGAATCGCGATTCCTCATCGATTCCGCCCGGAATCGATTTTGTAATTCGCAAATTGGGTAAAAAAGAAACGATCCCTAGAATTTTACAATTCGCTACGGAATTGTAGTTTCCAGGTCGATTCCGGATCGAACCCTCATCGAACCCGGGCATAAAAATCGAACACCAAAACGATCCCGAGATCGATTCCGTGGACAGGGAAGATTTTTGGAAAAAAAATTGATTTTTGGATTTTTTTGGGGGGGGTTTTTGGGAGGGCTAGATCACTTTGGGCCAATAAAGGGTGAATGAGTCCATTTGGACTCATTCCATTACTTATTTGCTTGATTGGGAAGAGTTTGAGCTTGGAGTGAGTTTGCTAGTTGTTTGAGAGCTTTGAGCATTGAGTGGGAGATTGAAGGGGAGAGCTTGCAAGGGAGATTGAAGCTTCCATAGAGACATTTAACCACCATTGAAGAGCTAAAAGGTAGGCTCTAAAAACTCATCTTTGTTAGTTTTTGCAATTTTTTTTCACTATGTTAAAAAATGGAAAACTTGCAATGTTCTCTTCTCCTACTCTTTCCAATTTCTTTTTCTCCATCATTATATTGCAGGGAACAAGTGACTCTCATCTTGAATCAAGAAACGTGATGGGTATGTGGTTTTGGCTTTTCATTCCACTTCTTCTCATTATGATGGTGTTGGGAAATAGATGTGGTGGTGGTAGTGATGAGGGGGAAAAGGTAGAGACTGATGCATACCAAGGAGAAGAGGAGGAAGGGGAAGAGGGTGATGAGGATAAGGGTGATGTGGGGCAAAAACAAAAAGACACAACACCTTTGTGGAAGTATGTGACAAGGCAAGGAGGAGGGAGAGGGGGTGGAACCACAAAGTTTGAATGCCCCCATTATGGGAAAACATACACAGGTTCATATACCCGGGTGAGAAAGCATTTGTCTGGGGTTATGCCATGCGATGTAGGTAAGTCTCATGGAGTCAAAACTTGTGACAAAGTGGGAGCTAAAGAGAGAAGCAAATACAAGATGGAAGAAGATGCTGCTCTAAACAACTCCAAGAGATCGAGGGTTGATTTTGAATCCCCACAGAGAATGTTTGGTAGTGGAGCTGGATCATCATCGGCTCAATCGGGAAACTCATCTCCCCATGGAGTCTCCTGTCTCGCCTATATGAAGAACATTATCCGATTTCCTTGACCAAGGTTGTAGAGATGATGTGGATTCAAAAGTTTATAGGTTTCTCTATGCATGTGGTGTGCCATTCAATGTTCTTCGCTCACCCTATTGGCATGAAATGGTACAAGCCATCAATGGTGGCCCTCAAGGATACAGAAGCCCTAGGTATGACAAAGCTAGAACCGTGGGACTTGACAGGGAAAGAGCCAAAATCAATAGTGCTCTTGGAAAGTTCACAAATGATTGGTCCAACTATGGGGTATCCATTGTATCTGTTGGGTGGACAAATGTTAAAGGCAAGCCATTGATAAATATTATTGGCGTTTCTGCTAGCGGTGCGGTCTTCCTTTCATCCCATGACTACTCAGATCGCTACAAGACCGCTATTAATATTGCACAACCTTTACTTAAAACCATTTAGGAGATTTGGACATACAATGTCATTCAAGTCATCACTGATAATGCTGCTAATTGTAAGGTAGCAAGAGCAATCATTGAGGATAAGTATCCCAACATATTTTGGTCAGGGTGTTTGGTTCACAAATTGAACCTTTTGATGCATGATATTGTTAAGATGAAGGACAATAATTACCATTGGAATGGTGCCTTGTACAAGAGAGGTGAGAAAATGATCAAATTTATTACCAATCATAGCATGGCCCACCACATTTTTCGCAATCACTCTAAGTTGGAGCTATTGAAGATTGCAAAGACTAGATTTGCTAGCTACTACCTCACCTTCAGGAAGCTTTTGAAGGCAAGAGAGGCATTGGCTAGTATGGTCTCAAGTGATCCATGGCAAGAATTGAAAGACAGAGCTGCAAGTGCATCAGATAGAAATGACTTTCATCAGGTGGAGGACACCATTCTTGAAGGTCATTTTTGGTCACAGGTTAGGTATGTTCTGTAGTTCACCAAGCCAGTTTATAACATGATTCGTTTTGCAGATACAGATCAACCGGTGATTGGGGAAGTATATGAGCAGATGGATATCATGCTTGGTCAAATCAAAGACATTGTTGAGCAAAGAGATGCAGTCTTGTATGACCATATTCATAAACATGTGGTCAAAAGGTGGGATAATCTAAATGTTCCACTCCATGCCCTTGCATATGTCCTCACCCCAAAATACTATTCTCCAATTTGGTTGGCCCAACCTGCACCTGGGAGTGGAGTTAGGAAAAAACCCCACACAGATCCAGAGGTTGTTGCTAGGTATATGCAAGCATTAGAGAAGTTGGTCCCTGATAAGGAAGAGTGTGCTCAAGTACGGACTGAATTGAGCATATACATAAGTGAGCATGGACGCTTTGGTTCCCTGTTTGCAACCAAAGATCAAGATAGATTGGATCCTATCCATTGGTGGAACATGCATGGCTCTGGAGCCACATATTTGCATAAATTGGCGCTGAGGGTGCTATCACAAGTTGTTAATAGCTCTTCTGCAGAGAGGTGTTGGAGCACCTACAACTTCATTCACAGTGTAAAGAGAAACAGTCTGAATGTAGATCGCGCAGAAAGCTTTGTTTATGTGCACTACAACTTGAGGTTGTTGTCCCATTATTGTGAGGCGGCCAAGAATGATAGAACATCTTGACATGGGACAATAATCTAGAGGAGGCTAATGTGGAGGATGGAGCCATAGCATTAGAGCGCTTGGAGGTTGAACTATTGGGTGATCATGATGATCCAATTCAGACTAGCCATACAGAGATGCCACCCCCAAGCAGAAGCAGCTTTCTAGATGCAGGAGTTTTTCCTTTAGCTTCACAATGTCCAATTTCAGCCCGTGGGGACCATTCATCTTCTTCTCATGTTCCACGATCACTTCCACCAACACCTATTCCACCTAGAACACGAGAAAAGAAATTGGAAGTTACTCGTGGCAAGCTGAAAGCTTAGTAGATTCATAGTACTTTGTAGTTTGTATTTCATTTTCATGTTTATTTTGCCGGTTGGCCTATTTTGTAAACATTATGGCCTAGTTTGACGGCAAATATTATATGTTGAAATTTGAAGGTTGATGTTGTTGATGATTGATGATTTGATGATGATCATTTAATGACAATGTTATAAGTTATAGCTCCTAGAATCTAGAAGACTAGATGATTAATGTTATATCAATGTGTACTAAATGGTTATATGAATATCTAGATTCTATGTTTCGATGTTTTCTATAGCTAATTTGGCATAATACATGTTTTTTTAATTTATATGCATCAAAATATATTAAAATATATATTATATAAAAAACGCTCCCGAAACGGAAGCTTTTGAAAATTTCGCTTTTCGCTCCCGCTCCCAACAGCGTAAGATCTGAGAGAAAGCAACAATTGTTGGATAGATCAGGGGCAAATCTATTCTAGAGTTTGACAGGTACACTTCATTATGGTCGTACAATTGAGAGTCGAGGATAGACTCCAGGGGGCACAGAACTTTACTACATGGAAAGAGAGGATCATAAGGATCTTGGATGTTAGTGATGCATAGGAGCACATTGACGACCAGAAGGTTGCACCCATAGACTCGACAAAGTTGGCAAGATGGAAGAAGGTAGATTCTAGAGCCATGTTGATTATCTTAGATGAGGTGAACGATCACATAGTCCCTCATCTTTCTGGGAAGACGACCGCATTGGAAATGTGGAAGGCTCTGGAAAGCCTTTACTAGAGTAAGAATGAAAACCAGAAGATGGTGATACAGGAAAGGCTATGTAGTATCAAGATGGCCAAGGGAGAAGGAGTGGTGCCTTATCTCACAAGGCTCGCATAGATCAGGGATGAACTTGGAGCAGTGGGCTCTAAGACTGAAGATGAAGAGCTAGTTCGCATAGCCCTCAATGAATTTTCTAAGCCATGGGACGTCTTTGTCAAAGGCGTGGTGACTAGGGAGAAGCTCCCTGACTGGCAGAGATTGTGGGATGACTTTGTGCAGAAGGAGATCTGTATGGGTCAACGTTCAGGTTCATCCAACGGTGCCCCACAGATCGTGGATGAAGAGGCTCTAGCCCTAGCAAGCAAGGGCAAGGGCAAGGCAAAGAAGAAGAAGGATGGTAAGAAGAACATTAACATGTCAAAGGTCAAGTGTTTCATCTGCCACAGGCATCGACACTTTGCCTCCCAGTGCCCAGATAGGAAGAAGAAGAATAACACACAAATGGCAAGTTCTGCAGAAGTGGACGAGTTCAGCAAGAGTTTTGATGAGAACTTTTGCTTGATAGCTTGCACGGCAAGCTCCATAATCAGCAACATCTGGTACACTAATAGTGGAGCTTCTTGTCATATGACAGGGCAAAGAGCATTCTTCAAGAGCTTGCAGGAGGGTGGAGTAAAAATCCACATTAAGTTGGGAGATGATGCACAGTATCAAGCGCAATGAGTTAGTACTGTTTCGTTGCAGAGGGAGTTTGGAAAACCCCTCAGTTTTGCTAACGTATTATATGTTCTGAGGTTGACAAAGAACCTCATATCAGTTTCCACCTTGGAGGAAAAGGGTTTTCTGGTGACTTTTCGAGATAGGAGAGTATATATCAGGCCCAAGGGGTCAGAGCAGAAGTTGGATCGAATAATTCGGGTCCGGAGCGGGAAGATATACAGAATACACTTCGAGCCTGCGAAGGCTCTAGTCAGCAACAGCAGCAGTCAGAGCGAGTAGCGGCATAAGAGGATGGCACACTTACACCATGGAGCACTGAGGCATTTGAGACAGGCAGATATTGGAGTTCCTTAGGTACAGGAGGACAAGCATAACCACTGAAAGGGTCGTGCGTTGGGGAAGAACATCAAGAAGCCCTTCCCACAGACTGAGCACAAGTCTAAGCGGACCTTGGACTTGGTGCATTGGGATGTTTGCGGACCTATGAGCGTCCATTCTTTCAGTGACTATAGTTAATGCGTCACATTCATTGATGACTATTCCAAGAAGAACTGGATCTATTTCCTAAAGGCCAAGTCAGAGGTCTTCGAGCGGTTTCAGGAGTTCAAGACTCTCGTGGAAAACCAAACAGGGAGGAGGATTCGGATATTGAGGACAGACAACGGGGGTGAGTACACCTCCAAGGACTTCTTGGAGCTTTGTGTTAATGTAATTGTAACTTCGGAAGATATTCACTTGTCTATTTTATGTTGTATTTGTATTTTATTATTATACCTCTGACGGAGATGTTTATTGTACTTGAGTCATGTAAATTCATTGAGTTTAACCCTCCATTGTATGTCGGGGCATTAGACCCCAGAGTTGAGTCATCAATGGGTTATTAGACTCTCCTATAAAATTCGGTCCAGTCAAGTACAACTAGGGGCTGACCTACTTAGGTAAAAGGTCAAGTGAAACTTAAAGTATAAATAGAGAGGGTGCTCCTCTCTATTTGCTCACTCAGTCAATCATCAAGTTCACATTAGTGAGGAGAAGGACAAGTATGCACAAGTGGAGAAGCGAGAAGTTGTTGAATACCATTTCTACTTTTGGAGTTTATATTTCATCTATTGTATTGTTGCTCATTCTATCTCTGAGGAAGTTGCAGGGTTTTCTCCTTTATGGTTTCCCCGAGGAAAAACTTTGTGTTTCCCGTCTCTTGTGTTTAAATGTTGTGCATGTTATTCTCTCAGATAAGATCATAGATAATCTTGAATTAAATTGTGAAAATCTAACATGGTTTCAGAGCTAACCTGAGAAGAAGACACTATACAGCTGTAGAAGCTAAGGCTTCTTAATTTTTGGGTTTCTCTCCACAGATCATCAGCAAAAGGAGGCTAGGATAACTCACCTACGGAAGGCATCTTTCTGTCGAAGCAGAAGTTGATTATGAGCATTTTCACTTTTTGGCCTATCACTTTTGCAGGAAATTAGGGCTTTTCACAGAAGTGGAATTTTCGAGTGCAATCAGCATAGGGAAGTGCTCCTCAAGATCGAAATTTTTAGACCAAGATCGAAATTTTTAGACCAAGATCGAAGTTTTTGGTTGGGTAAAACTCCGGGAAATTCAAACCCTAATTTGACTTTGGACTATAAAACCAGAAACTACAGATCCAAAATTCGCAAGTCAATTTTCAAGGCTGAATTTTTGGAATCTTCAGAAACCAAGAGTACCAGCATACTCGCCTCATCTAGGTGCATCTTCCTGTGAAAGCAGAATTAAATTCCAAGAATTTTCATTTTTCGCCCCGTCACTACTACCGGAGGAAAACTAGGGCATCATATATTTTGGGTTTTTGTTCACTGATTTAGCAAAGTGAGTACATTGGACAACTCACCTTGAGGACGTGCATCTATCTGTCCATTCAGAAGTTCCAAATTCCAACTTTGGACAATTAGGGTTTCTCTGACAAGACCTAACCAGTTTCAGTAAATCAAAGTGGTAAGACCTAAAAAAAATTCTATTTCCATTTGAAGTTCTCTTTAAAGATGTCTCACCACACCAAGCTTGAGGATAAGCTTGAAGGGGTTAATAACTTCCAAGCATGGAAGTATAGGATTGGGCTTATCCTAGAAGAGAATGAATTGGACACCTATGTGAATGAAGAGGTTCCAGTTCAAATGGGAGATGAGGCTAAAGCCTTACACAAGAAGAACTTGGTTAAGGCCAAGAGGATCATTGTTGATTCTATTAAGGATCAACTCATCCCACATGTGTCTTCCTTAAAGACACCCAAAGAGATGTTTGATTCCTTAACCAAGCTATTTGAAGGAAAGAATATAAATCAGAAGATGACCTTGCGAAACCTCTTGAAGAATGTGAAGATACAAAATGCAGAGACCATGCAGTCCTATTTTACAAGGGTCTCTCAAATCAAAAAGCACGACTTGTAGCTCGAGAAGAGAAGATGGGTAATGAAGATCGGGCTCTCACAGCACACACCAAGAAGAATAACAACAAGAGGAAGAACCATCATCACAGTAAGAAAGAGAAACACCACCACCAAACTCGGAGGGAGAACTTTAGAAGATCCAGAAAAGATCTATCTAACATTAGATGCTATACATGTGATGAGAAGGGACACTACTCCAGAGATTGTCCCGAAAATAGAAGTGGCTCCAACAAGAAGAAGACCAACAAGAAAAGACACCATGCTCACACCGCGAAAGATGATGAACCTGCATCAAAGAGAACTAGAGAAGAAAGTGAAGAGTATTCAAGTGATGAAGAATATGTATTGTAATGAAGGTAACCAGTTACATGGGTTCATTCAGAAGGTTCCACCTCATAAGGTGAAACTAGAGATGACTTTCAATATTACATGAAAGGAGTAGAAGAAGCTACTGCGGAGTTGGACTCCGGAAAACAAATAAAGATCGATAATCTATGGAAGAATCTCTCTTCCATTTTCAGCATTGGTTAAGGAAGAAAAAGATCAAGAAGGAGCACACTCCAATAGTTCTTGCAAAGAAGCAAAGATTGAGAGGGAGTCCACCCAACAACCAAACAAAGATAAGTATTTGAATTGTCATTTCTTGTATATCTGATTACTTAAATAATATTGTTCAGTCGTGTACATACTTATGCTCCTAGATTTAGGATGTATATCATGCATGTTAGAAACGTTGCATTAATGAAAAAGATACTACTAATATGCAAGTAATGGGTAAGTGACCTATGGTACTGTACAACATCCCATTGCAACTTAGCTAGAATGAAACCTCTTTGCTAACATGTTGGGAGTAGTGCACACTCTTAACAATGTTCAGTAGAGATGGAACGCATCTAGGAAGTTACCGTATGAATACGGGATATGGATGAATGTTGTGTTGAATCATTGGTTAAGATAATTGCATGACTGTATGACCTATGTCTTTATGCGTAATATTTTGTTCTAAAAACTATGAAATGTTTATAATCATGCAATTGAACATGACTTGTAGGAAAGATCGTGTACCATCACCTACAAGAGAGGCTTGTTTCGAAGAACAAGCGACAAAGACTTAACATACATCAGAAAACTACCGATTGAAGATATTAAAGAAACTTGAAGTTCCCAGGATTCAAGATAGAGTAATGGAAGAAGCGATTCAAGAAAATATGAAGAACGCGAGATGGAAGACCCACAGGAACCTGTAGATCCACCCCGTGAGAAGAATTCTCACAAGAGGAAACCAGCATGGGTACAAGAGGCAATTCAAGATGCAGATAGATATGGTGCTCCAGAAGGAAAGCATAGAGAAAGCAAGAGACCGAGGCCATACTCTAGTTATGTAGCCCTGTTGTGTGACATCATTGACAAAGAACCTTCCAACTATGAGGAAGCAGCTGAGAAGAAAGAATGGAAGGATGCCATGATCGAGGAGTACCAGTCGATCATGAAGAATGATGTCAGGGATGTGGTCCCGAGACCAGTAGGGAAGTATGTTGTGACTTCCAAGTGGATCTACAAGATCAAGCATGCTACAAATGGAAGCATAGAGAAACACAACGCGAGATTCGTGGCACGTGGCTTCTCCCAGAAGGAAGGGATAGACTATGAGGAGACATTTGCACCTATAGCTAGATACACTTCCATCAGATCAGTACTTGCTCTGGCTACAGTGATGAAGTGGAAGGTACACCAGATGGATGTCAAGACAACGTTCTTGAATGGTGTAATAGAGGAGGAAGTGTATGTGGAGAAGCCACTCCGATTTGAGACACATGACAGGGAGACTCATGTGTGCAAATTAAAGAAAGCCTTGTATGGATTGAAATAGGGACCCAGGACGTGGTACGGCAAAATAGACAGCTTCCTGACTAGTCTGGGCTTTACCAAGAGTAAAGCGGATTCCAACCTTTATTACAAGGTTGAAGAAGGGAACCCAGTGATACTTCTACTTTATGTAGATGGCCTGTTTTTGACAGTTGAGGATGGGTTGATTGTTGACACGAAGACGAAGCTTGCTACCGAGTTCGAGATGAAGGACTTGGGTATGATGCACTATTTTCTAGGTATGGAGGTGTGGCAGAGTGCAGATCTTCCTTGGACAAGAGAAGTATCCAGTAGAGATCCTGAAGAGGTTCGGGATGATGGACTGCAAGGCCATGGCCACAGCTATGGCATCAAACCTGAAGCTATTGAGTGAAACTTCATCAGAGTCGGTTGATGCCACGATGTATCGTCAGATGATTGGATCCTTGATGTACCTAACGAATACGAGACCAGATATTTGCTTTGCTGTGAACACATTGAGCTAGTTCCTGATGGATCAGAGACATGTTCGCTTGATTGTTGCAAAGCATATTCTGAGGTACTTGAAGGGTACGGTGGATTATGGGCTCAAGTATGACGCAAATCCGAAGATTAACCTGGGGGGTTATGTTGATTCAGATTGGACAGGCAGTGCCACTGATAGGAAGAAAACTTCGAGGTGCTGCTTCAGTATGGGATCAGGTGTGATCTCTTGGTTTAGCAAGAAGTAGTCCTGCGTGGCACTAAGTACAGCCGAAGCAGAGTATGTCGCAGCTTGTTCGACTAGTTGTGAGGCAGTATGGCTGAGGAAGCTACTGTCTAATTTGTTTGAATCCCAGTTGGATGCGACTTGTATATATTGCGACAACCAAAGTTGTGTGAAGTTGTCTAAGAACCCAGTGTTCCATGACAAGTCGAAGCACATCGAGATCAAGTATCACTATATCAGAGACATGGTGCAGAGAGGAGCAGTGAAGATCCAGTATGTTGCGACAGACGAGCAAATAGCCGATGTATTGACCAAGACCCTAGCCAGAGTGAAGTTCGAGTTCTTCAGAGAGAAGCTTGGTGTATTCCAGATCGAGGTTCCTTCCAAGGGGAAGTGATGAGTCCAGAAGACGCAGATGCACATGAGCCATTCTCACATGGTGGTAGGTGTGTCCTCCCATGGTGTAGATATAAGGGCTGGAGCCTTTCCCGAATGGTGGTAGATTTGTTCTCCCATGTCGGGTGATGTAAGTGCTATGTGGTGTGCATTTGGGCTATGCTCCGTTGACATTGAGATGATCTGGACGTGATGAGGCGACAGTAGGGTACTCAGTCCTGCGATGTACACAAGTTTTGCAAGGCAATGTAATCAGTCCTGCGAAGTAGACAAGTTTTGCAAGGCAATGTAATTAGTCCTACGATGTACAAAGGTTTTGCAAGGCAATGTAATCAGTCCTGTTGTACACAAGTTTTGCAAGGCAATGTAATCAATCCTGCGATGTACACAGGTTTTGCAAGGCAATGTAATTAGTCCTGCGATGTACACAGGTTTTGCAAGGCAATGTAATCAGTCATGTGATGTACATAGGTTTTGCAAAGGCAATGTAATCATTCCTGCGATGTACACAGGTTTTGCAAAGGCAATGTAATCAGTCCTGCGATGTACACAGGTTTTGCAACGGCAATGTAATCAGTCCTGAGATGTACACAGGATGAGGACAGGGCCTTACGAAGATCTATGGACTTACCAGCACAGGACTCGAGAGTTAAGTTGGACGAGCCACAAGTACTGGTACAAACACAGGGCACAGGTTCTAGTAGTCAGAGGGAGTCAGGATCCTTCGATCATTGACTTGGAGGATGAGCCGCAGCATGAGGAGGATATCCAGCAGCTGCAGCAGGTAGACACTAGGACACAGCCTAGGTGGTACAGGTCCACAGTTCAGGATTCCAGGCAAGTGACTCTTCCACGGAGCTCCATGAGGCGGAGCAAACCACCAGATAGACTTAGCTATATGGCACTGATGACAAAGTTGATTAACTCTGAGCCTTCCAGTTTCGAGGAGGTTGCACAACATGATGTGTGGCAAGAGGCCATGGTTGAGGAGTATGACTCCATCATGAAAAACCAGGTGTGGGAGGTTGTGCCTGTTGAAATATTGTAACTTCAAAGAATATTCTATTTGTACTTTATTATTATTCATCCGGAGATGTTTTATTCCTCCGTCGGGATGTTATTATTATTTAAAGTCATTGAGGTAAATCCTCCCATATAAGTCGGGGCAATAGATCCCTAAGAGTCATTTGTAATGGAGTGTTTAAGTTCCTTAGAGGGGTCGGCCCAGTCGGCATTAAGTTAAGTGGTTAAGTTGTTGGGGCTGGTCAAGAAGTGTCCACGGAGTCTGAGGAAATGGGCAGAAGATAACTGAATGTAGAAGTTGGAATCCAGACCGAGGAAGTGGAGTTGACCTCGGAGTAAGTTGCAGAAAAGCCTGAATCCAGAGAAACTGTGAATACCAAAATAAGCAATGACTTGGATGATATAGTCGCAGATGTATCCCGACTGTTTCAAAAGTCAGAACCCCCCACCCAGATTGAGGAAGTACTACCCAATGTTGGCGAAACCGGACCAAACCTGACCACTCCTTAGGCATCTCCAAAGTATAAAGTACAGTCAGCTTAAATTGTCCCTATATATGCCAAGGGATTAAGGGAAGATGGTGTCAGTTTATATATTTTCTATTTGTGCAATGGATAGGTCTCAGGGAAGACCTAGTTATGGTGAAAAGTCAAGTAGGAGTAGAGTATAAATAGAGGAGGTGTGCTCCTCATTTATACTCACTCATTCATTCACTTGTGAACTCGCATAGGAGAGAGAGAGATCTGCAAAGGAGGAGAAGGAGCTCTTGTTTGGGGATTGCATCTTTGTATTTGTTGGTCATCTATATTGAGAAAGCTTTGCTGGGTTTTCTACCCCATGAGGGTTTCCCAGGATAAATCTGTGTCTTTTGTGTTTATGTTGTGCTTGTTGTTCTTTCAGTGATCCTGTATAAGCTATTGCTGTGAAATTGAATGTAATATTGATGTTATCTATCTTAGCATATTGAATCTTAACAGTGCCGAGGCCAGAAGGAAAACGGGTGGTCGGATCCAGGTGGAGCTACAAAGAAAAGCATGCAGCAGACGAAAACGTAGAGAAGTATAAGGCGCGCTTCATGGCAAAGGAGTTTTCGCAAAAGGAAGGTATTGACTATGAGGAGACCTTCGCCCCTATTTCCAGATATTCTTCTATTTGGACTATTCTCTCATTGGCAGCAGAGATGGGTTGGCGCATTCATCAAATGGATGTAAAGACTGCCTTCCTCAACGGAATTATTGAGGAGGAGGTATTTATTGAGCAACCAGAGGAGTTAGAGGGTGGAGAGCACGGAGTCGCATGTATGCAGATTTTAGAGAGCTCTTTATGGGCTCAAGCAGGCACCTCGGGCATGGTACTCGAGGATCGACAGCTATCTATGGGAGATGGGATTCCAACGGAGTGAGGCAGACAAAAACCTGTACTTCTTGTCAGGTGAGGTACCTCTCATACTGGTATTATATGTATATGATCTCTTTCTTACAGGAGATGAGAGGCTAATCGGGGACTACAAGTCCAATCTTTCAGTAGAGTTTGAGATGAAAGACCTTGGGTTGATGCATTACTTCCTAGGTCTGGAGGTTTGGCAGAGACATGGGTGCTTCTTCATTGGTCAAGGGAAGTATGCAGTAGAGATCTTGAAGACATTTAAGATGGAGGACTGTAGACCCATGTCCACGCCTCTAGTTACCAACTGGAGGAAGATTGATGCATCGAGTTCAAAGGAGTTTGATCATTCATTGTATCGCCAGCTTATGGGGTCTCTTATGTATCTAGTCAACACACGACCAAACATTAGCTTTGCAATCAACTCTTTGAGTCAATTCATGGTGGACCCTCGGAGAGTGCATTAAACAGCTACAAAGCATGTACTTCGCTACATTAGAGGTACAGTGGAGTATGGATTGGTTTATGAGTGTAGTGGGAGTATATTGTTAGCAAGCTTCACAGATGCTGACTAGGCAGGATGTGTAGAACACAGGAAGAGCACTTCAGGTTGTCGCTTCAACATTGGGTTAGGGGTTGTCTCTTGGTTCAGCAAGAAGCAGAAATCACTGGTATTAAGCTTGACAAAGTACATGGCAGTCAGTATGGCAACATGTGAGGGGATGTGGCTGAGAAAGTGAGTTGGAGACTACGGTTGTTCACTGTGACAATCAGAGTGGCATTAACCTATCTGAGAATTCAGTGTTCCATGACCGGAGCAAACACATAGACATCCGATATCACTGCCTGAGAGACTGTGTACTGTTAAAATATTAACCAGGAAAATGATTGGAGAGAAATGCATGCAAAGGTTTGCATGCATGCATGCAAAAGTGAGTTTCGCATGCAACTCTTTTAGGTTTTTTGTAAACCTAACTTCTCAATGAGATGTTATAAGGAAGACAGGAGGTGATTGTCTTATTAGTGAGACCATTGATCTGAGATAGATCAAGAGAGAGGAGGACGACTTCTCATGTGAAGGAGGGCGCATTCTTCAAGGAGGGAGAAGCTCGTACCGCATCCGGTAGAGCAGTTGAGTGTCTGTAACTTACAGAGTATCTTCGTCTCAGAGATTGAGGAAGATCAGAGACGATCAGAGCTCAGATCTGCTGAGATCTGATTCAGTATGAGTCTTTCATTGTTGGAGGGAGGGCGCACTGGTGCATGCAGAGGAGGACGTTTTCAATCACAGGACAGTCTTCAGAGCGAGCAGAGCAGAGCTGAGGATAGAGACAGATAGATCAGGCAGAGGCGGATACAGGGACACTCGGATCCAGTTTTCCAGTTAGGGCTTTTATGTTTCGTGCATGCATCAGCTGGATGCATGCAAATCTAGTTCCGAAAGGGTTCCACGGTACATTGTTGTTTATGTATGATTGCATTTATATTGTTCAGTTGGTAAATGCAGATCTAGTTGTTTGAGTTCATATTAATGTTGTATTGATATCGAGACTCATACCGCTTGAGATCTCAGGGCGATCCAGAGGGAGTAGTGATCTCTGGATCAAATATTTACATGGTCTCAGAGCCCTGGTAAGGGTCAGGGAGTGCTTTCATAGACAGATCTACAGCTGCAGCATCAGATCTACATCATAGGGGAAGAGCAAATTGCTTGCACCTCTTACTCCGCTATGGATATTGATGAGTGCACTACAAACGGGATTGACAGGGAGATGGCTCTTAACTCTTGTCAATCGTTGATGGCCTCCACTTCTAGTGTATGGTACATAGACAGTGGAGCTTCGAGTCATATGACAGGTGTTCGCGGATATTTTCCTGACCTGGCAGAGGATGGGATAAATCTTGAGATTGTCCTGGGAGACAACTCTACGGTCAAGGCTACAAGTACTATGTGTGTTTCATTGATGACTATTCCAGGAAGACCTGGATCTACTTCCTGAAGAGAAAAGAGTCCAAGGAAGATTTGCAAAAGTTTCAGGAATTCAAGGCCCTTGTGGAAAAACAGACAGAGAGGAAGATTAAGATCTTCAGATCAGATAATGGGGGAGAGTACACCTTTGCTGAGTTCAATAAGTTCTGCACTCAGGAAGGCATCAAGAGGCAGTTGACTGTTCCTTATACACCTCAACAGAATGGGGTGGCTGAGAGGAACAACAGGGCCATCATTGGAGCTGCGACATCCATGTTGCATGATCAGGGATTGCCATTTTTTCTTTGGGCTGAAGCATGCAACACTGTAGCCTACATTCAGAACAGGAGTCCCCATAAGGCTTTGGGGGACAAGACTCCCGAGGAGGCTTTTTCTGGGAAGAAACCTGAAGTTGGGCACTTCAGGATTTTTGGAAGCCTCACCTACTCTCATGTTCATTCGGAGAAAAGGACAAAGCTGGAACACACTACAGAAAGAGGAATTTTGGTTGGGCATGATGAGACTTCAAAGGCCTATCGCATTTACATCCCTGCTCTCAAAAAGACTGTTGTGAGGCAGGATGTGAAGTTCGAGGAGGATCGGGACTTTCGGTAGTCATGTGAGTCAGAGAAGAGAAAACAGCAAGTTGCTACATCCCCACTTGACACGGGACAGGGTACTACTCTGCAGTCAACAAGGTCCCAAGTATCTGGAGTGACAGATGCACTAGATATGGTTTCTACAGGTACAGGAGCAGGGACTGGAACAGGATGTCAGGTTGGTGATCAACTGAGATCAGGATCCCAGATTACAGGTTCTCGAGCTACAGGATCAACAGCTACCGACACCTCTACTGGAGGTACTCACTCACATACAGGATATTGGGACGAGGATGAGGAGTTCTCATCTCAGGATGTCACTTCAGGTAAAAGAAAGCCCAAGTGGCTTCAAAACACCTTGAAGGATGCTCAGGCAGTAGGAACTCCCAAGAAAGATGTGACAGAAAGAAATCCTCCACAGAGATTCTGCAGTTACTTAGCTTTAGTAAGCAGCATCAGTGAGTCAGAACCTTCCTCATACGAACAAGCAACAGGAAAGCAGGCTTAGAGAGATGCCATGTTGGAAGAGTATGCTTTCATCATGAAGAATGATGTCTGGGAAGTGGTGCCCAAACCAGAAGGAAAATCTGTAGTCACCTCCAGATGGCTCTATAAGATTAAGTATGTTGCCGATGGCAGCATTGAGAAATACAAAGCCAGGTTTGTGGCTAGAGGGTTCTCACAGATAGAGGGAGTTGATTATGAGGAGACATTTGCTCATGTGGCTAGGTATTCTTCCATCAGAACTGTGATTTCAGTTGCAGCAGAGATGGGATGGAAGATCCATCAAATGGATGTCAAGACGGCATTTCTCAATGCACTCATTGAGGAGGAAGTCTACATTGAGCAGCCAGAGGGCTTCGAGGTACGCAAGCGAGAGTCTCATGTATGTAGACTGAAGAAAGCCCTGTACGGTTTGAAACAGGCACCCAAAGCTTGGTACTCTAGGATAGATACCTATTTGCAGCAGCTAGGGTTTCAGAAGCGTGAAGCAAACCCAAATCTCTACTTCATTGTGGTAAGAGGGGATCCTCTTATTCTTGTGCTTTATGTAGATGACCTGTTTATTACAGGAGCAGAGAAACTCATTAGTGACTGCAAGAAGGATCTTGCATCTGAGTTTCAGATGAAAGATATCGGGTTGATGCATTACTTCCAAGGGATGGAAGTCTGGCAGGAGGATGGGCATATATTTCTCAGTCAGAGCAAGTATGCAATGGACATTCTGAAGAGATTTCAGATGCAGGATTGCAAGCCTATGACTACCCCTATGACGACCAATTGAAAGAAGCAAGTGGCTTCTAAGAGTAAGTTGGCCGATTCCACTAAGTATAGACAGCTCATCGGTTCCTTGATGTACTTGGTCAACACCAGACCAGATTTGAGCTTTGCAGTCAACACCTTGAGTCAGTACATGGTTGACCCAGAGATGTGCACTGGGTAGCAACAAAGCATGTTTTAAGATACATCAGTGGAACTGCAAAGTATGGACTGAATTATGTGAGGCAGGGAGAAGTCCAGCTTGTGGGGTTCACAAATTCAGACTGGGCAGGGAATGCAGGTGACAAGAAAAGCACCTCCGGGTGTTGCTTCAGCTTAGGTTCGGTAGTTGTGTCATGGTTCAGCAGGAAGCAAAAGTCTGTTGCATTGAGCTCTGCTGAGGCAGAATATATCGCGGCTAGCTTAGCCAGTTGTGAAGCCATCTGGCTTCGCAAGATGTTGGTGAGTCTATTTGATCAACAGTTGGAGCCTATGTTGATTCACTGTGACAATCATAGTGGTATCAAGCTCTCTGAGAATCCAGTGTTTCATGATCGATCCAAACACATTGAGATCAGATATCACTTTATTCGTGATCATGCTCAAAAGGGAGTAGTTGAGCTACAGTACATTTCTACAGATGAGCAGGTCGCAGATTTTCTGACGAAGTCTTTGATGAAGACCAAGTTTGAATACTTCAGGGAGAAGATGGAGTGGTACAGAATCCTTTCCTGGTTAAGAGGGATTGTTAAAATATTAACCAGGAAAATGATTGGAGAGAAATGCATGCAACTGTTTTAGGTTTTTGGTAAACCTAACTTCTCAGTGAGATGTTATAAGGAAGACAGGAGGTGACTGTCTTCATTAGTGAGACCATTGATCTGAGATAGATCAAGAGAGCGGAGGACGACTTCTCATGTGAAGGAGGGCGCATTCTTCAAGGAGGGAGAAGCTCGTAATCCATCCGGTAGAGCAGTTGAGTGTCTGAACTTACAGAGTATCTTCCTCTCAGAGATTGAGGAAGATCAGTGACAATCAGAGCTCAGATCTACTGAGATCTGATTCAATACGAGTCTTTCATTGTTGGAGGGAGGGCGCACTGGTGCATGCAGAGGAGGACGTTTTCAGTCACAGGGCAGTCTTCAGAGCGAGCAGAGTAGAGCTGAGGATAGAGACAGATAGATCAGGCAGAGGCAGATACAGGGACACTCAGATCCAGTTTTCCAGTTAGGGCTTTTCTGTTCCGTGCATGCATCACCTGGATGCATGCAAATCTTGAGTTTGCCTGAAAAGATTATTGAGGTAACCCTGTATTGTACTTGTCTCTTTTCCTATATGCTCTGGGCTCGAGAAAGAAGATAGGCACATAGTTTGTTGGTTTCTCCCGAAAGGGTTCCACGATGCATTTGTTGTTTATATATGATTGCATTTATATTGTTCAGTTGGTAAATGTAGATCTAGTTGTTTGAGTTCATATTAATGTTGTATTGATATCGAGACTCATACCGCTTGAGATCTCAGGGCGATCCAGAGGGAGTAGTGATCTCTGGATCAAATATTTACATGGTATCAGAGCCCTGGTAAGGGTCAGTGAGTGCTTTCACACAGATCTACAGCTGCAGCATCAGATCTACATCACTAGGGAAGAGCAAATTGTTTGCACCTCTTGCTCCGCTATGGATATTAATGAGTGCACTACAGATGGTATTGACAGGGAGATGGCTCTTAACTCCTGTCAATCGTTGATGGCATCCACTTCTAGTGTATGGTACATAGACAGTGGAGCTTCGAGTCATATGAAAGGTGTTCGCGGATATTTTTCTGACCTAGCAGAGGATGGGATAGGTCTTGAGATTGTCCTGGGATACAACTCTAAGGTCAAGGCTATAGGACGAGGAACTGTGTCCTTCCAGAAAGACTCTGGAGCTACGATGTTGGTAGCTGGAGCGAAGCAGGGAGCGGGAGCAAGAGCAAAAAGCAAAATTTTCAAAAGCTTCCGTTCAGGAGCGTTTTTTATATAATATATATTTCAATATATTTTGATGCATATAAATTTAAAAAAAACATGTATTATGCCAAATTAGCTATAGAAAACATCAAAACATAGAATCTAGATATTCATATAACCATTTAGTACACATTGATATAACATTAATCATCTAGTCTTCTAGATTCTAGGAGCTATAACTTATAACATTGTCATTAAATGATCATCATCAAATCATCAATCATCAATCATCAACAACATCAACCTTCAAATTTCAACATATAATATTTGCCATCAAACTAGGCCATAATGTTTACAAAATAGGCCAACCGGCAAAATAAACATGAAAATGAAGTACAAACTACAAAGTACTATGAATCTACTAAGCTTTCCGCTTGCCACGAGTAACTTCCAATTTATTTTCTCGTGTTCTAGGTGGAATAGGTACTCGAGGAAGTGATCCTAGAACATGAGAAGAATATGAATGGCCCCCACGGGCTGAAACTGGATGTTGTGAAGCTAAAGGCAAAACTCCTGCACCCGAAAAGTTGTTTCTGCTTGGGGGTGGCATCTCTGTATGGCTAGTCCGAATTGGATCATCATGATCACCCAATAGTTCAGCCTCCAAGCGCTCTAAAGCTATGGCTCCATCCTCCACATTAGCCTCCTCTGGATCGTTGTCCCAAGTCAAAAATGTTCTATCATTCTTGGCCGCCTCACAATAATGGGACAACAACCTCAAGTTGCAGTGCACATAAACCAAGCTTTCAACGCGATCTACATTCAGACTGTTTCTCTTTACACTGTGGATGAAGCTGTAGGTGCTCCAACACCTCTCTACAGAAGAGTTATTAACAACCTGTGATAGCACCCTCAGCGCCAATTTATGCAAATATGTGGCTCCAGAGCCATGCATGTTCCACCAATGGATAGGATCCAATCTGTCTCGATCTTTGGTTGCAAACAGGGAACCAAAGCATCCATGCTCACTTATGTACAAGGCACCAATCCATCGGTAATTATTGTCCTTCATCTTAACAATAACATGCATCAAAAGGTTCAATGTGTGAACCATACACCCTGACCAAAATATGTTGGGATACTTATCCTTAATGATTGCTCCTACTGCCTTACAATTAGCAGCATTATCAGTGATGACTTGAATGACATTGTATGGCCCAATCTCCTGAATGGTTTTAAGTAAAGATTGTGCAATATTAATAGTGGTCTTGTAGCGATCTGAGTAGTCATGGGCTAAAAGGAAGACCGCACCACTAGCAGAAACGACAAGAATATTTATCAATGGCTTGCCTTTAACATTTGTGCACCCATCAGATACAATGGATGCCCCATAGTTGGACCAATCATTTGTGAACTTTCCAAGAGCACTATTGATTTCGGCTCTTTCCCTGTCAAGTCCCACAGTTCTAGCTTTGTCATACCTAGGGCTTTTGTATCCTTGAGGGCCACCATTGATGGCTTGTACCATTTCATGCCAATAGGGTGAGCGAAGAACATTGAATGGCACACCACATGCATAGAGAAACCTATAAACTTTTGAATCCACATCATCTCTACAACCTTGGTCAATGAAATCAGATAATGTTCTTCGTATAGGCAAGACTCCATGGGGAGATGAGGCTCCCGATCGAGATGATGATCCAGCTCCACTACCAAACATTCTCTGTGGGGATTCAAAATCAACCCTCGATCTCTTGGAGTTGTTTTGAGCGGCCTCTTCTTCCATCTTGTATTTGCTTCTCTCTTTAGCTCCCACTTTGTCACAAGTTTTGACTCCATGAGACTTACCTACATCGCATGGCATAACCCCACACAAATGCTTTCTCACCCGGGTATATGAACCTATGTATGTTTTCCCAAAATGGGGGCATCCAAACTTTGTGGTTCCACCCCCTCTCCCTCCCCCTTTCCTTGTCACATACTTCCACAAAGGTGTTGTGTCTTTTTGTTTTTGCCCCACATCACCCTCATCCTCATCATCCTCTTCCCCTTCCTCCTCTTCTCCTTGGTATGCATCACTCTCTACCTCTTCCCCCTCATCACTACCACCACCACATCTACTTCCCAACACCATCATAATGAGAAGAAGTGGAATTAAAACCCAGAACCACATACCCATCATGTTTCTTGATTCAAGATGAGAGTCACTTGTTCCCTGCAATAGAATGATGGAGAAGAAGAAATTGGAAAGAGTAGGAGAAGAGAACATTGCAAGTTTTCCATTTTTTAACATAGTGAAAAAAAATTGCAAAAACAAACAAAGATGAGTTTTTAGAGCCTACCTTCTAGCTCTTCAACAGTGCTTGAATGTCTTTATGGAAGCTTCAATCTCCCTTGCAAGCTCTCCCCTTCAATCTCCCACTCAATGCTAGAAGCTCTCAAACAACTAGCAAACTCACTCCAAGCTCAAACTCTTCCTAATCAAGCAAATGAGTAATGGAATGAATCCAAATGGACTCATTCACCCTTTATTGGCCCAAAGTGACCTAGCCCTCCAAAAAAAAACCCAAAAAAAAATCCAAAAATCCGCCCTTTCCTTGGAATCGATCTCGGGATCGTTTTAGGGTTCGATTTTTATGCCCGGGTTCAATGAGGGTTCGATCCGGAATCGAACCAGAAGCTACGATTCCGTACCGAATTGCAAAATTCCAGGTATCGTTTTTTTTTGCCCAATTCGCGAATTACAAAATCGATTCCGGACGGAATGATGAGGAATCGCGATTCCGGAATCGATTCCTCATCGATTCCATCCGGAGCGCGAATTGGGATCGATTAGATGGGGGGTTCGATTCCTAGCAATGTAGAACAGATGAGAGTTTGTGATGTCCTATATGTTCCAGGTCTTAAGAAAAATTTGATCTTCCTTTCTACTATTGAAGATCGTGGACTATGGGTGATGTTCAGAGATGGAAATGTGTTAGTTCATCCAAAAGGATCCAAGGTTGCCTCAGTTGAGAGGATTGGAGTCCGCTGTGGGAAGCTATATAAACTAAGCTTCCAACTTCATCATGCCCTAAGTCATAGCAGTCGGGATGAGGAATGTGATCCCTGTGAGCTTTGGCACAAAAGGATGGCTCATCTGCACCATCCGGCTCAAAAGATTCTGAGGGAGATTGTGACAAGAGTACCTAAGTTCAGCACTGAGCACACTGATGTGTGTAAGGGGTGTGCTCTCGAAAAGTATGTCAAGACTGCATTTCCCAAGAGTGACACAAGAGCTACAGGAGCTTTTGATTTGATTCATTCTAACCTTTGTGGTTCAATGTCCACCACATCACTGAAAGGATACAAGTACTATAGTCTATGTGTCTTTCATTAAAATCAATAAATGTCCACTTCCTATATTTTAGGATATGTTCCTAGGTTTTAGTTATTTGTCACATGGGAGCCACTTTGGGTGATTGCCCTTGAGTTGCTTGTCAAAAGGGAACGTGAAGAAAGAATCCCTAGATAACATAATTCAAAGCAATGCTATAGTCATAGGAAAAAAGAAAAGAAAGAAAGAAACTTTAATGTTTTTTGCAATGTTCCCCTAAGGTTTCGGGATTGGGGATGCGGGAGCCAGGAAACACACATTCAGGACGCACGGAGACCACCCCCAAATTTTAAGGAAATTCGGGGGAATGAGGGGACGTCGGGGTCATAAAAATTATAACAATATAAAAAATATGAAAAATATAAATCCCAACAATAACAATCATCCCATGTAAATTAGTAAATACTACATTCATCACTGTGCAATCATGCAATGTAAATCAAAATCTAATAGGTTCAAGAGATTCGTAGTTTTGTGGGGGGGACGTCCAGGAGTGTCAAAGTTTCACGGGGCGATGTCCAAGAGATTCGGAGTTTCGTGGGGGGGGCATCCAGGAGGTTCGCAACAGAGCGAAATCGTTTCTCCATGTGTTTCGCCAAGGTTCACCCAAAGAGAAACACTGAGAAATGTTTCTCTTAGAGTCCCCCCTATCCCGGGGACGCAAGAAATGCATCCTCGATCTTGAGGGACACATCCTCGTGGAACACTGTTTTTTTGTGAATGACCAAATAAGGTCAAAGGGATCAAAAAGTACATCGTGTAACAATAATAATAAGGCAATCCAAAAACAAGAAAGATTACAATCAAAAGCCTAATAAGGGGGGCAATCCAAAAGGGTTAAACCCTAGACAATGTAGTAGGGATAGAAAATCTATAAAAAGAAGCATCATGCCAACATAATCAGGAGCAGCAGAACCCTAGCCAATGCCCAAAACAAAGGAGGTATAAACTTCTCAATTTACCACCATCAGAGAACCAATGCTAAGTGTGATAATATCCTTCAAGGATTGACCAAGGCTAAGAGGGCCCGAATGGGAAAACCTAAGAGCATTGAGTATTCCTTGTAATGACTCTCCTAGCATCCAACGATGAGGGTGAGTGGTAATTCTTGCAATGGAAAGATTAAGTAGGTAGATATTTTTCATGCTCTGTTGGTTCATTGCAGTTTATAAATGTCCACCTCCTGCATTTTAGGATATGTTCCTAGATTTTAGGTCTTTGTTGCAAGGGATCCACCCTGGGTGATTGCCCTTAAGTTCGCTATCAAAAGGGCACCTTTCATTTAGTGTTTGGAGCTCACAAGGATTTATGGCACACTTGCTATTTTTTGACACTGATCAGTGGTCTAGCCAAAGTGGTCATGGGATTATGTGCACTTTTTTTGTGCTTCACAATACGCTCTTGTTTGCATCATCCTGACTTGTAGAACACCATTTTCAAATTTTAATGAGTTTGAATGCATGCACACAGACATGCTATAAAAATTGTGTAGCTTGAGCATATATTCGCCATTTGGTGTCCACTTTGGACAAATGAGTAGTCGTTAGAGTGGGAATCGTCATGGTCCTTACAACAACCACTTGCTTGCTCTCATCCAACCCCCATAGCAGGAGTTATGGCATTTTCTTTAAAATTCTCAAACAAAGGCATTTTAATTCAAAATATGGATTGTATAGAATAGTAAAACTAAGTTAATTTGACTTGCAAGTAAGTCTAGGGTGTTGGTGTATGGGGGGTGGGACTAAACACCCCTCACACTTAAATTATGTGGTTTTCTTGGGCCCTTTTACATAGGCTAAAGAGAAACAGGATTCTAGTTGAGAGCTTGGAATTGAGTTTCTCACTTGAACAAAAGAGGAATCCATTCGCTTAGAGAGTCATTCTGGCATCTTTCATATTTAGAAAACAGGGTGCAGCAGCTTGGTGGCAGCTGAACTGAGGTTTGAACGAAAACTAATCCACTTGAAGGCCTAGAGCTGGAAATCCATAGCCCTTTTACTTCAGAAATCAAACAGCTTGCCAGTGATCGATTGTACACCAGATATGCAGTTGCTTGAGGGTATTCACTATTTCTGTAGTCTTTGAGCAGGGTTTAAAAGAGGCACTCAATCTAGTCACTCTCAATACAGCGGTTTTCTCATATCACATTTAAGTTTTTAACGTTTTTATTTGGGTCTTTGACAATGGTTTAAAGGATCATGCTTCAGCAGAACCTTAAGAATGTTTCTGAAATTTTGGGGGGTTATACAGTAGAGTTTGCAAGCTTTTGAAGCTCTGATCGTATACGAGTGTTTCTGCAATAGAAACTAAACTTTTACAAGGGTTTTATTTAACCCTCCAGCCACCATTGCTTGCTAGTTTGTGCATATTCTATTGAGGCTTGTGACGGTCAATTCATGTGAGCTTGTGGCTATTTCTTGGAGTCAATAGAAGAGGATTATTGGTTGTTGCTTTGTCATTCCTATTGGAGGCCATATTGAAGGTTCAAGAATCGGTATTTGCTCAAATCGTACTTGTCCAAACTCTTCAAACATGAGCTAATTGGAGGTATTTAGACCTGCCATCGTTTCCAATTATCAGCTGTATTAATTATTCTACATTTGCAATAAAGTTACTGTGTCTCTGAGTACAGTTGAGTTTGCTGTCCTATTTTGTTTATTTATTTTTCTACAACAACCAAAAAAGGAAGTCCTTTCAACATCAAATAAAACACCAAAAACAAAAGAAATTATGTAACTAATCTCTCAGAATGATACTTCAATACAATTCAGAAATTTCACTTTCTTCTACGAAAGCTTCTCAGATCTTAACCCTTGAATTTTCAGCCTTAGGACTGTTGTAAATTACTGTAGAAAATAGTAGTGGAAAGATCACAATAATTCACTTCTAACAGCCCCAAACATCACCGCAATTCAAGGAAAAAAATACAAAACCAAGACATAAGTTTTCAGCCACACTAGAGCAACTTATCAACCAGCAATTAGATCTGAAAATGTACTTTAACAGTATAACAGCAGTAAATGCTGCCCCTTATATTCTTCCTTTAGGTGTTCAATCACTTAACAACTTGCTCTTTTCTTTATGTCAAATCAGAAAGACATAAACAACTGTAAATAGCAAGGCATAACCAGATCTGAAAATGTAATTTAACAGCACTAAATACAGCAGTATAAAAGCAGTGAATGCAACCCCTTATGTTCTGCCTTTAGATGTTAAATCACATAACAATATGCTCTTTTACTTATGTCAAATCTGCAAGACATAAATCATTGTAAATAGCAAAGCATAAAGAACATATAGCTGGAAATTCAAATCTGAAAATGGCACAAGACATGGACAGCTGAAAACTTTGTATCTAAGCTCAAAGGAAGTATAGTATACCTGATTCATATGAATATAGTATATGAATTAGGTATATACTATATAGTATATACAAACTCCAAAATCAGCGGAATTTATGTGAGGAGCTAATGACTCTATCAGATAACTAATCATATCAAGTTTTGCTTTAGACTAGCTGGTTATCCACATGGCTATGGACGTATCTTTACGTGCAAACACGTTTATACAATTTTAAATAAAAGAAAAACCTTAAAATGTTTTCTGCTGTCTTATAAAGAATCTAAGCGAGCTTCCATGGAAGCAAACCATATTCTGTCAACACAATTTTGAGATTAATTAGTAATCACCTCTCAGTCTTATCCTTAATATAGTGTATTGTCACAATGTAAGTTCAGCTGGGTGATTAAGTTAATAATGACTAAGATATACTGTAATATAGTTATAAGGTTTGGTTCAAACCATTAGAACATGATGGCAAAGATACAAAGATTTGGAAATATTGTGAAATTAAATTGAAGTAAAGTAGACTCTATTTCTACCATTTATTGTACAGAATGAACAGATGACAATGCCATGTTCTGTACATGAGTATAACAAACGAATACTAGAAGCCAAACAATTGTCATTTGATGCATTGCACAATCGAGTGGATTATGGAAGCAAAAATGTGAACAATATTACACCCAGATGCCAAAAGTTCTCAACACAAAACAAAAGCCTACAATGTTCATAATGATTTTGCCAAATAAGTTGGCTTAAAGAAAACTAATTTACTTGGCTCTAGTTTAAAAACATGGTTGGTCTAGGTAGCTCCCATTTCAAGATCCATATGACTTTTGAGAATAAATGAGAAAAAAGTTCCAATTTTAGTTTTAATAAAAAGGATAATGTTTTTGAAACACATTTCCTTCCACAAAATCCTCTAGAGTTATTTGTCATACTAAAGTTTTTATTTGTTATACAAGAAACTAAAAGCAGAAAATGTAAGTAGAAATATCACCTGATAGAGTGTCTCGTTGAGGGCATCCCGGAGAAGGTTCACATACAGCTCAGTGAGTACACAAGCCCTTGTGTTTTTATATGCATCTTTCAAGGTTATCAAGAAGTATGTATTTGCGCGTGGAACATTAAAGGTTCGATCTAGTTTATACCAAATCTTGATCAATGGATCATCAAGAATACATTTTGGATTTTCTTTGATGTCATGGATCTTGAAGTCAGTTGAACTTCTAATTGAAAAATCACATGGAATGAAATCATTTTTATCTGGTAAATGTAAAGCTGGGTCTACAATAGGGGGATTCCCCCAATCTTCTATAAGCGTAGATGGAATATTTTCAATACGGTAGGGTACACCAAACCACGGTTCATGCTGGACATCTGCATTGACAAAACACATATTCATTATTCAAACAATAATTACTACAATGCAAATACTGTTTGCTGCTCCTTGATTAAACACTAGAGAATTGTAAAAGCATTGCTTCATTGTCCAAGACCGCTGCTATGTCCTCACCATTATTTCAATTTGACTAAATAATAAGACATTTATTGCTACATGCAAACCATCTATGTCAGAAAAGTCCCTTTTACTATATGCCAGCACTCGTGATAGACTGGCTAATTGATTTGTATGCCTTCATGTATTTTCTTTCACAGCAATGTAATACAAGCTGCATTTTCACCCAAAGCAAACAAAAAATCTTCACTGCTTGTTTTTCATAGGCAAATAAGATACTTTTGAGTGCATTTATTCAGTCAATGACATCCAAGGTATAGTGTCTTCACAGCTCACGGTCTGTGAATCAAACAAATGTGGCAGTGCATTTATCAATCAAAAAACTTCAAACAACTAGCCTTTCAATGCTAATTTTGCGTAGAAAGTAACAAAATTGTGGTTTACCCAGAACTCATGTCTCAGTTTATGCTTTTCTGATGATTCAATTTTGAGATGCTTTTCTGCTGCTATGTCTATTTCTTCTCTTCCAGTAAAGATATAATAAAAGACCCTTATGAGGATAGAGATAAACAGATATTGACTACAAGTTCCCATATAAACTTTCAACGTACTATTCTAAACGACACCTTGACCTCACTATGTCCAAGATATCTAGTATGACTACAAGCAATGTGTTTTATACAGAATGCTTGAAAAACTGTTACGGGCTGCAAAGCTATGTTGCAGGAAACACCTACCAAGGCTATGTTCCAATACTAGAAAGGTGGAAACTAGTACGACACGCCTTGTAAATGCCACTGGCTATATTGTAGAGATTTTCCTGATTTCAAAACACCATACAATATGGCTAGTGGTGTTTCCGAAGCATTTCAACCAAAGTTATCTGAACCGGAACGGAACCAGCAAAACCGGCCGGTCTGACCGGTTTTGGGCATTTTCTGGTCTGGTTTACTTTTTTCGACCCAAAATGTCCAGATCCATACCGAACCGGCAGGTCCTATACCTAAACCGTGTGGTTATGTACCGAACCAGCCAGTTTTGTACAAGTGCATATGCCATGGTTTTGAACATGAAATTTAAAAAATAAAAAAGGTAAAAGTAAAACCTAGCCCTAGTAATCATTGGTAATATTAAATGATAAGAAAAATGTTAAGTCAAAGTGGCATTCTCCTTATATTTCATTTTCTATCATTTTACTTAAATTTTTAACATTACCATTAATTGTACAATATGTTTAAGAGTGATTCCAACCTCATCAGACTTCATATGCAAAAAATAGAATTTTAGATCCCATTTAGAAGTCAACAAACTTAAAAGTTTTTCAAGATTTCAGGATTACAACGTTTCCACTCGATTCTATCATGTATGAGAGTATGGGATTGTCATTTAATCAAGCACATCAACCCCTCTATGTACCTTGATGTTGGTGGTGTTGATTGTTGAACTCCTCTGTCATAACCTTGATAATAAAGTATCCTTCACTCAAGAAAAATCACTTAATAAGCATTTGAAGCTTTTTCGACCTTATTTTAACGCTTGGATTAGGAAGTTTCATCAAAATTGTAGAGTGTTGACTAATGTCCTTAGAGGATCAACTTTGAGATTCAATGTAGACACAAGGGCTAGAGCCTAGCAGAGAGGGCATAGGATGCTATTGATGAATAGGATCCCAATATAGGCAATGATTTTGATGATATGTAGTTATCTGTTGTAGCATGAAGCTTTTTGGACCTTAGAGGCCATTTAGAGCCGCTTTGTTTATGTATTTTGTGTCAGATATGGATTGCAATCGATCTTATTTTAGTTATATGCACCCTTACTTGCTATATACATAAGAAACTTTGCATATTTGTGTATAATGGTCTGGATTCCTATGGATGCACATGACTATATACGGTTTTTTTTTCAAAATTTGAATATTTTATGTATTTTTGGTCGATTGGTTTAATGGTTCAGATTTTTTCCAAGTCCAATTTGGTTCATATTTTTGGGCTTGACAAATTCGATCACCAATCCAATTCTGATAACATTGATTTCAACGAGTTTGGGTGGCCTTTTGGGTGATGTTTTGTAAGTTTGCAGTACCACCATGTTACCGAATGAACTAGCAGGGCTACTATCTGATGAACAAATGTACGGAGAAAGTGACCACTATCACCTTAGGCACTCCTCCAAACTGCTTTGGAGAGTTGGAACCTCCAGGGGGAGAGCCCTTCAATGATCTGCAAACACTAGTAACAAGGAAAACTATGCCTCCTAGACAACCAAATTAGAGACCATTGCCTTAAACCAATGTAATCATATGAATGAAGAAGACATATTGGTTAAGAAAAGTGTTTGTAGATGCAAGGTAATATATCTAAGTTAATGCAAGTATTCAATTCAATCGTGTAAAGGACTAGCAACAGAAGCAATTAGTATTATTTAGCATATGAGAGAGACCATTCATCGATTTTTAGCATTAACCATGTAAGTTGTAACATAGATTATCCACTGTAATTGATAGAAGAGTACAATTCACTAGTCATCAATCCAATAACAACTGTAAGGACTAACATCTATAGCAGAATTAACGGAGTACAACAGTGATGACAGTCCTATTAAGATTGTTTAACAGTAGCCATACATTAACCCTTGAAAGAGGTGTAACCCATGAGGTTCAAACATATAATGTAAACATCAAACTCCAATTGCCAATCAAGTATTTATGACTGTAACTTTTCAGACTGTATGTAGAAGTATTAACAGCAGTAAGAGAACAATTTGCTACAGCAGTATGCTAGAACCAAATGCATGTGAATGATGCAAATGATAACACTTCCACTTCCAAGCACCTTTATAATCAACACTCACGCAAATAATGCAAATTCTCAGCTAGTAAACAGTGTTGTTTCAGACCTTGCATAATGTAATTTCGGACCTCATAGGACAGCCCTTTAAACAGTAAGAAAATGTGCTTAATTGCTAACCTTCTTGTGATTTTGGTATTTGATGTGGCAGGTAAAAATGCGACTGTCAAAGTTAGACAGTCTGCTGCCCTAGAAGACTTGTATTCAGCAGAGAAGACAGCACGTTTGAGGGTTGTTGCAGCAGTGAAAAGAGGCCCCATAATGGAGACTGAACCCTATAGGACCAAGCTGAGGACTAGGAGAGACTAAGAGGGCTAGGCTGAGCCTTTTTAAAGGGAGGAAGAGGGCTGTTGCAGCACTCTTAGGAGGTACAGGAAAGAGCCCGTGGGAAAGAAAAAGGGGAAAGAAGAAGAGGAACGGAAAAGGAAGAGGACAGGAAGACTGTTTAGGGTTAGGTTTTGGTCTTTAGGGTTTTTGGTCTGATTTTTTGTAATTTTTTAGGATTTTAAATTTTTTATATTTTGGGGGCTTCCTAAAATTTCGCCCTAGAGTTTTTAGGGATAAAGAGGGAAAGTTGAAATTGTAGGAGAGAGGGCCAAAATTTTAGGAATGCCGAAATTTTAATGGATGTTACCCCAAACCCTAGCCTTAGAGGAAGGTGACCACCCTTCCTCTTGGAGGTGATTCTCCTTGTCAACTAGGTTAGGGCTTCTTGGAACAAACTCTAGGGTTGGTTTCAAGAACCTAAACTAGGGCAAAGTTGGAGCTGAAAGGCCAAACTTTGGAAAAACCTCCTCTTGGGAGTGTTTTTACTATGCAATGAGGATAGAAAAGTAGGCAAAAGCCCTATTCAAAGAGACTGTAGCCCTAGCGCTACCATTCAATCATTCAAGATGCAAAATTTACCTACCATTCATCAAGCAAACCTTAAAAATGCAAAAGACTTACTTGAGCATGAGTTATTCCAACCATTCTAGCATCCACAAAGCATTAGCAAGACAAAGAAAGCATCCAACTTCATCCAAGAGCAAGAAAAATCATCACTCCAAGAGGTGCGCATCACTTCATAAGGTCCTTCTAAGGTAAAAGAGTAGCATAATGAATTTTATCCCATAAATTGAGTGTTACAAATGAAGTGAGCAAACTTTATTTATATGTTTTCACACTCACTTTTACAAAAACGTTGCCTTCTCAGCTAAAGGCAGAAAGTCCAAGAAGGGCTCGGGAGAGGTTAAGCAGCAGGGGTGAGCATAAGAGGGACCTGAGCAGAGTTGAGTGCTATGCATGCAATGATTTTGGCCATTATGCAGGCCAATGTCGTAAGAAGAAGAAGGGCAAGTAGGAGAAAGAGGAGCAGGTTGCAGCTACAGCAGAGATTGAGTGTTTTGCTACACAGTTCGAGAAAGAGTTCTCTCTTGTCACTACTATTTCGAGTTGCGACAATAGCGGACCAGTTAATACTGGGAAGTGGATTGTGGATAGTTCCTATTGCAGTCACATGACTGGGAGGCGAGATGCCTTCCTCACTTTTGAGACTATTCCACAGCATCTCGCACAGGATAGAGATGGGACAGTGCATGCAGTCAGAGGTTTGGGACAAGTACAGTTCGAGCTTCAGTTTGGACAGATTCTGGAGATTACAGGAGTACATTATATTCCAGGGCTGCAAGACAGCAAACTTTTAAGTCCAACCTTGGAGGGAGCAGGATATGCAGTATTGTTCAAGAGTGAACACATCCTCATTTATGTATTGGGAGTGGATCCAGTTGACCCTGTGCTTATAGGTCATCGGGAGATGGAGAGTATGTAGTGCGTGGTCAGCCTACAGTTGGAGGATCTGGGTGGATAACAAATCCTGAGTCTGAGACAGACAGTGAGCGAGATGCTTTGAGGATTGATGTGGCGCCGAGTAGTCAGTCCACAGTTCAGAGGAGAAAGCGAGATGCTCCAGATATTATTGTGGTACCGAGTAGTTCATCTTCTATTCAGAGGAGTCAACGAGAGTCTACTTCCTCTAGTGTTGGCAAGAGGGTCAGCTGGTATGACTTGTCACTGATGGATGAGCGAGAAGAGATGTCCCGACATGAGGCATCAGTGCAGAATGCAGGACAGATTCCAGATACAGGGGGAGCTTCTACTGCCGATAGTATGAGACTGGAGAGAGGTTCTGGCAGAGGATATGCCAGAAGGTCTTCCCATGTGAAGCGGAAGCACTGAGCTTTGTAGCTCAAGATGATGTCCTTCATTTGATGATGTCTAACATGAAGGGACACTTGATTTGAACTTTCTAGAGTAGAGTTTAGAAAGGTGGGCATCTTTGACATTGTGCGAGAAGCACATGAGCAGTTTACTAGCTTTGGTGGGGAAGCAATTTATCTTCTTCAGGGATAAGTTGGGAGAGAGGGAGAACACCTTCCTTGGTAAGAGGGAGTGTTGAAATTTGTACCAAGGAAGTGTTCCCCTAGTGACTTTTGCCTAAGTCACTAAAAAGGGGATTAAGTACATAACCCTTGCATTAATTGCTTGCGAAAAGTAATTAATGTCGCTTTAGAGTTATAAAGTGACTTTTCAATTTATTTAAGTTGTGGTTGAGAGAGAAAATATTTAATGGAGAGAAAAGTGACTTTTCTCATCCAATGATGAGAAAACACTAGATTAAATGTGGGCCCTTGATCTAGTGTCCTTTCAGCAACCCCAGGAAGGTGAAGTGAAAAGAAAAGCGAAAAACAATAAATAAGGCACCGCATTCCTTCATTTGCACACATCCCAAGAGAGTTGGAGAAGTGGAGATATTCCAAGAGAGTTGGAAAGCAAGTTCTAGTTGGAGTTTGAAAGGGAGAAAGTGGTTGTCTGAGATAACAGCTAGGTACAGCACGGATTCCAAGATCGTACAGCAAATCTGGGCACGATTTTCGAGAATAAAACAATGGTACACATTTCCATGCAGAGGCACGAATTTCAAGACTAGCGCAGAAAATTAATTCTGTACAGTCTGTATAATCTCGTACAGTCTATACAATTTCGTACAGTCCGTACAGTGGCGCGAAAATCGAGGTCTAAGATAGGCACGTTTTTCGATGCAAAAAATTAATTTATGTGTTGTTTTGTTGGGCACGAATTTCCAGGCAGAAGATTGGGTTTGCACTGAAATTGAGGAGTTGTCTGTACGGCTCTATGTTGCTTGAGAAGGTCATGATTTCCTAGAAATTTATGCATAGAATTCGAGGCAGCCTGTTAAAATTTATTAAAATTCTGCTGTACATTTTATTGAACAAGAAATTAATAAAATATCTCTCTCACAAGTTTTCCCTTCCGGGTTTTTTCTTGGGCCATTTTGGCTAAAATATCTGAGTCTGAAATTTTTTGTGCATGGCTGTTATGTTCTTTCTGTTCTCAGTATTTTGGTAGGACTTCTTTTGTGCTTCCAGTTCAAATGTTTTATGAGTGAAATTTCATTTTCAGCGATCTATGGTTGAATGAGATGGCTTATTA
The DNA here is from genome assembly GCA_027924585.1 of Larix kaempferi. Taxonomy (NCBI): domain Eukaryota; kingdom Viridiplantae; phylum Streptophyta; class Pinopsida; order Pinales; family Pinaceae; genus Larix; species Larix kaempferi. The sequence goes on from BSBM01000223.1 coordinate 2,742,528, forward strand.
AACATTGTTAATTTGAGTTAACTTGAAAGCATGTTAGAGATGTGAAATTTCTACAATGTGCATCCGCGTCTTCCGGACTCATCACTTCCCCTTGGAAGGAACCTCAATCTGGAGTACCCCAAGCTTCTCTCTGAAGTACTCGAACTTCAATCTACCTAGCGGCTTGGTCAACACATCGGCTATCTGCTCGTCCTCCGCAACATCCTAAAGCTTCACTGCTCCTCTCTGCACCATATCCCTGATATAGTAATACTTGATCTCAATATGCTTCGACTTGTCATGGAACACCGGGTTCTCAGACAACTTCACAAAACTCTGGTTGTAACAGAATATACAAGTCACCTCTAATTGGAGATCAAACAAATCAGACAGTAGCTTCCTAAGCCATACTGCCTCACAACTAGCCGAACAAGCTGCAACATACTTTGCTTTGGTTGTATTCAGTGCCATGCATGACTTCTTCCTGCTAAACCAGGGGATCATATCGGATCCCATACTGAAGCAGCATCCCAAAGTGCTCTTCCTATCTGCGGCACTGCCTGCCCAATCCAAATCAACATAACCCTACAGGTTAATCTTCTAATTCGCGCCGTACTTGAGCCCATAATCAACTATACCCTTCAGGTGCCTCAATATATGCTTTGCAGCAACCAGGTGAACTTGTCTCGCATCCGTCAAGAACTGGCTCATGTGTTCACAGCAAAGCATATGTCTGGTCTCGTATTCGTCATGTACATCAATGAACCAATCATCTGACGATACATCATGGCATCAAATGACTTTGATGAAGCATCACATAGTAGCTTCAAGTTCGATGCCATGGGTGTGGCCATAGCGTTGCAGTCCATCATTCCAAATCTCTTCAGAATCTCCACTGCATACTTCCCTTGTCCAAGGAAGATCCCATTTGCATTGTGCCAAAACTCCATGCCTAGGAAATAGTGCATCATACCCAATTCCTTCATCTCGAACTCTGCAGCAAGTTTCCTCTTCGTATCTGCAATGAGCCCATCCTCCCCTGTTACAAACACATCATCTACATAGAGTAGAAGTATCACTAGATTTCCCACTTCAACCTTGTAGTAAAGGTTGGAATCTGCTTTACTCTTGGTAAAGCCCAAGCTCATCAGGAAACTATCCATCCTATCGTACCACGTCCTGGGTGCCTGTTTCAATTCGTACAAGGCCTTCTTTAATTTGCACACATGAGTCTGCATGTCATGTGTCTCAAATCCGAGTGGTTGCTCCACGTACACTTCCTCCTCTACTACACCATTCAATAATGTTGTCTTGACATCCATCTAGTGTACCTTCCACTTCATTATTGCAGCCAATGCAAGTACTGATCTGATGGAAGTGTATCTAGCTAAATGTGCAAATGTCTCCTCATAATCTCTGCCTTCCTTCTGGGAGAAACCACGTGCCACAAACCTCGCCTTGTGTTTCTCTATGCTGCCATTTGCAGCATGCTTTATCTTGTAGATCCACTTGGAAGTTACAACAGACTTCCCTTCTTGTCTCGAAACTACATGCTAGACATCATTCTTCATGATCAACTGGTACTCCTCGATCATGGCATCCTTCCATTCTTTCTTCTCTGACGCCTCCTCATAGTTGGAAGGTTCTTTGTCAATGATGTCGCACAACACGGCTACATAACTGGAATATGGCCTAGGTCTCTTGCTTTCTATGTGCATCCCCTCTGGAGCGCCATACCTCTCTGCATCTTGTATTTCCTCTCGTAGCCATGTTGGCTTCTTCTTGTGGCAGTTCTCACGAGGTGGATCTACAAGTTCTTGTGATTCTTCCATCTCGCGGTATTTGTTATCTTCTGGAATCGCTTCTTCCATTACTGCATCTCTGGTCCTGGGAACTTCAGGTTCTTCAGTGTCTTCAATAGGTAGCTTTCTGAATTTTATGTAGGTTGAGTCTTCGTCAAATGTCACGTCCCTACTAATGTCGATCTTCTTGAATACTGGGAAGTATATTCGATAGGCCTTCGAACTTTCACTGTATCCCACGAATATACCCTTCTTTCCTGAAGGATCTAGCTTCGTCCTCTTCTCCTTCGGAATGTGTATGTACGCTGGGCAGCCAAATATCCTGAGATGGTTGACTTATGGTTTCTCGTCGGAGAACACTTCTTCTGGAGTCTTGTTTTCTAGTACTTTATGAGGAGTTCGGTTCTGTACATACACAGTTGTCCTCGCAGCTTCTGCCCATAGGTGCATCGGGAGATCCTGGTCATGAAGCATTGCTCTTGCTTCTTCCATTATTGTTCTATTCTTCCTTTCTGCAACCCCATTCTGTTGTGGATTGTATGGAGTGGTCAACTCCCTCTTAATATCAGATTCTCTGCATAGGTTCTTGAAATCTTCCGATGTGAACTCTCCGCCATTATCTGATCGAAAGGTCTTGATTCTTTTCTCCATGTGGTTCTCGATCAAGGCTTTGAATTCCTTGAACTTGTTGAATACTTCATCTTTACTCTTGAAGAAATATATACAACTCTTACGGGAAAAATCATCACTAAATGAAACATAGTATACATACCCACTAAACGAACTGGATGACATAGGACCGCATACATCGGAGTGGATGATTTCCAATATTCCTTTTGCTTTGCTCTCGCTACTTGGAAATGCCTTCTTAGCGTTCTTTCTCTTTGCACATCCTTTGCAAACACCTTCATCCTTCTACTGGATTTCCGGAAGTCCTTCAACTGCTTTGCTTGCAATGGGTAATGCTCTATAGTGCACATGTGCAAGCCTTCTATGCCATAATTCACTTGGCTCCATGGAGTCATGGACCAAGGCTTGTTCAGGTTGGCCATTCAATTTGTATAAACCTCCCTCTTGCTCCCCAATCACAACTGCATCATCGGTAGTCTTTCCCTTTGGCCACATTAGAATTTGGCCATCAACAAATGCAAACCTAGAGAAGTACCTAGAGAAGTAATGGACAACTCCTGCACGCCAGACACCTAGCCTATGTAGAAGTACTTGTCCGAGCTACACCCTCTTAGCGAGGAAGGTACTTCTAGAAGAGCCACCTTGAACTAGTTCCCCCTCTGACCCTAGCACGTTGTTGCACACATCATCTTGCACACTGGCATCCCTCCAACCTTGCTAATCAGTTGCTCCCTGATCACTAGAAGTCACGTAATGGATGACGCTACATATTAGTGCCATGAAGTTTGGAAACTTTGTCAAAGGCTTGCTCTCCCTTGATGCGCTCCTAGGAGCCTTCTCCTACTCTTATATCCATCAATGGCATCTCACACCAAGTAGGATTCCTGACAGAAGTGGAAGGGTCTAACTTCCTCTTCCCATATGAAGGTTGACTCCCCACAATCGAAGCCTATGAACTCTGCTTACTCTTCGGAGCCTTCTTCTCCTTGTTCTTTGCCACTGACATCAATCCACGATCCAAGATCCCCTTGGATCCATCTATAGGATTGTCTGGCAATCCTCCATAGCTGAGATTAACAACAAATTCGTCTTCAACTCTGGGACATACAACACATCTTACACCTCTAGAGAACCTCTTGACTCCAGTTGGAACCTGACTATCCCAACTCCCTCTACACCACACTTGGCATGGGTGCCAAACTCCACATGCAGATCTAAGTCTGTCTCTGACAAATTGGTGAACAACTCATGTGTCCTCGTCATGTTCTTTGTCCACTGAGAAAAAAAAATACAGCCAACTCCTAGAGCTCAAATATGTTGCTTAGATCTATCTGATGTTGCATTGTCGACTTCCCTTCTCCTTTGCACTGAACAGATCTTCTGCAAAGATTCCTTCTTTGCTACATTTATGAGTCACTGAAAAAAATAGATCTGTAATCCCCTAATCTCTAGATGAAAGTCTTTTTTCACCCATCCGATATCCCCTTTAGTCACAGTCCTTCGTGGCTCTAGCACTTTAGCAAAAGTCCATCTTTGCTCCAAAGTGGATGACTTAGGCACATGAGCAAAAGCCCATCTTTTCTCCTGTGTACCTCTCGTGGCCTAGATCTCTAGGTGAAAGTCCTTCTTCACCTATCCAAGATCTCCATGTTGGCTAACCAGATACCTACATGGAATTCTACAAGCCACCCAAAAAAAAATCTACTGCCTAAATCTTATGCTCGATGCCTGGATTGTTGCACGCTGCCCGAACCCCTGCCTGAAACTTCTTGAGGCTTCCTGCAGGCTTCTACTGTTGCCTGGGTTATTTTCTGGGTTGCCAAATTTTTTATGTAGTCTGCCCGACTGTTTTTCTGGGCTACTCGAGTTTTCTGCAATCTACCCGACTATTGTTCTGGGTTACCCAACGACTATCATGGGCTGTCTGACGACTGTTGCGTTGGCTTTGCAACTGTCCTTGTGACTGGCTGCAACCTGCACTCAACACCCTACCTCACTACTCTCATCGTCGTCAACTTCGGCATCTCATCTCCTTTCTCTTTGGCAGATGCCTATCGACGGCCATATCTTGCCACCTTTATCCTCTACCTTACTTTTGCGTCTAGTTCCCAACTCTACCAACCTTGCTTGAACCACTACCCTACTGGTTGCTCCTAGCGTTGCCTCCTTACGTAGTGTTATCACACAAACTCTAGCTGCTGTAGTAAGGCGTCCCAACAGGGATAGTAGAGAGCAAACATCTAGGAAGGTGTAACCAGCAATGGCCAAGTCCTCCGCTCAATGAACGAAAGTCACACCGGACAAGGCTATTGTCACTTTAGACAAGGCACTTAGCCAAGTCAAGGGGGAGACCCTACTCAACCAGTGATGGTCGAGAGACAAAAACACACCTAGATCCCAAAAGAATAAGAGATCAAAACAACAAGGAGTGAGTGTATATGAGCTCCTAAGTCTAGTTTCAGCAAACTGATGGACACAAGTAGTGAAATGATGGTGATGTAATAGGTGACCAGCAATCAAGTATGATTAGATGGCAAGATTAAATTAGTGATTGTATGGCTGAAACAGTCTAAGGAGATGCAATAAGATGGAAGTGAACTGCTGCAGTAAAACTGCCCAAGACAAGGGTTAAACAGTGAGTCAAATGGATCTAGGGCAGCAAGAAATTAGTGCTTATAATCACTTCCAGCCAATGAAACTTGATTTCTTATGATAAAATGGCGTTCTAAACTCAAATCAAGAGTACCCACAACCCGGAAAAACACCCAACAGTGTGACTGGCTAAAATGCCCAAGGAGGGCGAAATCAATGAGAGATCAATGCCTAGTTCTATGGGTAAACGGGGTCGGAATTAAATGAAACTTGATATATAGAGGTTTAAGCACATATCATTAGTGGGTTTTAAAGGACAACTAATTCTAACGGTGAAATTTCAGTATTTTAATTTTTAGGGTTTTAGTGTGAATTTTCTCTCTTCAACAAACTAGAAATTGAAATACAAGAGAAGGAGATGCAACACCTACTTGGAATCAGCTGAAGTCTTTGATTTGTTGAGGTTAAAACGTCCCGAAGATCAAATAATGTCGATTGCAGAAGTCCCCAAGTGAAATCGATTTGCCCAGTCCCACCAACTCGTCCTCCTTGCCTGCCAAAACCAATGGACAATAGATCAAATCAGTATGATAAGCATGTAAAATCTACAACAATACAAATAAAAATGAGAGAATGCTTGGTTGAAATGGCAAAAACACTTCCCTTTTGTTACCAATCCCAAAGAGTAGAGCAGCAGTGGCAGCCAAATGGTGCGCCCTCTTCTAAGAGTTGTATCACCTACAAATGATGGTGAGAAACAATGTTGGAAACAACAACAATCTACACTAGTGCATCAAGATAGCTTGGCAATCAACAAGCTCAAAGAACATCACCACAAGACACAAGTAGAGAGAGTTGCACAACGTTTTCTCTTCTATTCCAAGTCTAAAATGCCAAGAGAGAGTGTACAATGGGTGAATGCCTTCTCTTATAAAGAAAGGCCACTCTCAAAACCCTATTCCCTCCAAAATGGAGGGCTGGGATTAACTCCCCAACAACCAAAACGAATGGTGGAGAGTGAGCCAAGAGGGGGTGCGAATTGCCCAAGTGTAGCGTGCAAGTGGAGAGGGGGTCCCCTTGTGGGGCCCATACAATACATAAGACACAAGCTAGGGGGTGTCTATAACATGTTTTATCCCCCTTAGCTAATACATCAAGGTCCCACCACAATATACATCAAAATCGAATTGTGTCAAGTGAGGAAAAACGCCCCCCATGGGCAAATTCGACCTCCTATAGTGAGCTGGTCCAATGGAGGGACCCACAACCAAAAAATACAATGCCCAACATTACCAAAATTACCGTAGAGATCACCCTTGTATTAGCCAACCTTTGATTTTGCCATTTTCCATAGTTGCCTTTGCCAATTTTTTATTTTTTCTTTAATTAACTACTGGTTCTTAGTGTTGAAGGTGTAAATTGGGCTTTTGACCCACTTATAGTGCCCGGATTGTCGAACCGTCTGTTGCAATGCGATCATGGACCCCAAAAATAGTAGATATGGTCACCTGAACAACCACGATCCATCACTTAGGCACTGTTTGCCCAAAATCCATTAATTTTAATTAAAACAGGTCATTAATGACCCATAATAATTAAAACAGGTCATCACTGCCTCAACATTTTCAAATTCTGATGCTTGGAGGTTCATATGGGACCACAATAGAATACAAGTGACCAAAATCGAAATTTTGATCGCAATATTTTTTCGGGCCCATTTTTGGCGTTGTCAACCTAGTTTCACCAAGTCAAATTTGGTCAATATGGTGTTGGCTGAATACCTGTAGGCAATATGAAGCGATAGGCTTCCTTATACATGTTAGTACATTACTAAACAATAAGATGCCAATATGGTGATCAAAAATACGAGGCCCCTGGTGAGGTGGGCCCACCACGTCCAAAATACTCAAATTGCTATGCACATCCTATAGACTTGACCACCTAGCTGACTTTGGGTGATGTGGAAAACAAGGTGAAAGGTAAGGGATGACAAGGACAAAGATCATGCAACCCTTTGGATAACTCGGGAAAGCGGGGTCCACTGAGATAAGTATACCATGCCAAAACACGAGGAAGGGCGGTGCCTCAAGAATGGGTATAGTGCAAGGAAAACGCCACTGGCCATCTAACAAGTACATCACAACTCACATCCGTGCCTTAATAAGACTCCGTGAGGATCTTTTCTAGAGCCGCCAAACTGGGTGTCTGGCAAACCGTAACTTGAGACTCTAGGGGACAATCTTGAGCTTGTCCCTTGCTCCCTCTCACCTCCTTGCCCCGCAGGACTAGGTGAGGAAATAACCACTACAAAGCTGATATGTACGGCTGACCTGTGTCCATGTGTGTTTACAAACACATTGCATGGATTTTACATTTACATTTGACTTAGCCTTTTTGGCTAGATTTTACATTTACAATAGCCCTTTTTTTGGCTTGCTTTACATTTCTTCATTTCTTCATTTTACATCAAGGCCCTTTTGGGCTACATACATATCTCAATAGATATAGTCAAGGTGCTCATACTGCAGAGTAATGGGGGTGAGCATAAATGCTTCGATGACGAATGGGGAACACCCGATGAGGCTACACAATCCTATACTGCATTGCAACATCGGGGGCAACCGACAGGAGCAAATCCCAGGTTTGAGAGTGCATCTCACACAGTAAAGAGCCGAGGCACAAAAGACAAGGAATCATGGCATACTCAGAGATTAGTGGGGAAGGGGATCCTCAAGGTCACAAATCAGAATCCAAGTCGGGAAAGATCAATCATGAATGAGTCGGATGGGTGGAGGAAGTGAAGGTGGATCCAAAGTCAGCTTCCTAAAGGGGACTAAGTGACCAAGTCTATACAACAAGTGGGAATGTGATCTAGTGTGCATAGACAAGAGCCTACTGAAAGGGTGGACTGACATCACCAAGGGCCAAACACATCATCATAACAACTAGATCACCACATCAACATAATATGTAAAGTCAGTGTACTATCATGTATAAACAAGTCTGATCAACAACATAAGCAATAGAACATCAAATGCTATACCTACTGCACCATACACCTTCCACTGAAGCTGACTCTGAAGCTGGATCTCTGTTGAATCCAGGCAATAAGTGGCCAACCAGCAAAACTCTGAACTCTCAATCAAAAATATGGCTAGACAACTGTCTCAATGGGCTTATACAAAGCCTGGCAAAGAAGGGTGCCTCTGTAGGCAATAACGTATATATGTCTGGACAATATAATAAACCATCTGTCTTCACTGATATGTCTACTCGGGGCAATCTGAACAAAACTGTGTGTCTCCCCTGAAGGCATCCGATCTCTGATCTGATAAAAAAAATAAAAATAAAAAATAAATATATATATATATATATATATATAGTATGGTCTCTGACCACACAATCTGCAGCATGGTAGCTCCAGCTAACATGGATGTGATAACACGTAGCTCGATGGCTCTTTCTCTGCGCAGCAGCCACTTCTACTACAGCCCGTGGTTGTTGCTTTTGTCGGCTCCCTCTGCAGGTGCTCCTACCAACCACCTCCTCTGCCATCGACTTGGCTCCCAGCTCCTGCGCCCCGGCACTCTACACCCCAACACCCCGTGGCACGATTCTCATGCCTCCCACTACCCCCCTGTTGCAGACCCCATGTCCCTGCATTCTCCTGTCACTCGTGTTACCTCGACCTCACAGTTCCCTTCTCAGCTTACGGCTCACTTATACCCGAGTCTACGCACGTCCCAACTTGGTCAACCCACGTACTCTCCTCTCCATCGACAGCTACTTCTCCTCACAGCAACTTTACATAGGTGCTCCTTTGTTAGAGATAGTGGTATCTCGAGATGTCCTCCATGATCAGATGCCTAGAATGGAGGTACAATTTCAGAATAGGCATCATGACGGGGTAGAGGGTGAGATGCACTGTACCAGATGGCATGAATCCAATGGTGGATGCATGCGGACCTTTTAGGGTGATTTTCCTCATGCATGCACTCACTTTAGGGATTTGGTAACCCTAATCGGACGGTGAGTTATTATGAGGCAGGAGATCACCAGAAGAGGTTACTCAACAGACTTATCAGAGAGAGAGAACTTTGAGAGGAGGGCGACTTGTGCATGCAGAGAGGGCGACTTTCTGAGAGAGGAAGGCGCATCTGCAGAGAGGGAGAGTGAGGGGATCTGAGATAGATTTGTCCTCACTTGATCAAAGGCACATGTCTATCATTTACCGTGGGCTTAGAGAGCATCACAGAGGAGTTTGCTAAGAGTTATGAGTGTCGACGACTTTCCTGAGAGAGGGGGCGCACTTCCTAAGGAGATGACGTGGTTGATCCAGCTTGAGTCTAGAGCAATTGAGACTTGCACAATAGGTCTTGTTCAGTGATTGAAGAAGATTTGTGACAATCTCAGAGGAGATTGGCTGAGATCAAAGCTAGGGCGACTTCTCAGTGAGGGAGGGTGCAGTTTTCCATGCAGAGAGAGGGACGCATTCTACAGTGAGTGGTTGCAAACTTTCGTCTTTGACAAAGCAGATCAGGGCTGTGGAGTGAGAGAGGTAGTACTTCCTAAGACAGGTAGAGACAGAACTTCAGGGAGATTTAGATCCAAATAGACAACAAGGGTGCATTTCCCAAGAGCAGCAAATGCAGTTGTTGCAGATCTAGGGTTTTATACCCGTCAGGTTCGGTTGCATTTTCTGAGTTTTTGTATGTAACTATCCTCTTCTTATTTTGCCCTAGGCTCAAGAAAGAAGAAAGACCCATCAAGACTGGTTTTCCCCATTGGGGTTTCCAGGGTACATCTTGAGTCAAATTTGTGCGATTGCTCATTATTTTCTTCAAGTTGTTAAGAGATCTGTTAGTACTTTATGTTATAAGTCAGTTTTGTTTATTTGGCTTATAGAGACTCAAAGTCATTGAGATCTCAGGGTTTCCAGAGTGAGTAGTGACCTCTGGATAAAATTAACATCCTTCACAGGGGCCATGCCGCCACATAGTTGCCAGGCGGTTGTCCCTCAATACCAGCTCGTCTGCAACCTCCCTGCCAGCTACTTCCACTCCGAACGGTAGCTGCACTCATAAGCCCAAGCCCAACTCTGCATCAGTGTGGTCGTACGTTGTATGGCGACGATTGTATGGTTGTCTTTCCCTTTTTGTTTTTGTTTCTCGTAAACCCTTACCGAACCGATTTCCTTCTTTCAGAGTTGACCTAATACCATGTTTGGGTCTCATCTGCCTTTGCCTTCCAAAGTCAGCACAGGTGGATACGTTGCAGCTCAGATCAGGTATATTACAGAGGTATATCTATGGATTTCAGGAGTTACATTGCTGGATTCACTTATGTTAGACTTTGTTATGCATAGGTGATCATATGATTTTCCTCTGGTTGCTATCAGTAGGACTTGTGCTTGGTGTAGTTTAGGTGCATTAGTGGTAGCTTCATGCACATATTTTTGTTTGGGCTAATTGCCTATGTAATGTATAGATAACCACCCCTCTCTTGGTTCCGTATATATCATTTTTCCACTTATCCATCTCATCCATTTGTTGCAAAATTCCTATGCAATCATCATACCAATATAGCACTGCAGACATGCTATAAGATCAACTATGCAACAAACAAACCTAATATAGTAGAAATCAAAACTTCGACATTAATATCGATATAATTTTCAATGATTAAATAAATCATGCATACCTGAAGACTGGCAATCAAAAGATTTTGTCAATATATCAACTCTCATATTATGTGGATTGATGAAGCTTAATGTATGTTCCACCAATTTAGGATCCCATATTTCAAATGCATAATCTCCATATATGATATGCTCTTCAGGATATACCAACAAATTCGCTGAACCAAAAAACATACAGTGGTCAAGTCAGGAATATACAATACCTTTATCTAACATATGAATATTGAAAAAAAGTACAATTTATTGTGTAAACAATGAATAAAACTACAAGATTATCGATGTCAAACACTACATATAGAGAATATTTGGTATTCAACAAAAACAAATACGTTTTTAAAACATAAGGATTTTTCACAGAAGGATTCCTCATAAGATTAAAAACATTAACTCATCTTTGCATACAAGTAGCTTACAAGTAGCTAGCTAGAGAAAAAGATAACTTGGACTTACATATTCCATGTATGAAAAAAATAGGATAAAGCTTTAAATTTAGTCAAGATCTGTTTCTTAAGATATATTAATTTAGAGGCTCAGATTTATATCAGATCTGGCTATACAGATTTTAGACTGGAATGTCATTTTTAGGAAAAATATAGATTGTCTTCCAGTTAGAGCCAAATCAAACATGCTAGACCTCCTTGCTTATGTAAGAAAGAGGATCTTTTGTGATCACTCTCTGGCTCCTTGATATAACATTCTTGATGTACAACATTATTCATTTATGATGAAATATATGACCCATATTCAGATATAAAGCTTTAGGAAGTGATAATGAAAGACCAAGAGTATATGAAATAAATCCTCATCAATTAATGTCTATCTAGCAATACAGTGGCAGGACTAGAACAATAGAGTACTATCCCTATGTTTGTATCAAAATCAGTTAAGAGAAATTAATATAGGATATATTTTCCTAATGCTAGTAAACTAATGGTCTACTAATGCTACCTAATGGGCAGTAGAACTCTTCTATCTAATAAGGATCACTAGTGGGCACCCTTCACTCTTTCTTCATTAAAGAAAGGTAAATATATTTGATTTCTCATTTCTTCACCTAGTTGGATTTCTGTTACTGTGGCCAAGTGACCAAACATACTGCCTTTAGAAACCATTAGCCATTGGAAAACCCCAAAGGTATGTTACCAATCACATGATCAATGCAAGACAGCAGTACTAGATAACACAAGGTTATTACTGTCCAACAAATGACCACAAATAAGTCAACGGGATTGCTAAGTACATCAGCATCAATACAAGGTGGAAGTGGCAAGGGCCATTTCTATAAAAGCAATGGAAATCAGACCTAATCTAAAAGCTCAAGGATCTAAAAATTTACATTGAACATAAAAAATCTGAAGCCTCTTAGTGCACCCTGGAACCATCACCTAGAGATGGCGAGAAGGGAAAGTTGCCCCCCTCCGAGTCAAGCATCGTCGTATTTGTATCTCTCCTAACATCCAAGCCCAAAGTGAAAAACTCCTAATAGAGGACAGGCGAGACAAATATGTAGCAACGGGAAGTAGCAACGGGGAGAACTAGTCTATGGTGTGCCTTGCTGCCTAGAAAAAAGCAGCCCGCTGCTGAGATTAGGAGAAAATCTATCAGAGCTCAAGGAGCTAGTATGTGGTTGTATCTCATTGCCTAGAGGAGGTAGCCCATTACTGAGCTCTAGAGGAAGTAGACAGTGTGCTAGTGTGATATCATCTCTATTGGGATCTGAGCCTACAACTACACAATGGTCTCATTAATGGAGGTCAAATGGCCCCCCAGGGTCTCACAGATCTAAACATTGATGTGGTGCGACTCGCTACCTATCTCTTAATGCCCCTATCTGTTGGGAGCACCGAAAAGAAAGATGTAAGCAACCTAGTTGTGTCTAGACAGGGGGGGATTGAAGGGAATAAGATCAGAGTTTGAGGGCATCCATCATGAACAAGGCTAGACACCACTAATATGGATATTAAAAGAATATGGAAAGCGAGTTCCAAGACTCCCTTAAAAGGAAGTAGAAACATCCTTGTATGTCATAGTAGATAGCGCATTCAAATATAAAGTGATCCTCTGCTGTAGTCTCCTGATGATGGCAGAGTAGGCATAACTTGTACTCCCATGGGATATGATACTCAACTTTAACCCAAGGTCTGTGATCCAACCCAAAATTAGCCAAGAGGAATCCTGAGCATATGCATCCAACATTGAAGTGTGTAAGAAGGCTGAACAGTGAGATCGTCCCTCAACTCAATGAAGTGCTCTGCATCAATGTTACCAGCCTCCGAATCAGCAAGCGAAAGAACAAGGGAGTTGAATTGGATCGAGAAAAATTCATCAAATACAAAAAAAATAAAGATATACACATTTTGAATTAAAAAAATCAGTTTTTATTTATATTCAAAAAAGCCATGTCCGTACAATGCAAAATATCAATAGATGTCCAAAATTTCTTGGATGACTAGGTATCTCACTTGGCAGAGGAGAAACTAGATCAAATAGACAGGAAAAAATGACTGAAAACCCACAAAAACTACCTTTTAAAGGCAAACCATGGTCCAATCCGATTTGAATCACGAATCAAATTCACTGAGTCGATTTCAAACCACGATTTTGACCCGATTGACCAAGTCAAACTCAGTCAACACAAGTTCGACTCGTGAAGGCTTGAATTGATTCAATTGAGTGTCAATCCAAGTCAAACGAGTGATTTCTCAGTTTCAATTGTGATCCCTGTTTCGTTACTCTCAGTTAGTCTCTTTAATGGGTGTGATTGTCAACTACACCCAACCCTCAATTGGCCCTCTGGTTCATGCCTTCCATTCTCAATCTAGAGAACCTAACCAATACACATCCCAGCTGATGCTATGCCTGCCAGTGAAGATAGATTGCTTACCAGGAATTTCTCTCTCTTCAACAGCTAATCATTACATACAGAATTACATCCTCATTGACGAATCTCTCCACGACCTAAGACAAGTCTTATTAGAGATAAGTCCTTGCACTTGTACTTTTATTTTAATGAATATCAAGAATGAAGTCTTTTCCAATTATCAGGGAGGGTACATACTACATTGTACAAGTTGTTGGGACAGCTTGTAGTAAAGTCCAACAGGAGCTTGGAGCATGGATCAGGGTCAGTGATAGAGGGAGAGCGTCAGGCTTCTCTCAGCAAGCCTACCTAGTATGAGATGACACTAACGGATGAAAAGAACAAATTCCCAGGTCAAAGTCCAGCACAAGTAGCAAGAGGATCTTCCAATTCAGAGGGACTAGCTACAGCAGCAGAGGATGTGATTGATCCTGAAGGAGGATCTTCCAAAAGTACCTTCCTCGCTAAGAGGGAGTGTTAGAGTTGCTAGTTCGGATAGGTATTTCTACATTGGCCTCGTGTCTAGCATGTAGAAGTATTCGAGACAAGGAACTCTCTAGACAGACTATGCAAAAGTGATCTTTATAATACTTTATGTAAAAGGTCAATTATGTTAATTCTTTAGTGCAGCTGCAAGACCCATTCTTAGAGAGAATGGTACCCTAATAAGTTATCTAGGGTTCCTGGTCAAGTTAACCAGGAAGAGTAATGAGTAAGACCCTAGAAGGTACCCTAGGGCCCCGAGCTGTCTCCTGGGGTTCTTGGTCAAGGACCAAGCAGGTTGATGTCATGACAAAGTCCCTAGCATGTAGCTAAAGCCCCTATTTGTCTCTAAGGTATTCTGGTCTAGGACCAGACAGTTTCTTGGTCACGAGGACCAAGCAGATCCTGCAGGTTGAGACAGAGACATCCCGGTCTAGGACCAAGCAGATTCTTGGTCAAGAACCAAGTAAGTCCTGTAGATGGTTGATCAACATTCAGTCTGGGACCGAAAGCTCAGCTCGAGGCTGAGGATCATTCTCTGAGAAAATGGAGGACCTGGTCATGGACCAAAAGTTGATCAACATGACTCAGTCTAGGAGTGAAGCTCAGCCTTGGGCTGAGAGCCATTCTTTGAGAATGGAGGCACTTCGTCAGTTACCAAGATTATGATGTGTGATGTCCTCTTATTCTAGGTCTTCGAGATGGATGAGTTAGTTGGTCTTCTCAAGGGACTGGCCACCCCTTGATGAAGCCACTGGCATTTGACCTTAGGAGCAGTATAGAGGACCACATGATCACATCATCCTTGTGAACCCTTCCTTATACAGTGATGATGAACTTTCAGGTTATATCGAACATTTGTACATTTGAGAGAGAGATGATTGGTTGTACCTTATCCACCTTGGTTGATTAATTTTTGGTCCTTGCACCTTGTAGTTTATTAGTCTTGTGGTTCCCTATTTTTTTTATTTGTGGTAAATAGGATCATTGACCCACCTTTTATTTATACCACCCTTGTTATTTTGATCATATGATTGTTTGCCCACATTTGGAGCATACCCTTGATTCTAAGGGTCATGGGTCTTGTACCCACACCTATGTTTTTTTTTATGACCATTGTTTTATCTTTTTTTTGTTTCTTTTTTTAAAATATTTTATTTTTTATTTTTCTTTATCTTTTTATTTATTTCTTATATTTTACTTTTCATCTTTTACTTTTTATTTTAAAGTGGCCTTTCCTATTTTAATGAATTACTTTTTTACTAAGTAACCGGACACGTCCTCCAGGTCCTCCGTGTTGCGTGGGCCACGTTTGGGCGCGGACACAATGTCCCCACATGGGGGACACAACTTTTTTCGTGTCCAGACATCGAGACACGGATGGGGAAAACTGTGCAGTGTGGGGAAATTACAGGACACGGAAATCGCGTGAGGGAAAGCCCGCAGCCCATAAAAACGATTTTTTTGTCTTTTTTTTGTCATTTGCTAACTGTTGGGGGTGTGAGGGAGAGTTAGAGAATTTGCCCCGGTTCAGAGTGTTGAATTCCATGTTCTCTTGGGGTTCTCTTCCTATCTAGTTTAATTACGACGCCCTTGTGATATGGAAGGAGTATATCTAACTTAAAACTGAACATAACCAAGCGCTGCCATGAATGAAGGCATTAGGGTTCTTGCTATGATTATGAAAATTCCTTTTTATTTATACAACGGAATGGATGTGCACCATAAAGGAAGGTATTTGGGTTCTTACTGTTATTATTAACAATATTTATCTCCATATGATTCAATGATGCATATTTTTTCAATCTTACGCGATCCTTCTTACATGTGAGCATCCATGGGTGATGCTCAAGTCTAAGCTGAAACTGCAACAGGTGAATTGAAGTTAAAGTTTTACGTTAGTTATATATAATCTGGGTATTCATTCATGAAGTCTTTGTATTACCAATCTTGCACCAACATGGCTTATAAGTATAATATTGTTTTTCTTGTATTCTTCATAAAGAGTTAAATTTAGATTTACAAAGTTATAAATGTTTTGTTCTATAAAAGAGAGCGGATTATCTTATTGAAGCGCTATATAGATTTATGTTAAAACAAGTATAAGTTCATGTCTTTAGATCTATTTAGTGAAACAACTTTTTTGATGTGAACGGATTCATGCTAGTGTATTTTTTAATTTATTTATTGTTGGGCCAACTTTGCCATTCCCCCGGATCTAATCTCCAGGTTGTTAAATCTCCAGTAGGAGCACATTAAAAGTTATCATGGAGAATCACAAAATTGTTAAATTGAACCCCAAACAAAGGTAATAATCGAATCAAATTTGTACTACAGCGTTGCTGAGAAAATCATAACCCTGCAAAGATTATTATATGTTTTTATTTCCAAAACTTGGAACCGTTTTAAAGTTATACATATAATTTTACTAACAAAAGATAATTTTCTATTGAATATTTGTAATTGTAAATGTTAAATTTTATTGGATCTATATGTCTATATTTTTAAATTTTAATATATTTTAAAAAAAAAAAAAAAAATATATATATATATATATATATATATATATGTATGTATATAAAACATGTCCTACGTGTCCTGATTCCGGGGGTCACCGTGTCCCGTGGGGACACTCGTGTCATGTGTCCTCGTGTCAAGTGACTTAGCTTTTTTATTAATTTTATTTTTTTTTAAAGTGATACCATCCTAATTCTTGGACCATTCTAATTTAACTTGCTTCTATTTATTATAAGTCTCATCTTCATCCTGAGATATACGAAGATACTTCACGGAGCTTGCTAATTCCACCGGACTGTCCTTCATCATTTTTTCTTTACGTTTCATTTTTCCGGTTTGATCTTCCTCACGAGCTTGCTCCACAAGTTTGCATCACGAGTCTGCTCCACGTTTTTTTTTCTCCACGAGTTTGCTTTACGGCTCAACTTGCTCACGGGTTTGCTTTTCGGGTCAGCCTGATCACAAGTCTGCTCCACGTCATTTTTTCTTTTCTTACGGGTTTGCTTTTTCGGGTCAGCTTTCTTCCCGGGTTGATTCCTTCACGGGTCTGCTCCTTTTATCCTGTTCACGGAATTGCTCTTTCACCGTCAACCTGTTCACAGCTCATCTTCTCCACGGCTGGCCTGTTCTCGGGTTTACTTCCCCTTCAACTCACGACTCACCCTCTACACGGCTTACTCCCTCACAGGTCTGCTCTTCCACGACACACTCTGTCCACGGCCAGCTACCTCACAAGTTTACTTCTCATCTCTGTTTGTTGGTTGTGCTTTCTTGTGGAGGATGTGAAGTCTGTAAGCTTATTCTTCTTTTGGTGAGGGCAGTAAGACTTGGGATCTCTGTCCTTTTCTTCTTTTGTGTTGTGATACCTAATTTAACTTATTGGTTGGATACTATGAACTAAGATTTTATCTGTGCACTAATTTTTTATTGGTCTACTTGTTTAAAGTCAAACTTTTGTGATAAGATTTACTTAGACTTGTTCTACTGTGCTGAGTCTTGTTTGACTGTCACTGTGTTTTGAATGTCATTGATCTTCACCAATGTTATCGGAACCGGACCGGTCATCGAACCGGCGAAGCCCAAAATGTGAACCGGACCGGAACCGGCAAAAAACCGGGTAAAAAACCGGCCGACTAAAAAATACATAAAATATTCATATTTTGTAAAAAAAACATATATATTCATGTGCATACATATGAATCCAAACCAGTAATACACAAATATGCAAAGTTTCTCATATATATAGCAAATATGGGTGCAAATAACCAAAATAGCACCTAGTGCAATACATCTTTGAGGTTCTGAACCAAAGTACATCAACAAAGAGGCTCTAAATGGCCACTACAATCCAAAAATAAACCATAGTACTAATGAATAACAATAAAGTATAAACTGATCATATGCCACTACCCTACTAATGTCTATTGTCTAGTAGTCTACTACTCGGACTCCTCATCATCCTCCTCATCGTCATCCTCATCCTCTTCAGGAGTGGGATTCTGAGCCCCACTTGATTCCCCTGTCCCTGAAGGTGGAACCTCTAGAGGTGGGTCCAAATCCAACCAAGAAAGGTCTTCATTATCAAAAACTGGTGCTTGAGTCTCCACAACCCACTCTGATGATGGATCAAAGTCATCCAAGGTTATGTTGCCTGATGCTGGTGTATTGTTCAACAACTGGTTACGCCTCAGTCTAAGATTGTACTGGACATAGACCATGTCATTCAACCGTTTGTGTTCCAAACGGTTTCATTTCTTGGTGTGTATACGCTCAAATACACTCCAATTGCGTTCACATCCAGAAGCACTGCATGGCTGGCTCAATATTCGAACTGCAAAAATTTTCAAATCACTGCAGCTCCCACCAAACTGACCCCACCAATAGGCTGCAATAAGAGTTGAATGCAAACAAGTTTCAGCAAATGGCTTTGGAAATTTAACTCATTCTTTACAATGGATAATATAATTTGAAAACTTTGAAAATTCTTACCTGGTGGATCCTTGGATCTGCCTCGTATGGCCATGCTCATGCCAAAGCTACCCATACTCTCATTGAATTGCAGTAGCTTACTGTGTATCTCATCTTGTATCCTGGCATCAGGAACCATGCGCTCAATGCATCTATACAATCCTTCTTTTACCTCCCCATCATCATTGGCTTCAAAGTCTTTTGTATAGTGGTACCTTCAAAAGTTCAAAGTTCAAAAGAGTCAAAGACAAAAAATATTCAAAGTTAATGTTTGAAATTAAAAGAAAACTTATAACTTTGAAATTTGAATAGGAATTTAGAGATTTCTTACCTTGGGTTTAAGTAATAGCCAGCTGCATGCAAAGGACGATGGAGTTGTCTGTTCCATCTGTCATCAATGATATTCCAAATAGGAAAATACTTCTGCCTTTTATCACCATATGCTTTCTTTATTGCTTCTTTGGCCTGATCCATCGCCTCATAAATAAAACCCATAGCGGGTTTATCACCATCTACCATTCGCAACACTCTCACAAGAGGCTCACTGAATAAAACTATCTCTTCTGCCTTTTTCCAAAATGTTTTTTCAAACACTTTGTCAGCTATATCTTTCCCTTCAGCCTTTTTACTCTATTGGCATTCATTCCACTCATCGCAGGAAAACATCTTCCGCAAATTGGCTTTTTGATCAACAAGGGATTGCAACGAAAGAAAGTTTGTTGCAAATCGTGTAATGGCTGATCTAACAAGCTCTTTACCCCCAGTGTTCTTCCTCATAAGACTCAAAACCCATGAGTGGTTGTAGATGTACCTGGTTATTGATTTTGCTTGCTCCACACACTTCTTCACCCACTCAATTTTGCCAATATCCTCCAGCATGAGGTCCAAACAATGGGCTGCACATGGTGTCCACCGAATGGTGGGGTGTTTTTCCTCTAACATCCTTCCCGCTGCAACATAGTTTGAGGCATTGTCAGTGATGATCTGTACAACATTCTCTGGCCCCACCTCCATAACTACTCCATCCAAAAGATGAAATAATAATTGTGCATCCTTCACCTGATTAGAGGCATCCACAGATTTAAGAAACATGGTTCCTTTTGGGCAAGCAATTAGGAAATTGATAATAGTGCAGGATTTTCCATCACTCCATCCATCAGACATTATTGTGCACCCTGTTCTACTCCAGGACTGCTTGAACTCCATCAGATATTCATCTATTCTTTGAACTTCATTTTTTAAAAGGGGTCCTCTGATATCATGAAAACTAGGGCCTTTGAAGCCTGGACCACATGAAGCTATAGCATCTATCATAGGTTGATAATAAGAAGAATTAGTTGCATTGAAGGGTATGTCTGCATCATACCACCACCTGGCTATGCATTCCCAAGCAGCCTCCTTCTCCATCTTCTTCCATTTAGCATCAATGGTGGGCTGAGCACCAGGGGTAGTGCGGGGCACAAAGAAAGAGTCAAGCCCTCTATTGCTGGTCGAGGTAGTAATATTACGTGGCCTCTTCAGGTTCAAATTGGATGCTCTACGTCCACCTCTCCCCCTAACAGGAAAACTGGAGGATTCTTCAAAACTAGTCAAATGACCTTGAGGGGTTTCAGGATCACCACCCTCAAGATCATAGTCAATCTCATCCTCAAATGGCATTGAACTTCTCCCTATGTCTTCTTGAATTTTTTTTTACTAGGCTTTTTCTTCTTGGTAGGCTTCAATACTACTTTGCATCTCTGCTCTAAGATCATCAGAGACTTTCCTACAAGGTTCAACATTGCCTCTAGCACCAGCTAAGTGTTGTTTTAACCTATGGATACCCCCCCCACCTATTTTCTTCCCACAATAATTGCATACTTTTTTCCCACCCTCATCCAATTGGCAATGAACCCATGCCGCATCCTTCCTCTCTTTTGGAGCCATGGCAAAGTTGCAAACAAGAGCTGGAAATACAATTTTTAATTTATTAATAACTAATTAACTAAGCCTTAAGGAAAAAAAAAATTAAAGAGAAAAGTCTTGAGACTTGACATACCTTTGAGAAATAAGAAGAAATGAAGGAAAGCTTGAGAAATTTGTCGCTGCCAAGAGAAAAAGAAGAGACTGCTCCGCTATAACAGTCCACAAATTCTGCACAAAATGCCTTCAAAACCTCCAAAACAGTCCACGTAGTAGCTCTTAATCAGCTGCAAAAAATAATGAAGGCAAGCTCCTCCAAAACCTCCTTGCAAAACACACTTTAAGCTGCCCCAACTGTAGCTGCAGACCAATGAAAAAATGCAGCTGAGAAACAATGTAAAACTGTCCTCTCAAGAATGCCAAACCGTCCTCTCAAGAATGGCAAAAGATGACCAATGAATAGTGTGAGTGATGTAGGGGGTGGGGGGGTCTTTAAATAGTGTTAGGATAGGCTTAGGGTAGGTTAGATGCTTAGCTTAGGGTTTTTTTTTTTTTTTTTTTTTAATTTGAAGTCCGTGGGTCCCCAGGCCGCGGCCGTACGACAGTGTATGGACCGACCGGTTCCGTACGGAACCGGCCGGTTTTCTGGCCGGTTTGCAAATTTTTCTGGTTTTGAAATTTTTTTGCTTGAACCGGACCGGCCAAGCCTGTGAACCGGTCTGACCGGCCGGTTTTGCCGGTTCCGGTCCGGTTCCGATAACATTGATCTTCACCACTGCAATCTGTCATCTCTCTCTCTTTGGTTTGTACTACCCTCTCGTAGGGTCAGCTAGTTCCTAGAGTTGATTGGCCTCTCTGAGGCATAGTCCTTTCTGAAAGTAACTCTTCTGAGTATTCTTGCAGCAAGGGTTTCAAACACAGGTAAGTATTCTCAACTATATCTCTTCTATTGTTATATGATCAACTTGTTTATTTTATTACATGTTACTGAAGATTACTTTAACACGATGATCTAACTGGTAGTGTTAAAATCACTTTAACAATGTGACCTATCTAATAGTGTTAAAGGTGTGAAGTTGAAAGAGATGAGAATTATGTTATGATAGGGATTACTACTGCACTATTTCATATTCAATGTTTGTAATTGTTTATTAAATGTATTTTTCGCATTAAAGTATATTGAATTGTTATTCTTCTGCATATAACCCTAACTTGATGAAAATTTAACAAATTAGCCCATAGTATTGCATGGACCATGGTATTTGAGGGCCTATGGTATTGCAGGGACCATGGTATTTGAGGGCTCGTGGTATTGCATGGACCATGGTATTTGAGAGCACATGGTATTGAGCCCATGGTATTTGCATAAAGTGAATGTTATAAAAGAGTCTATGGAGAGTTGGAGGTATGGAGTTATTGTCAGTGTGTGTGAGATCATTGATAGTGAGTGATCAGTGAGTGATCATATCTAAGAAAGGGATTCTCTTAGAGCCTTACGAGAGAGGGATTCTCTCAAGCTGAGATTGTCTAAGAGAGTGATCTGTGAGTGATCAAATCCAAGAGAGGGATTCTCTTAGAGGCAAAAAATTGACAACGATCCTGAATACAACATCTTAGCAACATCGATGAAAAAATCAACAAAAATCAACAAACCCCAGCAAACATTAAAAAATACAAAATATATTCATTTTTTTCAGAATTTTAAACATATATATTATAAAGCAACAACATCAGATAAACACATTGGCACATAAATATGAAGAAAGCACTGATATATATGATGTAGTGGATGCCAAATAAAAAATGACACATCAAAGTTTCAAAGATCAAAAATTTGGAAGTTTCAAACTTTCAACATGAGTTGGAATATTGGTCATTCCCCCTACAATCTTGATGAAGCTTCCTAATCCAAGCATTAAAATAAGGTAGAAAAAACTTCCCGTGCTTAATAAGTGATTTTGCTTGACTGAAGGGTACATTTTTATTAAGTTCATGACAAAGGAGTTCAATCAACTTCAATAATCAGGCATCAACACCACCAACATCAAGGTACATAGAGAGTTTGATGTGCTTGATTAAATCCCAATCGCTTACCCTCATACATGATAAAATCCAGTGGAAACATTGCAATCTTGAAATCCTAAAAACTGTTAAATCTGTTGAATTCTGAATCGGATTGATTGACTAACTAGCAAACAAGATGAGTCAATGATAAAGCTCAAAACTTGCAAAAAACTGTCCAAAAGTCCAAACTCATCAACCATTGTTCGCAAAAGATGTCCAGGTAAAACAAGTCAACCCAATAGATTCAAAATTGAAATACCGATGATTGGAAATGAAGCACTGCCAAAAATATTATTAGCTTGAATCTCATGCACCCAACAAAATAGAAATGAAGACATATTTCAAAAAGAAACTATGACTCAAAAAGACCAAATACAACATCGATTGCAAAATATATTCCACCACATCTCAGAACTTTGACAAGATCCAGGTTAAAAAAAAAAGAAGAAAGCAAGCCTACAATTCCACTAGCAAGTAGCAACCATGATGGGAAAATCAAAACCTAAGATCCTGAAACTTAAAAGAGTCATAAAAGATAGAAATGTAATGGTACTTGTGGATTTCAACAATTCTCATAACTATATCGACATCGTTGTTAATAAAACAACTAAACCTTTTTCTGTACCCCTCCAAGGACCTCATCGTTACAATCATTGATGGACGAAAGCCAAAGGTCAAATAAGTAGGAAAATGTCATAAAGTCTCAATTCAAATAATATCAAGTGGAAATCACAACCTAAGACCTTGAAGCTTAAACGGGTCATAAAACCTAGAAATATAATAGTACTCATAGATTACGACAATACTCATAATTGTATATACATCAATGTTGCTAAACAACTAAACCTTTTTCTGTACCCCACGAAGGACCTCATGGTTCTGATCATCAATGGACAAAAGGTCAAAGTAGGAAGATGCCATAAAGAGTCAATTCAAATAAAAGAACTAGAACTACAAACAAGGCTCTATGCTCTAACACTAAAAGAAATGGATATGGTGCCAAGTGCAGAATGGTTGATGGAGTGGGAAACTTATACCACCTACCTTGAACAATTCATGGAGTTTAACTCACAAGGTCAAGATTAAAAACCCCATGGTGTTCAAAGTTCTATTATCAAGAAAGGTAAATTACAATTAATAAAAAAGAGAAAGAAACACAGTCAAACTGAAACATACAACAACGAAAGCAAGGGAAATATGTTACCAAGAAGTATAAAGGTTTCACATCAAACTACTAGGTCAAAAGACTTCAAGATATGATGCAAACAATACAAATGAACCTCGGCAACACTCAAAAAAGGAATGAAGTCAAACCCCAAAAATAATACAAATTTGATGCCACCACAAAAACATGCTCAACTGGAGAGAATCTTATTTACTATGCTTTGAGGACAGCATTTCTCAAAGAGGTGGCAATGCTATAAATCAGTGAAGCACCACTCGGCTGGGACTCACGAGTCTCCCTGAGCGGCCTCCCACACCGCATAACCGGCAAAGACTCGGCCTGGCACTCGTGGACTTGCCCACTCGCTGGACCCGATGGACAATCGACGAACTCGGCAGAGACTCGTGGAACTCGGCAGCACGCTACCGACAGACGCCAAAAATTATTTCCGCGGGTTGAGGGTTCCGTGCGCCAATTTATCGGGTTTGGGAGGGAAACGAAGAGGGCGGAAGGCTATTAAACAGCCTCTGCCTCATCCGTTCATCACACCATCTTCATGCTTCTATTCGTGAAGTTCAATTGTTCCAGTGAAGGTCTGTGTGGCAACTCGTTGCGGTGAAGGTTCGGACATCATCTTGCTCATTGCGGTGAAAGTTGGTGAAGGTTCGGACATCATCTTGCTCATTGCGGTGAAGGTTGGTGAAGGTTCAGGAGTGGATACTCACCGTGGAGCAGCTAGTCTTCAGTCTTGACTTGCAGTTGCGCGTCTTCGCAGGCTGGGTAAGTCCTCTGCGCAGTAATTTTTATTTTATTTTTTTATTATGTTATGTCATGGCTTGTTTATGTTATATAATTTTTATTATGTAGTTTTTATTTATTTATAGTTTATGTTATATAGTTTTTTATTTATTTATTTTGTTATATAATTTTTTTTGTTATATATAATATATATTATATCTATAGTTTTTTTATTAATATTTTTTATTATATAGATTTTGTTAAATAGTTTTGTTTATTTATATTTTTGGTTATAAATTTTTTTATTAAATATTTTTTATTTTGTTTTTTTTTAATTTCTGTTTTATTTTATTTTAAATTTTTATTTGCGTTATATGTTTTAAATTTATATTTATTGATTTTTTATATATTTTTTATTTTTTATGATCACTATTTAAATTTTTGCATACAAAAATTGATTGTGTTATGTGGTATAACCATAGTTTATGAAACAATGTTATGAATTATTGCATAAATTGTAGTTTTATAGCTTATATCATATATGGTTTGGAAATGCTTTTAACCTCTTTTTTGTGCCCCAAATGTACAATACTTTTATTTTTTTCCTATTTGCCGAGTCTTGTTGAGTCTGTCTCAAGTCTTTTCCTATTTTTTCCTATTTGCCGAGTATTGCCGATTCTGTAGTTTTTATTTTTTTCCGTTTCCACGAGTCATATGTCAGCCGAGTCTTTGCCGAGTCCGAGTCGTGCAACATTGCTATAAACATAATAATAACATAATTATGCTAATTAAAGGTCAGAGAGCACATACCCCTTCACCTCGTAACTAGTCAATGCATATAAGTATACCCTCCTGAGGCTCATTGTAATCATCATCTTATCAATTCTTATCAATCAAACATTATTCAATATATTCTTAATTTCTTATATATATTTGCGGAAATATATTATGTCAATCGTAGAAACGGGGATTGTTTACGACATGTATCTTTCTTATTTAGATAACATGTAAGCATTTAGAACTGGTGTAGACAACCCCACAGTTTTGTGACCAATGATTGTACTTTCTAGTTCCATTGACCTATTCCTTCATCATTTGTGGACATCAATAAAAATATTTAATCTCATCTTATTTGGCATTAATCTCAAGTGGTGCACATGATTTTTAAGCAAACTGTATATTGTTCAATCATAGAAAAAGACTGCCATGCAATTATATAATAAGTAGACCTCATGGAATGCTTTGAAAAGTATGTAGAAAAAGAAAACAAATGCATTCTTTAACCCAAATGGAATAACTCTATAGGCAAAAGAAATCCATCTGATTCTGAAAGTGGTGGTTTCCCTATCATCCGCTACAATTACTAGATTATTACTTCAAAAGCCATCTACGAAGGAATAATTTTTGTGCCCCTGAAGCCAACACAAATTCTTAGACAGTAAGTGTCCTTAGATTGTATCACCATAGGGTTTCCCAGTACAAGTTGTTGATTAGATTGATAATTCTTGCCTCTAGCTGAGAAGTTTGACCTAATTTAATATGCTAATTTATTTTTATGATTATCAACCACAAAGAAAAGTAGAAACTCTGCACAAATATTACAAAGGCTTTGAGCAACCACCAAAGAACATTAAGGTTCATAACAGCTTCAGTAAGAATTTCATTTTCCCTATATAATCCTTCTTTATATGTAGGACCCATGCAACATTTATGAAGTTCCTTGCCAACTTTTTCAAGATATACAAAAAGGCAGGATCCAAGAGCAAACTGCAGTAACTTCTGGGAGATGAGATAAGATAATTTTATTAACATCCAACTACTGACCAAAAATACTGCTAAAGTACAACAGTGTGGGATAAAAAATGGGAGAAGAAAGGCTTCTCCTAAAAAAGCATATAAAAACATGATAACTATTCAAGGGAAACTGAATTAATGATTAGTAAATCTGGCATACTAAAAGTAAATATCACTCCTCGGTACAGTTATTTGCGGTCACCGAGAGAGAATCTGGAGAAGACTGTTTTTAAAAATCCCAACCATGCAAAGTAAAGTCAAAAACTCTTTTTCTGATGTCCTGACAGATTGTAATTAGGTTCACAAAGAGAATCTGGAAAGAATATTTTTGGATATACCAACCTTGTGAAGAAAAGTAGGATGATTATTGAATAAGCTAGGAAGAATGGTAATGGAACACAAAGCATGTCATAAAACAACCAACACGGATAGACAGAGAACCTGCAAGCTCTGCCGCATAGTCATCCTGAGGCTGCTCTTCTGCAAATCTGAATTCTAAGTTTCCAATATCTTGAAGCTCCTTAAATACCCATTCTTGTGGAGCCATGCTGCGCAGAAACTTCACATACTGATACAGAAACCCAATTACCTCCAAAACCTAAATAAGATATAGACATTTTGATTTTGTCAATTAATATCCTTGATAAAATAAAATCAACTAGCCTAAAGTACTACTCTGACAAAATACTAGATAATTCTCTGTAGACACACCTGCAATAACGTCAAGGAAGATTATGAAATGAACAGATTACTCTGACAATATATTCAGATCGTCTTTAAATTGACCTACATATCCATAGCTGTGGATGAATGTTATTATTTCAAGACCTAACAGCAGAGCTGAATACATAACCAATGTATAGGTTTCACAAGATTTCAAAGTTGATGAAGAGAATTTAGAAATGGGGTAAATTCTCCAAAGGTCTATATTTTGCACTGCAGAAGATTATAAACATCCACACATGATAATAACACATAAACGCCAATCACCAACTTTGTGTCAAAATAGACTTTCCTACAGTTAATCAATTCAGATTAGCTTAAACTGGCAATGTATCTAAACAACAACAATTGTGAACGGCAGATTTACTTCATAGAATAACAGAAATAAAAAGCCTCAATGGACTTCTAGGTTGAAGCATATTGTTAGTACTGAGTTGTAGAAAACTAATTCCACTGCAGAACAAGCATTTGCAACACTTCATAATTGGAGCATTATGGATGTATAAATGGTCGCAAGCAGCAAGACATAAAACCAGCAGTGAAGCCTGAATGTCAGAAGCCATAAGCATGGAAATTTAAAATTTAGAACTTGAATCAAGAAATGCCAAAGACAGGCAAAGTCCATGATTGGATGCTACATTGTTTTGTTAATTTGAGACAAAATTCAAATGCATATATAGTTCATTAATGCAGAGGAGAAAACAAAACATTCATCCTGAAAATACATCATATATCTTTTACATTTCTTGCCAAAATAGGGGCATGTGGAAATTGCATACTTGGGAACCAAGTAACAGTAATACGATTTGAACTGTATCTAACAGTAAAATCGTGTCATATCTGGTCAATCCTTTGTCTGGAACTCGTGGACCAGATTTGCTGGAGAATTGAAAATTCTGTGGTTTTTCTGGAAATCACTGGACTGAAAAATGTGCCCTAGCTTTCCTGAAGTTCATGCATTTTTCTGAGGTATATTACTCTGAAATTTGCAGTCATATTCCCTGGCAATCTGCAACAAATTAGTTGGTATTTTTCCTGGAATCCTTTGGACAGGAAAATTCACCCTAGCTCTCTGACATGCAAGGAACTTGTTGGGTAAACTCACTGATTGATGCTAAAAGCTTATCAAACTAAAAGAGATATAAATGACAATAAAAGAAAGAGGTAGAGGTGGACACCCCTGTCCCCATCGATCACTGTGAAGGAACCACTGCAAAGGTAGAGGTGGAAGGAGAAAACGTGCCCCTGTCCCTATTGATCACTGTGAAGGAACGAATGCAAAAGATGATCATGTCATCCAAAGAGTACCAAGTGCTGAGAGGAACTGGATGTATAATCCTGACAGAAGCTCTGGAGAAAAATGGCATGTCTCTCCTAACATCTGAGGCCAATGGGGAGAATTTCAAGATGGAGGTGTGCCTACTCGAACCAACTTGCAGGGCAATACTCCACAGTGAGCGAATCCCTCTCTGAGTTCTAGTAGAGGCGATGTGTCTACCATTCATGTGGGAGGTCATCTATTATGAATAAATCTGTTCAATAACTGAGGATATCCAAGACAAGTAGGATAAATATTTGAAATGCATATAGGAAAATATATCTTTGACGATATGAGAATGATTCATACAATGGCATGTGAAATTTTATATTGACATTGAATGGTCACATACTTAAGGGATACAACTCGTGACCCTTGAGTTTATTATTGTTGTTGTTGTTATTATACATAAAAGTTTAAAACAGTAGTACTATGTAATGTAGGTTATGTACCTTACATGTCCTCCCACTTAGAGGATGCTTTGTCCTTTAAGCATGATCGCTACATCTTTGTCCAGCTTACAGTTTACTCGATGGGTTGTACTTGTTATTGATGTTGTCATGGTTCCAGAAACAAGACAGTGCAACCTTCGAAGCTTTGAACAATATTGTTGCATTTTAAAAGAGTCAATCCATGCTGGATTGATTCTCTTCAGAATTACATGGTTATATATTTGATTAGAACTTCTTCGATTGCAAATAGGAACTTCTTGTTGCTTGATCTCATTTTTAGGCACTCCTGTCTAATACTTTTGTTGGTTTGTAAGTTGACAAAACTTCATCAGTAGAGATACTTGGTTTTTCACTCTGATAGATTATGTGAGGGTTTCCTTTGTTAGATTATTATAATGTTTATGTAATAAAGTAATAATAAGGAATAATGTCATAAAGTGAAATAAGTCATATGTAATAATAAAGTGAAATAAGTCTTTTGTTAAATGTAAATATGATGTTAGGAGAAGATAGGTAAATTAGGTAAGCAGTTCCTAAACAGGAGTGATGGAATTTGCTACACATATGTACAACACCACTTTATGTAATTTCTGAACATTATTGATAAAAGATCTCTCATTCATTCTCTCTTGTCTCTTGCATATTTCTCCATAGCTTGGTTTAACATGGTATCAATAATCAGAGCCACAATGATTATGGTATAGGGTAATCTCAAAGAAGAAGTCAAGGCAAAGTTTGGCACATTTGGAGAAAGAGACAAGTTCAAATTCAAGAAAGTCTAGAGACGAATTTTTTTTCAAGATCAATTCTCTCCTACAGAGAAACCACCACCAGACTATGCGACTGCTAGATAAAAAAGAATTGTTTTGTATGGCATCATTAAATCATTGGCTGATTAAAATTTCCATACAGCCATCTAAATTCAGTATACACGGCATTAGACAATGTACGGAACATAAATTCAATGTGTACGGAAAGCACATTGCACTGAACGGGCGTTGTTGCACAACCTAGCGGCCTCCTGATTCGCAAGGAAAATCAGCCACTAACCCAACACAACTATGGGATTCCCCTCCCAACGTGTCACTACCAAAGAGAAACCCCTATTTTAGGATTCCTAGACCTACAAGCAGATAGACCTAGACTAACCAAGGGAGAGACCCTACCCGGATTTTCCTTGATATCAACCAACAAATGTTAGTTAACTTAAGTATTTATCTAGTTGTGCTTTTGGAACAAAGGTGTGTCCTAGCAAGATTAAAGGGTTGAATATAAGACACTCTAGGCTAAAGGTGGTTAAGATACTTGCAAGTGTAAAATTTAGATACAACACCTTTTAAGCCAATATAAAATTGAAGGTGGCAAAATGATATAGAGGTTACAAGTCACCATGAAAGTGACATGACATGATACATTGAAATATAGCTCATAAACACTTGAATTAAACCAACATTCAACCATGAATAGTAATCCCTAATAATAAAATGGCTCAAGTTATCAAAGGACTGTCATGCTATTGTAGTTCTTCAATATACATATGAAGTACGTGAAGAGTAATCTTCCCAAATGCTATTTTTTGGTGCACTACAATAAGAAGACAGAAGAAGGCCGGTTTCAAGATACCTAGGGGGACTTCCAATATACTCAAGGTCTGTGGAAGTAAATCCATGTTCAAGTCCCATTTAATGCAAAAGGAGGTATTGAAAGGAGTTATAGCGATGGCCAACACTACACCCATAAAGGGAATGGCCTGCACTTAAGAACCTACTGTATTCACAGTTAATAATGGTATCCCACAACCGCAGATATACATGCATAACGAAAGATCCTTGTTATTTATAGACACCGGAACACATCTTCTACCTACTGATAAATATTCCCAAATATAGTTGAAGTGCTTGCAATATTGAACTATATGAATGACTTAAACAACATGTCATGTAAACAAAATCACCATAACATATGGAAGTAAATATTCAAGCATGAAATAACATTAACATATATCAAATATCCAAGCAAGTTTTATGTTCATATATATGTAGCAATGTGTTTGTTTGATATTGTTGTTGCTTTAGATGTTCAAAAAATTGGAAAAAATGATTATTTTATATTTTCTTAAGTTTCCCAATATTTTCTAATAGTTTCCCCGATATTGCAGATAAGTTAGATTCTGGACCCTCGGAGATAAATCATAAATTCACCAACAAGATAAATGTAACATTGCATAAGAGCATTATTGTATCCTCTTGCTAGCATATTTTATTAAATCTTCTTGGAGAAGAAAATGGATCTCAACAACTGATTGCTACTTTTAGTAAGGAAGTTGTTGATGAGGATATTTTATTGTTATTCCTTGGAGAACTAATGCATCTAGGAAAATAATAATTAGTTATTATTCAGGAGATAGAACTCAAACCTATATAAGGGTTTGCTGCTTCCATTTGATGTATGGTTGGATTTGGAAGAAATCGCATAGAGCTTAATTCAATATCCATTGGATGCTTGTGGCAAATTAATGAAATACCTTGTGGCAAATTATCTTGACATATGCTTATGAAGTCATGAATTCGGTAACATCCTTCCTTTTGTTGTGTATGCCATCAGTGGAGTATTGTTTATGATCGCATGTTTTTCTACTCTTGGATGAATGCACATACATTTTATTCCTAATAACCATATTCTTCATAAGTATAGGAGTTTATCTGCTCTAATAAGATCCTTAATTATATTTCTGTGGTTTGGAACAGCAAGGAAATGGATTGTTGTAGCACATCAATAACCATTATTCTTCATTAGGATAGCCTCCCATTTAGCCTTGATTTGACCCCATCAGCCCAATGATAAGACACTAGTCTCCAGCCCACTCATCCATCTTATTTCATTCATTTTATCAACAACTCATTTTACTAGAGTCATCTCTTCATTTTCACCTTGGACTTTATTGCATAAGCTCTAGTAATCCTAATCTAGGGAAGCCCCCTTTGAGCTAGAGGAGAGCCAGACTGATGTGTGAAGTGAGCTTGTGACGTGACATTGGGAATCCCTCTTAGTTCCTCCAAGGCCCCATTGATCTTTAGGACTTTAACAACAATAATTTGGATTAGCGTGACTTCTCATGTGGTCATGGAAAAGGGGTATTGGTTTCGGAGTGGCTGCAACATATGGGTTTTGCAGCGACGTCGGCAGCGTTCAGAGGTACGAAACTTGGAAAGTTGGCTATAGATAGACAGGAACCTTGCCACAGTTTATTTACCAACTTCTACAAGCATGGCAACCCAGGAGTGTTCACCTCCACTAATTCTGATATGTCCGATGGTTTCAATGGCAATAGTGCCTGTAATATTTTATGTATAAATGGCAGCAATTATTTGCTATGGTCCTGTTTTATTCTCCATGAAGTACAGATATATTTTGCTTTTTATGATTCTCCCTTTTTATTTTGATTTCGTTCTATGAATTTTGCAGCAGATTGTAAAAAAACAATCTTCACTGGAGTTCCATACTGAAAATGGCAAAGGACCTGCTGTAGTCAAACTTCAAAAACTCGAAAAATCAAAAGAAAATCTAATAAGATGAGTGGCCAAAGGCCAAATCAGAAATGCAGCTCTGATACCAATGAAATGAACAAAAGTTCATTTATTAACAATTACCAGAAATCCATATAGCACAGATAATATAAGTAGATAGTAAATAAAGTATGAATCAAATGCCATGTGAAAGTATACTTATATGCATTGACTGGTTACTATGGTTGATAGGTCATGTCCAACTCCCTACATCAGCATTCCACATCAGCTTGGCATCATTGTCATCCTCTCAGTTATCAGCGTACTTAGCAAGCCACTACCTGATCGGCCACGCCCGACCAGCAATAAAAATATCCTTGAACAAATATGGGATAAGAATCGTAAGATCGAGATCCCCCGTGTTCCTTTCTGATCCGATACAATATGATCGAACAAATATTTTCCATCAACACGGTAATTTTCTGTAGTTGTCCAGCATTTTGGTGATCTACATCATCATTTTATGGCCCACACTTGCTCCATCTCAGCCAAGTGCACCCCACATGAGGAGGGCGACTTGGCCACTTGTAAACTCTGGTAAGCAAATCTACAATCTGAACCTTTGATTTGTAAAAGAGACTCAAATGAAGATCTCAGCCATTGATCTCATTTGATTAGGGATTTTGCTCTCCTCTTGAATTATAAAAGAGAGAGGGCACCCCCATTGTACATATGTAGTTTTAATTAATGGAAACAATTCTGATTTTGCAGAGATTTTTCTTGTGTTTATGGTGTTCGTGGTAGTGGATTTTGGGTCTTGCTTTCGTCTGGTTGTTTGCATATGAATTCGGATCTAATTTGAGGTAAACTCTTTCTTGTTATTTTATGTATAAGTCTAAAATTTCCAACTGTTATCATGTTTTGGAAATTTATGGTAAGAAATTAAGTTCAGAAATGAATTTAGCCTTCATTTCTGAGTTTTGTTGTCTTTAACTTGTACATAACTTTTCTAACTTGTTTGTTGATTGTTTGCTTAGCATTTGGACTGTTAATCAACTTCTATTCCCAGATTTCTCTCAGCATGCAGGTTGAAAGAGCACAAGGGTTGTAAAGGGGTGCCTCACCTAGATCGAGTGGTAGATTGACTCCAGGTCTCCATCAGCTGGGAAGGGTGAATCGACTCCATGCCCAACAGCCATGGCACTGGGTCAGATTGTTCTATATCTTCTTCTCCATTTTTTTCTTAAAATCGCTTTTACAATTCCTTCCCACTAGGTTAGCTTGCAATTCTAGTCTAAGAGCATTCTACTTCTTTAGGAAAATCTCCATCTGAAGTACATCTCATAAAGAAATCTGAATCTAATTTAAAGCAGAAAACCCTAGCAAAGGCACTGGAAATCTATATCGATGCATAGCACTTACTCTAGGATTTGTTTTGTTTGCTTTAGTGTGCATTTATTGTTTGTTGTTATATGTTTTACACTCAGAAATCTAATAACCAGCAAGCGACCTAAGTGTTGAGACATCCCTAATACTCACAACCAGCACCATTTTATCAGAAACATTTTCAGATTTGAGCACCCACTTAGCCAATCAAGACAAAACTCTAACCTAGTGCTGGTTGCTTTCAAGACTCAACACATAAAACTAACTGACACCATTTCCCATAATCTAGGCACATGTAATCACTGAAGATAATCTCTAACAAGCCGAGACATTAAACCAGTGTCATAATTCACATTTCAGGGTAGCTTGCATTTATATCTCTATCTCACCAAATTACTCTAGTCATCCATCCACCTAGGGGCTGTTAGATTTTGTACCTAGGAAGTGTCCCCTAGGTGACTTTTTGCCTGAGTCACTTAAGTGGGGAAAAGTGACCCTTGCATTAAATGACTTGTAAAAAGCATTTAATGTGACTTTATAGCATAAAGTCACTTTTGATAAAATTTAAGTGGGTGAGTGAAAATGCATTTATGAGAATTAAATTAGATAATTTTATTCTCATCACATCTCAACCATCGGATTGATCTAATCTCCACCACTGGATAAAAAACTCGCTTAGGGTTTTGTCAAAAAAGGAAAAGGGAGGCAAATGACCTTCATTCTTGTGAAGAGAGTGAGCTGAAGATTGAGAGAGGAGAGAACTGAGAGTTTGCACAGAAATCGAGGAGGCAGCAGCTAGTACAGCAGCAGCACGATTTTCTAGGTGGCATGAGTTTCAAGGTAGAGATACTTCAGTGGGCACATTTCCCAAAATCCGTACATCTGCATTTATTGGCACGGGTTTCGAGGTACTCTTGCATTTATTGGCACACATTTCGAGGCATTTTTCTGCAGGTGGATGGCACAGTTTTCAAAATCCGTACAGCAGCAATAAATGCTACTCCGTATAGCATTAAATTCTGGGCACGGTTTTCTAGACAGGGCACAATTTTCGAGGTTCGTACTGTTAGATTATGGTAACTTCGGGATGTCCTCCATGGTTCAGATGCCTTACATGGAAGTACATTAGCTGCATAGGCATCAAGATAGAGTAGAGGGTGAGATGCACTCTACTCAGTGGCATGAGTCCACTGGGGGGCTGCATGCGAAGCTTCAAGGGAGATTGACCTTTGCATGCATGAGTTTTGCATGACCTGTCAGCATTTAATGGCTGCATGAGTCCAGTGGGGGCTACATGCATGCATGCAAAAGTGACTTTTTGCATGCACCGAGAATTAGGGTTTTGGCAAACCTAATTCATCGGTGAGATTATTTATAGAGGCAAGGAGTCCCCATATGAGGTTACTCAGTTGCATTGTCGGAGAGAGATACTGCTAGAGTGAGGAGGGCGAATCTGCACATGTGGGGCGACTTTCTGAGATAGAGAGGAGTTGCTGCTGGAGCTAGGAAGGTCAGATCTGAGCTAGATCAGTGACCTTCAGTTCCAGAGAGGCTAGATACCCATTGTTGTGAGCTGAGAGAGCGCAATAGTGACATTACTATGGAGATTGGAGGAGGCCGAGTTCTCTTGGAGGAGGACGTTCTTCCTGAGGGAGGAGAAGCTCGTTGTGAGCTAGATTGACCGATCCGGAGTCTGTGACTTCCAGGATAGCCTTGCCTCGAGATTTGAGGAAGGTTAGGGACGATCGGAGCTCAAATCTGTTGAGATCCGGAGCAGTACAAGCATTTGACATCCAGACGGGAGGGCGTGCTTGTGCATGCAGAGAGGGCTGATTTCATCAGTGGGCAGTCTTCAGAGCGAGCAGATCAGAGCAGAGAGATCTAGAGAGGGCAGATCTATCAGAGGCACCGTCAGAGCACTCAAATCCAGATTGGCAGTTAGGGCATACTTCTTCAATACATGCATCAGCTGGATGCATGCAAATTAGAGTTTGTCCTGTTCAGAGGGATTAAGTTACTGGCTGAGGTAACTCTGTATTGTACTGTCTTTTATACATCTATATGCTCTGGGCTCGAGAGAGAAGATACCCCCATAGTTAGTTGGTTTTTCCTGAAAGGGTTCCAAGGTATATTTGTCGTCTATGTGGTTGATTGCACTTATGTTCAGTTGGTAAATGCAGATCTAGTTGTTTGAGTTTATTTCTTTATGAGCATATATTGATTTAGAGACTCATACCACTTGAGATCTCAAGGTGATCCAGAGGGAGTAGTGATCTCTGGATCCATATATATATTTACATGGTATCAGAACCCTGTTGAGGGTCAGGGTTGGGAGTCACACATAGATCTGCAGTATTGGTGACTAGATCTGAGATAGATCTAGTAGATCTGTGGAGATAGAGACCAGATCTGAACATCCCAGTTCAGATCTGAGGTTGTAGAGGTCAGATCTATCAGATCTGTGGTATTGGAGACTAGATATGAAATAGATCTAGTAGATCAGTGAAGATAGAGACCAGATCTACCAGATATGAAGAGCATAGCTCAGATCTGAGGTTGTAGAGGTCATATCTATCAGATCTGTGAGTTTGGAGGTGAGATCTGAGATAAATCTTTCATATCTGGCATGAGCAGAGTCTAGATCTATGGCAGATATATCAGATCTGAAGCATAGTGTTCAGATTTGTGAGAGCAAAGTCCAGATCTGAAGAGCAAAGTTCTGATCTGTGAGTGCAGACATCAGATCTATTAGGATAGATACCAGATCTATCAGATCTGTGAGTTCAGTGGTTAGATCTATGATAGATCTACCAGATCTGTGATCAGGAGAGATTCTTGTTCACTGTGGGTTACAATATTTCAGTGTTGCAGAGTTATGGCCATTAGCTTGAGAGTAGAGTACAGGTTGATGGGCAAGCTTGTATGTGGGTCCAGGGAGACCTTGGATACAGTTTCAGTATTAGTGACAGAGGGAGAGCATGATGCTTCTCTCAAGATGACATTGATATAGGAGGAGTGCAGATCTGCATATCAGAGTGCATCAGATGCAGCCAGAAAGTCTTCCAGTTCAGAGGGAGTAGTTGCAACAGCATATGATGTGTTTGATCCTGGTGGATGCTTCTCCAGTAGTACCTTCCTCGCTGAGAGGGAGTGTCAGTAGAGAGATGTGCATGAGATATGCATGTGCTTGAGGTCTTGCATGATGCATGATGCATGTGCATGAGATATGCATGTTGCATGTGCATGAGATATGCATGCACGTGAAGACTAAGAGATGGTTGATTGAGGATGAGCAGTTAGCAGTAGCAGAGGAGGTTGATGAGTTTACTTCTCGGTTTGAGAAGGAGTTCTCATTAGCCTCAGTTCACTCAGGACATGATAGTAGCCTACCAGAGGCTCAGGTTGATCAGAGGTGGAGAGTGGACAACACTCTCAGCAGTCTACCCAAGTTCGCAGTCTATTACTCCTTGCAATCCAAGGGCTACTAGTTTGTGCGACAACAGGACCAAAACTTTCAAGCTCCTATGAAAGCCGAAATATGAAAATATCTCCTAGGCATCTAATAAAGAGTCTATGCAGACCAGTTATATACCCAAATAGAGGTACTTCACCCTCAGATAGATAAAAACAATATACATAAACCTTTAATTTTAAAATGTTAACCAGAAATTCGGAAACTCCCCTCTTGTATGTCTTGCGACCTATAGGTTGTTATGATGGACCTAAAGAAATTACCGACAGCTACGAGTACAATATTGTCTGAAAAACAAAATTGACACCATATAGCTGGGATCAATGTTATCCAAACCGGACAGTCATCAAACCGGTCGACCCCAAGAACTAGAACCAAACCAGAACCGAACAAATACCGAACCACAAAATTGATTGAATTGACAAAAGCTGAAAACCGGAAAGGTAAATTAAATACGTATAAAAGCAACAAACCATTTAGTATATATTCAATAGGTGTGGATGATGCTTCCGAATTCAGACTTTCACGATCAACTGAAATCACTTGGTGGATGTCATTCTGATTCTTCTCTAGGAGTTGGTTCACTGGATTGGTGTTCCGGGTTCCCAATCTCAGTGGGGGTGAAGCTACATTCAATCATGGGGACCGTGGACCAATCTGATGGGCTTTAATGAACCTTCCCTGGTCCTGTGATGGTCTCATTCCCATCCCAACAATTTTGCTTCATTTGGATCTCCTTAGTCAAAAGGAGCCACAAAGGGTGTATGACCAAATTATACATAAAATATTCAAAATTTGAAAAAAATATATATATTCATGTGCATCCCCATCAAATTCAAACCATTATACACAAGTATGAAAAGTTTCTCATGTATATAGCAAGAGTGCATACAACCAAAATAGCACCGAATGCAATCCATATCTGAAGCAAAGTACATCAATAAATAGGCTATAAACTAGAGATTCTTCAAAAACTAGTTTTGAGGCCACCAACATCAATCTGAACAATCAACATCCAGGTACATAGAGGGGTTGATGTGCTTGATTAAATGCCAATCCCATACCCTCGTACATGATAGAATCCAATGGAAACATTGCAATCCTGAAATCCTAAAAACAGTTAAGCCTGTTAAATTCTGAATGGGATCAAAAATTATACTTATTGCATTTGAAGTCCGATGAGGTTGAAACCACTCTCAAACATCCTGAAGCATTTAATGGCAATGTTAAAAATTTAAGTAAAAGGATAGAAAATGAAAGATAAGGAGAATGTCACTTTTTACTTTAAGAATTTAATGTTACCATTTAATATTGCCGATGATGACTTGGTCTAGGGTTTACCCTTTTTTTAATTTCATGTTCTCTATCTTTATATAGATTTATATAGCTTTAGTAGGGGGCTAAGGTTAGTCCCCCCCCCCTCAACTTAACTTTTTGTTTTTTAAAGAAAAAAAACCGAGGAAAAGTGTGCCCCTGTACAGTCCGTACAGAACCGGTCGGTTTTGAGCAGGGAGACCAGTTCCGTGCTGGAACTGGCCGATTCTGTGCCCGGCCTTTTCCCGTTTGCTACGTCAGTTCAGACCAGAAAACCCTGTAAACTGGTTGGACCGGCCGGTTTTGCTTGAACCGGTCCAGTTCTGATAGACTTGTCTGGGACTAACAAAAACCTTATGGAATGAGTAAAGCATACAAAAGAAACGTGTCAAACAGCTCATTGGATTTTAAAGAAAACATGTGAATTTTGAGTCAAAACATATCTTTGAAGAAAAAAAGTGACTGAAAAGAACTTAGCAAAATAATAACTACAAAAGATGCAACAAAATGCTGAAAACAACTAGAAAATAAGGTACCTTTTCTAGCCCTGAATCAGTAAGATCTATGCTCACAACAAACATATATCCCGCAGAACAGCGGTCCGATCCTCCATCACCAACCCCTGCTGATAATGATGTAGCCCAGCCTTTTTCTTTAAGAAGAGACAACAAGCTACCACCACCCTCTGTATAATAACAAAAGCAAGTGCACAAACAGTAATGAGCTAAACAGATATAGTATGAATTTTCCCATAAACAGCACTTATACCATCAATGCAGTGATAGAAAACAAAATGAAAATCCTAGCGTCATATTGTTATTTTAACAAAGCATACAGATAGTCTAGATGCACAAAAGATGGAAACGTATACTAGTTTTGAAAACGGAACTGTATACTAGTTCTGAAAATGGGAACACCTGTGAACACGATCCCACAAAACAGGTATGTCTGGGAAAACATGGTATATATAGATTAGGGTTTTCTAGACTTCCCATAAGTCCCATGCCCCTCATGGTTACTTGGGCATTTCCAAGAAGTTTCAGCGAGTTTCCAGTACTAGTACGTGGGTAATTTAGGTGTTTCATGCAACATAGACTAGATGATTATCATAGAAATTCACATTGATGTCAAAAAACAGACTTGTCTATGAGGATCAATTATTATAAACTAAAACATTGGGAATATTATATTAAGCATTGCATTGCTATGGGTAACCAGCTAGCTTATATCCTCTTCAGGGAGAGAGTGACTGAAACAGGCAATTCTAATTTCTAAATTATCACACAAATATTTTTGAAATGGCATTACAATTTTATAACTATATGGTGAGGAAAAGTTAAGTGTGCTTTTAGATGGCTTTCCCTCTTGTTAACCAAAATCTTCAGAGTGCTTTTTGTTAATTCCCTTTCTTCTTAATTAGTTTTTACTTTCTCTTACTCTAGATGATCAGAAGAACACAGACAATGGAGATGGCCTCTGTTTTCTCATTCCCTTGCCTATTCTCATTCAATATATTCATAATGGCTTCCTCCAACATCCATGAGAATATGACTCAGGTAATAGGTACATAGAATTGAATAAAAGCAGGTCTGAGTCTCTGACATCCTGCATGAATTAGGTCTGACTGCAGTTTTATTTAGCCACCTTCAGCACTTGATGCAATTGCATTAGTGATCAAGAACCTTTATGTCATATAAGCTTCCAAGATGAAACCAGGTCATTGTCTAGTAGATCAAAGCCCGGTTATTCCTTCACTGAACAAATCAGAAGGGAGGGATATGTCATAAGATCACACATGAAAGAAGATCACACATGAAAGACAAGATATTCAACTTTCAAGAAGATACTTTACGAAGGGAATTTATGGCCATATCTGTAGGCATGGGATAAGGGACACTTATATCGCCCCTTATTTAAGGCCAAAATTACCCCTAAATCCAGCAGGAACTATGACGGAATTGCTAGGAACTTTGCCAACAGACCCATCTATCATCAACCCATCTACCCCTCACATATTAGGAAGAGGCATGGATCATTGCCTTTGTTAGAGATAGAGGGGCATCTCAGTATGTCCTTCATGTTCAGATGCCTAGCATGGAGGTGCATTTTCAGTATAGGCATCAGGATGGGGTAGAGGATGAGATGCACTCTACCAGGTGTCATGAATCCAGCGGTGGATGCATGCAGACCTTTCAATGTGATTTGCCTTATGCATGCAACCTTTTTAATTAAAAATCATGCAAAAGCAGGATTTTTGCATGCACTCATATTAGGGTTTTGGAAACCCTAATCAATCAATGAGTTGCTGGAAGGAAGCAAGGGGTCACCGGAAAGGGTTGCTCAATATTTTCTTCAGAGAGTGAGGAGATTCAAAGTGAGGACGAATTTGTGCATGCAGAGGGCGCATTCTTGAGAGAAGGGGCACATCTGCAAGAGAAGAGAGTGAGTGGATCCAAGAGGGATCAGTACCTGCTTGATCCGAGGGACTAAGGAGCCATTTGACAGTGTAGTGAGTCTATATGCACAGAGGGAGCTCAAAGACTGAGCTAGGGTGACATCACAGAGGAGAGGGGTGCACTTTCTGAGGAGAGGGGGCACACTTCTTGAGGGCCTGAGGCTGGGAGGGCTGAGAGAAGTAGAGGGTTCTTCTTCAATGATTGAGGAGAAGTCGATCAGATCTCTTCAGAGCACTTCAGGATTCGCCTCAGACTTGAGCCCATAGTCAACTATACACTTCAGGTACCTCAATATATGCTTTGCGGCAATCAAGTGAACATGTCTCGGATCCGTCAAGAACTGGCTTAGGGTGTTCATAACAAAGCATATGTCTGGTCTCGTGTTCGTCAAATACATCAACGAACTAATCATCTGAAGATACATTGTGGCATCAACTGTCTCTGATGAAGCATCACACAGAAGCTTCAAGTTCGATGCTATAGGTGTGGCCATAGCCTTGCAGTCCATCATTCTGAACCTCTTCAGAATCTCTACTGCATGCTTTCCTTGACCAAGGAAGATTCCACCTACATTCTGCCACACCTCTGTTCCTAAGAAATAATGCATCATCCCCAGGTCCTTCATCTCTAACTCTGCGGCAAGCCTCCTCTTTACACCTGCAATGAGCTCATCCTCACCTGTGAGAAACAAGTCATCTACATATAGCAAAAGTATCACTGGTCTTTCGCCCTCAACCTTGAAGTAAAGGTTGGAATCTGCTTTACTCCTGGTAAAGCCTAAGCTCATCAAGAAACTGTCCATCTTACCGTACCACGTCCCGGGTGCCTGCTTCAATCCGTACAAGGCTTTCTTTAACTTGCACACTTGAGTCTGTCTGTCATATGTCTCAAATCCCAGTGGCTGCTCCATGTACACTTCCTCTTCAACTACACCATTCAAGAATGTTGTCTTGATATCCATCTGGTGTGCCTTCCATTTCATTACTGCAGCCAATGCAAGAATAGATCTGATGGAAGTGTATCTTGTTACAGGTGCAAACGTCTCCTCGTAGT
Source organism: Larix kaempferi (assembly GCA_027924585.1). NCBI lineage: Eukaryota > Viridiplantae > Streptophyta > Pinopsida > Pinales > Pinaceae > Larix > Larix kaempferi. Next base: position 2,784,400 of record BSBM01000223.1, read on the forward strand.
CTATGCCTTCCTTATGGGAGAAGCCACGTGCCACAAATCTTGCCTTGTGTTTTTCAATGCTACCATCTGCAGCATGCTTGATCATGTAGATCCACTTCGAAGTCATAACAGACTTCCTTTCTGGTCTCAGAACTATCTCCCAGACATCATTCTTCATAATCGACTGGTACTCCTCGATCATGGCATCCTTTCATTCCTTCTTCTTTGTTGCTTCTTCATAGTTGGAAGGTTCTTTATCAATGATGTCACATAGCAGGGCCATATAGTTGGAGTATGGTCTTGGTTTCTTACTTTCTCTATGCATTAGCATTTGGAACGCCATACTTCTTTGCATCTTGTATTGCCTCTCGTGCCCATGCCGGTCTTCTTTTGTGGGAGTTCTTCTCGCGAGGTGGATCTACAGGTTCTTGTGGTTCTGCCACGTCGCGATCTTCATGATCTTCTAGAATCGCTTCTTCCATTGTTGTGTCTCTGATTTTGGGAACTTCAAGTTCTTCAATCTCTTCAATAGGTAGTTTTCTTGATTTTATGTATGTTGAGTCTTCGTCAAAGGTTACGTCTTTGCTAATGTCGATCTTCTTGAATCCTGGGAAGTATATTCGGTAGGCTTTTGAAGTGTCGCTATATCCCACGAATATTTGCTTCTTTCCTGAAGGATCTAGCTTGGATCTCTTCTCCTTCAAGATGTTTATGTACACTAGGAAACCAAATATCCTGAGATGGCTGACTTCTGGTTTCTCACCTGAAAAAGCTTCTTCGTGAGTCTTGTTGCTTAATGCTCGGTGAGGTGTACAATTTTGTACATACACCGTTGTCCTTGTTGCTTCTACCCATAAGTGCATCGGGAGATCCGGGCCATGTAGCATTGCTTTTGTTGCTTCCATTATCGTTCTATTTTTTCGTTCTGCAACGCCATCCTGTTGAGGATTGTAGGCAGTGCTCAACTCCCTCTTAATCCCAGATTCTTTACAAAGATTCTTGAATTCTTCCGAAGTGAATTCTCTGCCATTATTTGATCATAGGGTCTTGATCTTTTTCTCAATGTGATTCTCAACCAAGGCTTCAAATTCCTTGAAATTGCTAAATACCTCATCTTTACTTTTCAAGTAATAAATCCAAGTTTAAGGGAGAAGTCATCTATAAAAGAAACATAATATGCATACCCGCTTAGTGAGATGGATGACATGGAACCACATACATCAGAGTGGATTATTTCCAATATTCCTTTTGCTTTGCTTTCACTGCTGGGGAACGCCTTCTTTATATTATTTCCTTGCATACATCCCTTGCAAATGCCTTCATGTTTGGTCTGTATTTCTGGAAGTCCTGAAACTGCTTTGCTTGCAATAGGTAGTGCTCTATAGTGCACATGTGCAAGCCTTCTATGCCATAGTTCACTTGGTACCATTGAGTCATGAACCAATGCTTGTTCAGGTTGTCCCTTTAACTTGTACAAGCCTCCCCCTTTCTCTCCAATCATTATTGCATCATCAATTGTCTTTCCTTTTGACCACATTAGGACTTGGCCATCGACAAATGCAACCCTCAATCCCTTAGCATCTAGTGCTGATATGGAGAGAAGATTCTTCTTTAATCTTGGAACATATAGAACATCTTTCATCTTCAAAGATTTCCCGGAGTCTAGCTTGTAGGAAGCTTCTCCACTTCCTTTTATGGGGTATTGATAATCATCCCCAAGTTTCACCATATGAGATGACTCATGCTCAGATAGATTGACGAATGATTCTTTGTATTTCGTCATGTGCTTGGATGCTCCACTATTTGCAAGCCAATCATTGCTCCCGTGTGTGATAGTGCCCGCAAGTGCTGTGATTAGGACATATTCTTCATCACCTGAAGAACCGTCTCTTTCTTCTATGGTTCTTTTCCTTGTTGGTTCATCATCTTCCCCGGTATTAGCATGATGTCTCTTCTTGTTAGTCTTCTTGTTGGATCCTTGGTTTTTGGGACAGTTTCTTGAGTAATGTCCCTTCTCATCACATGTGTAACATCTAACGTTGGATAGATCTCTTCTGGATTCGTGATTCCTATTGGGCCTTCTGGATCTTTTGTGATGATGGTCCTCCCTCTTGTTATGATTCTTCTTAGTGTGAACTATGAGAGCTTGATCATCACTTGCTCCCATCTTCTCCTCTCTTACTACTAGCCTAGCTTCTTCTTGTGTGCATTCTTCCCAAAGTCTGTTGAAAGTGATCAACTTCTTTCTGGCACATATTCCTTGAATGAATGAGTCCCATGATCTTGGGAGACCATTCAAGGTGGTCATGGCAATCTCTCCTTCTACCGTTTCTTCAACTACTTCAAGTTGTTCCTTAATTTGAGAGACCCTTGTGAAGTATGACTACATGGTCTCTGAGTTTAGGATCTTCACATTCTTAAGTTGGTTCCTTAATGTCATCTTTCGATTGATGTTCTTCCCTTCGGATAACTTCGTCAAAGCATCGAACATCTCCTTGGGTGTCTTCAAGGATGACACATGGGGGATGAGATGAGCTTTAATGGAGTCTGCAATAATTATCTTGGCCTTGACCAAGTTCTTCTTGTGGATAGCCTTTGCCTCATCTTCCTCTGGTGTTGGAACCTCTTCATTAACATATTTTTCCAAGACATTTTCTTCAAGGACAAGAGCAATCCTATACTTCCATGCTCGGAAGTTGTCAGCTCCCTGAAGCTTATCCTCAAGCTTGGTGTGGTGAGACATTTTGAATGAGAACCTCAAATGGAAATAGCAAAGGTTTCGATCTTACCAATTTGGGATGCCCAACTTGGTTCTGGAGCTGGCTGGCCTAGGGTTTGTTAGAGAAACCGTAATTTTCCAAAGTTGGAATTTGTAACTTCTGATTGGATAGGAAGATGCGCCTCCTCAAGGCGATTTCTCCAATGTACTCCTTTTTCCAAATTGATGGAGGAACACCTCAAAAACTTGATACCCTAGTTTTCTCTCGACACAAGTGTCTGGGTCAAAAATGAAAATTCTCCAAATTTGATTATGCTTCCTCCAAAAGATGCGCCCTCCTAGGGCGAGTTAGCCTAGCCCTCTTTTTCAGATGATCTGTGGAGAAAAGACCTTAAACTAGGAAGCCCTAGTTTCTCGCTGCTGCACAATGTATTCTTTTCAGGTTAGCTCTGATACCATGTTAGAGTTTGTACTTTAATTCAATTTAACTAGGATCTTTAACTGAAAGAATAACAAGCACAACAAAACACAATAGACACAATAGTTTTCCTCAGGGAAACCATAAAGGACAAAACCCTGCAACTTCCTCAAAGATAGATTCGTCACTAATACAATATCACAAAATGGAAAACCCAAAATAGGAAGTCTTCTACAGCTCTCTCTCTCTCTCCTCCAACGAACTTGTCTTCTCTCTCTTGCTTATGCGAACTTGTGTGAGTGAGTAGTGTATCCAAATGAGAGAGCGAAGCTCTCTATTTATACTTTATGTTTGGATGACCTTTTTCCTAACTAGGTCGGCCTCACTAACCTGACTGGGCCGACCTGTCCTAGGGAGACTCAATAATACCTTTTACATTTGACTCTAGGTGATCTAATGCCGCGACTTACAATGGAGGTTTTACCTCAATGACTTTGCATGACCAAACATAATAATGACATCCCTGAATGGAGGAAAAACATCTCGTCGGAGGTACAAGTAAAATACAATAAATAATATAAATATAAAATACAAATGAATATCTTATGAGGTTACATTTACAACAACAATTTAGGGGTTGGCAAACCCATGCATGCTCATGCAAGTATAGTTCAGTACATGCATTCATATTTACTTCGAGTATTGAGCCCTAAAGACTACTAGCAAGCAACAGAAACTCCATAAATAGACAAAAATATCAGTTGAAATCTTATAGTGGTATCAGAGCATGTTCCTCGCCAGCTGTGGGAGCATGCAGTTGTGAACAATAAATGAATACAGAGGAACCACACAATATTACTTATAGAACGCAGAGGTTTAGGAACAGTGGAAGAAGAGAAGAAGAAGAGTTAGAGAATATAGAACTGGAAGATACAAAGACTCAGTTTGGAAAAGGTAAAGATAAAGAAACAATGGCATATGATGAGAAAATGGCTTTCACTAGCCTCCTTTCCGCTTTAAAAGAACTAACTTCGGAACATAAAGAAATGTTGACTGCCATCATCAAATTGGCAGATAAATCAGGGACCACCCCACACAGTCCTATTTTCCCAACAGTGACATGGTATCCACAAGTAGCAGTGGGGAACCGTTACATACTAATATGCAGAGTCACCCTCATCTCTACAATAGGTCCTCCAAACCTACCATGCCACAGTTCTTGGATAGCCCAACAACGGTGCCAATAATACAGGTAGAGCCAGAAGAACCAATGGGGGCATATTTACAAGAGTACAGAGCATTGGGAGATGACTTCCAATCAGCCATGACCTTTAAGAATTTTGTCATTTTAGAAGTAAGAACAGACCGAGAGCTTATAACAGGGCTTTCAGCCATAACTATGAGTTACAGCGCACAGTAGGGAAACTGACTATTCCTACCTTTGATGGGACCCGGCATGGCCCATCGCGGAATTGGGTACAAAAGTTGGACACTTACTTCCAACTCAACCCCATGATGGAGACAGATGCCATTAAGTTGGCTACCTTGCATTTGGGCGAGGAAGCCCATGAGTGGTGGTACCACGGGCTATTGACATTGGGGCACAATACCATCACCTCTTATACAAATGTTACACAAAGGCTCATCAAGCGCTTTGACAGGAAAGACCTTGAGGTGCATTTCAGAGAGCTAGCACAACTCAAGCGCACAAGCAGTCCAGAATCATTCATGTATGAGTTCCAAAGGGTAGCATTCATGGTGAAAGATATTTCATAGAGCAAGTTAATTATGTTGTTCACTGAGACTCTCATTGAACCCTTACGTGGTGGATGGGTTAAGGCTTATAGACCCACCACCCTGTCGAATGCCATCAGTCGTACCAAAGACTTATAGGATTCAATTCCCAAAAATAAGTTTCTTCCCAAAACCAATTTTCCTATGAAATATAAGGAGAGGAGACCCTTCCAAAAAGAATGGCCCAAGAAAGAGTGGATGGATAATGATACCCGCCAAGACCTTAGAAGAAAGAAACTATGTTTTAGTTGTCAAGAACCATGGGTACCAGATCACAGGTGTTTAGGGAAGGGAAAGGCTCACTACATAGAGGTATACTCCGATAGTGGAGAGGAGGATGATCAGGACTAGGAACAGGGAGAGGCACTTTATGCAACAAAGGAGGAGCAATCTCTTGAGGGGACACAGGGAGGTGTCATTGCTACATTATCTGGAGTTCCTAGATTTCACTCTTCAGATCAGAGGTGTCGTACAGGGCAATAGGGTTGGAGTGTTGATAGATGGTGGGGATCCCACAACTTTATTGATGCTGCCTAGATAAAAAGAAAAGGTATTCCGACTGAGAGATTTGATGGATTTACAGTATCTGCAGCAAGTAACCACACCATGGAGTGTAATTACAGAATTCCAAAATTGAACATGACTTTAGGGAGCTATACAGTGACAGACATTTTATGTCGTTGACATACTAAACACGACTGTGGTATTGGGAGTTCAGTGGCTTTATTCCATTGGAAAATATTCTACGATCTACCAGACCATGGAGATGGAATTTCAGGGGACAGAAGGACATAGAGTGGTTTTGAGAGGTATGAATACCTACCCTCCCAGATCAGTATCATCACACAAGATGGAGGTCGTGCTCAAACAGGGAGACATAGAGTGGGCAGCAGAGTGCTTGGTTACTTTCAGGAAGCCACCAGATAGAGCCACACAACATCCAGCAGACATACAAGCACTATTCCAGAAGCATAAAAAAGCATTCGGAGATCTTCCATCAGGTAGGCCTACAGATCGGGGATTTGAGCACATTATTGAGTTAGAGGGGACTCAAGTAGTCATCACTACCCCTTACCGGCACCCCAAAAGATATAAAGATGAAATTGAAAGTACGATCAAAGAGTTGCTCAAATTAGGTTACATGAAACCTAGCTCCAGTTCATTTGCATCCTTAGTAGTGTTAATGAAGAAGAAGGATGGAACCTTACGCATGTGCATCGATTACAGGGCGCTTAACAAGAAAACAATTAAAAATAGGTATCCAATCCTCAGGATCGATGAATTGATGGATGAACTACGGGGAGCAAAACACTTCTCCAAAATTGACCTCCGGCCAAGTTGCCATCAGATACGGGTTAGGGAATAGGATGTTCCAAAGACCGCTTTCTGTTGTCACTACGAACACTACGAGTTTCTAGTAATGCCATTTGGGCTCACTAGCGCACCAGCTACTTTCCAGTCATGTATGAACAACATCTTCAAGGCTCAATTACGCAAGCATCTTTTGGTATTCTTCGATGATATATTGATTTACAGTCGGACTTGGGAAGATCATTTAAAGCACCTTGATGAAGTACTTGGAATTCTAAAAGAACAGTCACTATATGCCAAGATGTCCACATGTGAGTTCAGTATGCAAGAGATGTTATATTTGGGACACGTGATAGGAGCAAATGGGGTACAGGTACACTTGGAAAATATTAGAGCCATACTGGATTGGCCTACACAAAAAAATGTGACAGAGTTGAGAGGATTTTTGGGCCTTTGCACCTACTACAGGAGGTATGTCAACGGTTACTCGCAAATGACAGCACCACTCACAGATCTTACTAAGAAAGGGGCATTCAGTTGGTCAGAGGCAGCACAGTGGACATTTGACAAAATGAAAAAGGTAATGAGTTCATGCCCTGTACTAGCACTACCAAATTTTATTCAACCATGCATATTAGAATGTGATGCTTTAGGAGAGGGTATAGGAACAGTATTGATGCAAAATAATCACCCTATTGCATTCGAGAGTAGAAAACTCAAGGACTATGAGCGCCACTATTCAATATATGACAAGGAAATGTTAGCCATTCTCCATGCGCTAACCAAGTTTAGACAATACTTAGTGGGTGGCAGATTCAAGATTAAGACAGATCACGACAGCCTAAAGTACTTCTTGGAACAGAAAGAATTTAATGAGAGGCAACATAAATGGGTGAGTAAGATTCAAGCCTATGACTTCGAGATTGAGTACATTAAGGGAAAAAACAATGTGGTAGCAAATGCATTTTCTAGATGACCAGCCACTTTATCTCTTATGAGCATTTCATCGGATTGGAGATCTCATATTTTGGTCAAATACTCCAAAGATAGGTTTGCTTGCGAAATATTGGATGAACAGATTCAGGATGGCAGGTACAGAGTAATAAATGACATTATATACTATAAGAACAAAATCTACTTAGTCATTGATTCTGCACTTGAGAAAAAGATTCTACAAGCTTCTCATGACTCACCTTCAGCAGGACACCAGGGGTTTCTTAAGACTTACAGACAGATTAAAGAGAGGTTCTCATGGAAGGGCCTCAAGAATGATGCGATGCAGCATGTGAGGGAGTGTAGTTGGTGGCAACGAAATAAGATAGAGTATACTCACCCAACCGGTTTACTACAATTATTACCCATTCCCGAGCAAAAATGGGAGAGCATTACAATGGATTTTATTACAAGGTTGCTCAGGGTACAGGGTAGAGACTATTTGTATGTAGTGGTGGACAGGTTGACCAAGTTTGCTCACTTCTTTGCCATTCCTTCCGACTATTCAGCCGCACAGGTAGTCGAGTTGTTTTTCAGAGAGGTATTAAGATTGCACAGATTACCTAAGACCATTGTTAGTGATAGAGACAGCAAGTTCACCGGAGCCTTTTGGCAACAACTTTTCAAGTTGGTTGGGACAGAATTGGCTATGAGCACGAGTTATCATCCACAGAGGGATAGACAAACAGAGATAGTTAACAAGTGGATTGAGGGATACTTGAGGAACTATGTAGCAGGTCAGCAGAGGACATGGATTAAATAGCTACACCTATGGGAACACTGCTAGAATACTACACACCATATGGCCATCAGTATGACTCCTTTCAAATCATTTTACGGTTATGATGCCTTATCTTTTGCAGATTTGATATTTGGTGACCGCATGGCTCCAAAAGCCAAGCAATGGATTCAAGAAAGTCAAAATATTCTCAAGATACTCAAAGAAAACATACAGGTTGCTCAGAATCAGCAAAAGGTATATGCAGATAGACACAGGATTGAGCGCATTTTTTAGGTAGGGGATCTAGTATACTTATGTCTACAGCCTTACAGACAATTGTCCCTTAAGAAGAAAGGAGCAGAGAAACTTAAGCCTAGCTTCTATGGTCCATACAAGATAATCCGGAAAGTGGGAGAGGTAGCATATGAGCTCGAATTACCACAGGAGAGCAAGATTCATAACGTGTTCCATGTGTCTAACCTCAGGAAGGCAGTAGGTCAACAGATTGTTACTTCATCTGAACTGCCCCCCCTTGATGATTAGGGGCAACTGATTTTGGTTCTAGAACGAATCTCGGAAGTTTGAGAAAGAAAACTAAGGAACAGGATCATTAGAGAATACTTGGTTCAATGAAAAGAATTGCCTATAGAAGAGGCCACTTGGGAAGGAGAACAGGTATTACAGCACCCAACATTACAGTTGCTTGAGGACACGCAATTTCAAGCAGGGAGGACTCTAATGTCCTCTTCTGCTTAACACTGAGGACCATCCTGCTAACCTATTTGATTCCCATAGGTTTGAGCGGGCACTAACATTCAGGGAATTGGCTGAGGATTGATGCCATTTACACCATAAGAAGATCTTAATCATGGTTATTAGATCATCAGTAGATAAATAAGGGCCACATGAACTAAGGACAACCTACATGCATGGCATGAGGGCCATATTTCATGTTGCATGCACTGAAACACCTTTGTTAAGCATCCATGCACACAAGAAGCACTACATGCGAGTCAACTGGAAATTAGAAGAGAAAGCAACCTAGTCATGCAAAAGTTAGGTCAGGCCATGTGAAAGTTATAAAAGAAAGGTAAAGGGAGTGAGTAAGACCTGCTTATTTGATTATTGATTTGAGAAGTCAATTTGGAGAGCTCAATGAGCCATTTAGGGTTGAGGGCACACCACTCAACCATTCAGTGTATTTTGGCAACGAAATCTATCTGCCCTATTCACTATCAGGGTTGGATCATCCAGATTCAGCATTACTACTATCATCAGGTATCATTCTTCAATGTTATCCAGGGTTCAAGCTTTATACAAGATCAAGAGAACTCGCCATCCTTGCATGGGCGAATTGCACAAGTGAGGTATCTTCATATCTCATCACACGGGGATCTTCATGTCTACATGTTGGCTTCATCCTTCTGAGAGCACCACTATTACCCTAACCCTTGAAGACGAGCTACTTATCCGGATCCTGGATCAAGTTATCATCCACTTCACCTTTCAGAGGACGCCTTCTATTGCATGGGCGACTTTTCCTAGAGGAAGCAACTCGCATTAGGGCTCAGGCTTCATGCATGGTATGCATGTTTACTCCATATCAGTCAGAAGGGAAATATAACCCTAGTCCCAGCTTCTTGCAGCATTCTAGCATCATTGGAGCCATTATTTACAACTTCTCGATCTGAAGAGGGCGTATCCCTTACAAGGGTGCATTGTTGGAGAGAGACTCTCTCATATCTCGTCCGATCCAAGGCACAATTCTTACATGTTGGTCTCATATTGTCATACATCCACTACTTCATCTGTTGGTACTTACGTGCATCTTTTCTATCCCTATTTTATAGCATTTCTTATTATTTCGGTTATTTAGGGGTTGGAAAACCCATGCATGCTCATGCAAGCATAGTTCAGTACATGCATTCATATTTACTTCGAGTATTGAGCCCTAAAGACTACTAGCAAGCAACAAGAATTCCATAAATAGAGAAAAAATATCATTTGGAATCTTACAAGTTGACTGTAAATACTGCAGCCACATGACAGGGATGTGAGAGGCATTCCTCACACTTGATATAATTCCTTATCAGAAGGTATGAGATATTAAGGGGTTTGTGCATGTAATCAAAGGGTTGGGATGAAGACGGTTCCTACTCAAGTTTGGAGAACTCCTAGAGGTATCAGGAGTACTCTTCATTCTTGGACTGAGTCAACAGACTTTCAGTATCTGCCTTATAGGATGCAGGATATGTTATATTGTTTCAGAGGGAACACATATTCGGTTACCCAGTGGGAGCAGATTCAAGTGATCCTGTGTTGATGGGTCATCAGATTGGTATGTAGTATGTGATCCAGGGCCAGCCCACTTCATGAGCATTGGGGTGGATCTCAGAGTCTTCTTCAGATTCTAAGATGGACAAAGAGCAAGATGCTCCCAAGACGGATGAGGCATTGAGGTGTCAATCCTCGGCTCAAAGGGATGACCGAGAATTGAGCTATTACGAGATGACTGAGCTGGATCAGGCTCAGGAGAGAGATGAGAGATCTCGGGACAGAGGCTTCAAGTACAAGCCAGTGGATCCATGTGGATCCACTATTGATCAGCTTTAGAGGGATCTTTGAGCAGGGTTTCAAAGGGAGTCTGAGACAGGGATCGATGTCAGAGGTAGAGAGACATTGAGAGGCTTCTCTCGAGGCGACATTGATGGAGGTAGATCCTGGATTATCAAATCAGAGTGCAGTGTTGAATTAATGTAACTTCGAAGAATATTCTACTTGTATTTTATTATTGTAACTCCGTCGGGGATGTTTTACCTCCGTTCGCGGATGTCATTATTATATTTGGTCATGAAAAAGTCATGAGGTAAAACCTCCATTGTAAGTCGAGTCGATAGTACCCAAAAGAGTTTATTATTACTATTATTTTGAGTCTCCCTAGAGAGGTCAGCCCAGTTAGTTAAGTGAGGCCGACCTAGCTGGGTTAAAAGTAAAGTATAAATAGAGAGTGACTTCCTCTCATTTGTACCATTCACTCATTCATGCATTGTGCATTAGAGAGAGAGCAGTCTGCAAAGGAGGAGGAGGATTAGCTTGGCTCTAGAGTTTGGGTTTGTCTCTCTTATTTGTGAGACCTATTTTTGGGCATTGTACTTTGGTAATCTATATTGAGGAAGTTCTTGCTGGGTTTTCTTCCCCTTGAGGGTTTCCCAGGATATATTGTTGTGTACCTTGTGATTGTGTATCTTTCAGAGATCTTTGTTATGGTGCTATTGTGAAAATGTATTAAATGCTCATGAGTTAGAATTTAGTCTTTAGTAGCATATAATATTAACATGCAGCAGTGGCAGCTAGTTCAGAGTTAGCAGTTGTAGCGGCAGGGGATGTGGATGATCCAAGCATTTACAGGACTTCCCTCGATAAGAGGGAGTGTTAGAGATAGAGATGTATCTCGGGATGTCCTTCATGTTTAGATGCCTAGCAAAAGGTGCATTTTCAGTATAGGCATCATAATGGGTAGAGGGTGAGATGCACTCTACCAGGTGTCATGAATCCAGCGGTGGATGCATGCATACCTTTCAATGTGATTTTCCTTACACATGCAATATTTTGCATGCAACCTTTTTAATTAAAAAGCATGCAAAAGAAGGATTTTTGCATGCACTCATATTAGGGTTTTGGAAACCCTAATCAATCAGTGAGTTGTTATAAGGAGGCAAGGGGTCACCGGAAAGGGTTGCTCAGTATTTTCTTCAAAGAGTGAGGAGATTCAAAGTGAGGGCAACTTTGTGCATGTAGAGGGCACATTCTTGAGAGGAGGGAGGCATCTGCAGGAGGAGAGAGTGAGTGGATCCGAGAGGGAATGGTATCTACTTGATCCAAGGCACTAAGGAGCCATTTGACAGTGTAGTGAGTCTATCTGGACAAAGGGAGCTCAGAGACTGAGCTAGGGCGACGTCACAGTGGAGAGGGGTGCACTTCCTAAGGAGAGGGGGCACACTTCTTGAGGCCAGGAGGGCTGAGAGAAGTAGAGGGCTCTTCTTCAGTGATTGAGGATGACTTGATCAGATCTCTTCAGAGATTGACAGAGATCCAGAGAGGGGCGCACTTCCAGAGCACTGGGGGCGCACTTCAAAGTGAGAGGTTGCAACATATCTGCAATGGTTGAGCAAATCAGAGTAGAGACAGTTAGAGTCCTCCAAGAGATTTTGGTTGAAGCTGAGATCAGAGATCAGTTAGTACAGAGCAATCGGTACATTTGCTCAAAGCAGCAGTTGCAGCTGCATGCATATCTAGGGCTTGTCCCTTCAGGTTTCTTTACCCATATATTTCTCATTGTACTACTCTTCTTTATATGCTCTGGCTCGAGATTGAAGAAATCCCTCGGTAGCTGGTTTTCCCCATTGGGATTTCCAGGATATATTGTTGTTCATTGTGTGTTTGTTGCAGTTGTTGTGTTTGATATGTATATTCCATGTGCTCTGTTCTTTAAATATATTGCATTCATTATTCCTTCTCAGGCTTAGAGAAGTTGGGTTGTGTTATGCATGAGGCTTGCTGTGAATTGAGGCCAAGTTGGGATTGAGATTTCCAAAGCGAGTAGTGACCTCTGGAAAATTATCAGTCTCCATTGTAACAACTACTGTGTCCTTTGCAAGCTCACAGGGTTATGGAAGGGACTTCAACAATGTCGAAAAGATGAAGTGGAGGCCCATTGCAATGTGACCTACTTAGCCCTGAAATGGTCAAGATGGAAGGATGGGTTTGAAGAACAGAATTTGGAAACCAACCAGGTCAGGGACCAACAAATGCTGAAAATGGGGAACCACATACTCAATCTGAGGGAATGGGAATTTGAAACCCATGCCTCCATGACCATTTTCAGAGGAAAGCAATTGGAAATGGCCTCAACTCTGGAGTCCCAGCAAACCCTGGTTGGGTGCATAGCAGCTCACTCCAACCTCCCTATGTACGTTACGCTCCCCCCCCTCTTGGATCAGGTGAATCTCTGTGGAGTCTACCTCCTATGGCCTACCTGGAACTTCTATGGAGCGTGCTGCCCCCTAGGTGCTCCTATCTCAGAGCTGCTGAAAGCCCCCAGCTGAGGACCCTGACTTGGAAGTCGACATTGATACTGGCTCTGCAGCTATGGAAAATGAAGAACTGGGAACCCAGGTGGACCTGAAAACTGAAGCCCGAAATGGGCATTAAATTTCTAGTTTTATTTTAGTATCTTTGTATGTTTTGTTGAGTACTATCTTTATTATGACAGTATGTTAAGCAGTATACCTGCATACTTCTTAGTAAGATGGAATTGGATATACCTCCACTGTTTTTTTATGGTTTGCTATTAGCTGTAGACTCCAGGCTATGGCTGCCGAAAACTATATCGTTTTTGTAAATTGCTGCTGTACAGTGCAGCCGCAGCTTTTTTAATATAAATTTTAGTTGTTACTGTTAAAAACACTCTGTATATCTATTATTAAGCTCAACAATCACTGTACTGAAAAAATTACAGTATAATGCAGGAAACTATGGACTGTTTTCCTTTAATGAAGGTCAACCATTTACAAAAAAAATTGCAGTGAGTACATCAAATGTAACACTAACTGTTTGTACAAAATACACTTACAACAGCTTGTAAAAACAGTTATTCTTAGCATCAGATCTGCCAGAGCATGCATTTTACTCTGTGAGCCATCATTGCCTTAAACTGTGCACTGATTTTTAATTCTACACCAACTCAAATTGTCTCGTATTCAAATTCAAATTTGAAGCTCAAAACTACCTGTAACAAGACATTACCTTCAGACTCAAAATTATGATGCCCTATGCACGTACACCCTGATGTTTTGGGCATGTTTGCATAAACCAGCACCTCACATTGATAACCATTTTCCATCTTTATAATAATCAAAAATTTGCTCCTTTCCCTTAGGGAAGAAATTCTTTCTTTTGATTATTGCTAAAAGCCAAATTTTCTTTATGGTTTTACTACTTACAAAGAGTAGAGAATTTGAACATGGAGACTCTAAAGAACTCAACATGATAGCATGTTTTTCCAGATGTTTGCATTTTTTTAGGTATGGGGTTCTCCACTATTTTATTTTCCTTTTTCATGATTAGCTATATGTTTTCAATTGAAATATGAAGAGCACGGCCTTCCGAGATTTACTGATTTGATAAAAGATATGCACATAGTGCTGCTGTACAAGTTGAATTGAGATCTTAGATGCTGTGAAAATGCTTCTCAAATGCTAGAGAGAATTGGACTTTGCTGATTTTTTCCAACAGTGTATTGGTCCCTTCATGGTAATTGACAGCTCAATGAGGCAACATTTTCTCCCCCCCCTCCCCTTCATGGTGATTGACGACTCAACGAGGCAACTTCTTCTCCCCCACCCTCTAGCCTCAGATTCTAGTTCCAGCATCTTTTGACATGTTCTTGATGAGATTCCAATTATGTGCTTATTTTATATCCTTGTCTCTCTCCCTTTGTGCTAATCTCATAGTGTTGTACTTGGATCTTCTTTTTGCTGTTAGTGTAGCTATTGGAGCTGCTTTTGCACTCCCACTTTGTATTACACTGGTTCTACCCTTGTAGAACCACTGACCTACTTTTGTGGTCATTTGTTGGACATTAATAAATTAACTTATCTAGATGATTTCATGGGCACAAAACACAAGCATCAGACAGTGGTGATCTTGTTGGAAACAATAATATCTCGTATTCCGGGAATTTAAAGATAAAGCATCAACTCTTTGATGACCTTGGTTGATTAATATTGACCATCATCCTTGAAAGTGTTCCATGTAAAAACAAATCTTTGAGATCCCCATGAACCACTTGAACTGAGATGCCAATTTCATCAATAGTTCTGCATAAATTTTAGTTACTCTCCAGTTCCAAGTTGTAACTTGTGTAGAAGTATATTACTTCTTTCAGGAAGTGTGGAAAGAACAATGACAAAAAGACCACCTCTTATAACAGAAATCAGCATTGACAAACAACTTCAAACCTTGGTAAGGACATCCTCTTAGCACCTTCATTGTATATTTAAAATTTTAAACATTCAAACCTTGGCAATCAATCTTACAACATCTAGTAGTGCATAGGGAGTATAAACACTTCATACTGTGAAAATAGAGATTTAAAACCATATGATATTTAACTACTTCTGATTAAACAAATACTTGATAGTTACATAATATTTCTAGTAATAAATAAAGAATAAAAGACAAGGAATTATGGCAAACAAAATTGGTTCACAAATTCTAAGGACACTTTTTACACTCTTTCAGACTAGGAAAGGTCATCTTTCAAATACATACCATGACCAATGAGATGAGACAAATAATCTTCTGGTTTCTTCAAGTACTCCTTATCAAGACAAGGCAATGACCATGTCACTTTAAGAGCATGAAGATCCCAAACAGCTTGTACCCAGAATATTCTTCCCGGCTCCCAAATAGGTCCTTCCTTGTAAAAATTCAACTTTTCCAGACCACCTTCCCTAACATTTCCAAACATCTCGACAACCCATTCTTCTAGGGTATCCAACGACTCTGATGTGTCCAACCAGCACAACATGAGCAATGCAAAATGTGAAAAGAATGATCATGCTCTGCTTGGTATCTTAAATAAAATAATGGCCATTCTTATCTTATCTTAAATGCTGAAATTTGTTACTCACCACCACCAATTACAGCAAGTTTCATACGTCCAGCAAGGTAGTATTCTGTGTAGAAATTCAAGATTTTTTCCCGCATATCAATGCCTTTTGACATTGGTTCCATCAAACTTTTTTTATTTCCTGTATGAGGACCATCAAATGAGAAGTCCGTATAGTATATTTCCCAATAAGAAGCTAATACCAAAAAAGGCATCCATAATTAATTAATTGGTATCATACCCCACATAAATCTATTAAATGGATGTTCTGCGTCAGCAGAATGACATTGAAGTTGCTGAAGACGACAGCTATCACTTTGAAAGGCTTGATCAAACTCTACAGTATGCAACATTTCATACAGAAACAACTCGTAAGAAACTATATGGGAGAGCATATTGACTTCTATGGATGAAAATAATAATTGTAACACAAAGAATGTGAAGAAACTAAATTTCAACAATCACAGAAATAGACAGCGGCAATCCTGTGACCATAAGAAAATATAAGCTTGAAATCGAATTGAAAATTATAATACCTGAATCAACTGCTTGTACCTCACGTTCCATAGCATCAGCTTTCACCAATGGTGAAATGTAAAACTGAGAAAACCTACAGAAATTAACTATGTTAGTCAGCAAAATCCATATCATGCATATAGCCATGCTTTTATATGCAAATTCTCTCTATATTAAGTCAACAAACATTTGCAAACAAGGACAATTCACATACATACACTACTGTCACAATCTATACAAAACAATATCATTGAATCCAATAAACAACCAGATCCAAACAGGTTTGACTTCATGAAAACTTTGCAGAATGAGCAAGAGAACCAAGATTAACTGATTCAGTCAGTAACTTCAATGGACTCCATTCTGTATCTCTGACAGAGAATTCAACATTATTTAGAATAATAGATGAACTTTCTCGAACATATATAGAATATAGAAATGATGAATTAGAAGAAAAGGACAAGGGTGTCAGTACAAACATTTCTTAGTTGCTTCAGGAATGTTGCAAAAACACCAACGCATATAATTTTACCCATATTCAATAAGGAATGGAGGAGAAAAGTTTCAAATGCACTCATGTTGAACTAATGTTCAGCCCTTAAGGCATTCCTCATATCAATCTGAATATATTGATATGGATATGCATACAGAGAGAACCTACTCATTAATCTTGAAACAAAATAGCATTAAATAACAATACATATAACAGTAGTGGACCTATATATTAATCATGCTGAAAATTTTGGTATGCTAAAGTTGGACCATAAGCAGATATTAAGCTCCACTAGGGTGGATAAAGTTATGCAAGTTGCCTTAAATTTTCATCTGAAAAGACATCCTAATCCCCATTATTTTTAAGATTCGCTTTTAAAGCTCAAGAGAAAAGGAACCAAATAAAACTTGATTCTGTACAAGAAGTTAAGAGTCCACATACACATTCCAAGATACTAATAAAGCAAAACAAACCTATATCAAAATTGATGGTGAACAACTACTGGTTTGATGACTATCCAGATGGAATACAAAAAGTACAAATGATGCTTGCAAGCTTTAAAGGTTCGGTGGGCCAAGTAAAAAAGTAATTTGAGCAAGTTCTATATATATATAAAAACACAGAACTATTGAAACTTTATGCCTAAAAGAAATAAAATACAGAAAATACTAGCTTCATTTATCAATAAGCCACAGATTCATAAAATAAACACAGAACTATTGAAACTTTATGCCTCAAAGAAATAAAATACAGAAAATACTAGCTTCGTTTATTAATAAGCCACATATTAATAAAATATATGTACCTAGTAGATGCCACTAAAAGTTTCTGTAATAGAAGGTGTTTATATCAATAACAATTATACGTTTTCATGCTTTTAAGATGCATTATTTAGTTTTTTGAAATTAACATATTATGATTTTAACCATTAGGAATTTAACATATCAGTCAAACAGGTTTGCTAGTTTGGTGGAATCACCCTAACTTCAGATAAACACACTGATTCTCATGCCAAATGCATAACAGACTAAATGAGCCCAACAAAGGAAAGATCTAGTCCAACACACAAATTATCATAGATTCAGATTATATAGTTTCTCGCATTGAAGATTAGAGACGATAATGCTGGATTTCAGAATTGGAGAAACAAGGGACAGAATTTAGTGACTGACTACAGGCTACAGCAGCTTCAGAGTCTAGTGACAGAGAAAAAATATTATGCCAAATCCAAGCATGGGAGATGAAGATTGCCAGCCTAAAGCAATTAGATACACACACAGGAACACTCACAAAAACCTCCAACCAAGGGATTAGAATTTCAATCTGAGTTGTCAGATATTAAAAACAAGCAAACTGAATTTCTTTCCCAACATCAGAATATGAAGAACAAAAGCTTAGCTGATCAATCATCGTGGACTTTCCCGCATAGTCCTCTCCCAAATTTTCTGCACATTCCCTTCCAGACCACACCATCCTTCCACTGCCTTGAAGCCTTCTCAGCCCACGCCTGCCCTTGCTTGTCTTCTCTTCTTTCTCAGCCCATGCCCTCCACAGCTTCCACCCTTCCATTTCCTCTTCGTCGCAGCTCTGCTCCCATGAGACCTTCCTTGCACCCCGACCCCACAGCCTAGCCCTTCCACATCCCTCTTTATCCCAGTCCCCTTTCCTTTGGCTCCTCAACCAGAACCCCATTGTCTTCTACCCAACCCCCTCTCACCATTAAATCCTACCCCCCAAGCCCCTGCTCCATATCCTATGTCACATGGTTCGTATTCAAATTCGAGTTTGACAACCTTGAAATTCAGTTCGAATTCGAATGTTTTTATGAAATTCGGTTTGAATTCGAATGTTTTTATGAAATTCGGAATGAGGTTTGGCATTAACTTCACCCATATAAAAATTTTCTCACACATATATATAAACTTTAACATAAAATATAACATAACCCTTTCTCTCGCACATATATATAAAATTTAAAATATCATATAACATAACCCTTTGTCCCGCTATACTCCGTATCCTTTAGCACCGCTATTTCCACTTGCCCCCAAGGACACGCCGAGCGGCTTGAAGGTTTCCTGCCGCGTTCCCCCCAGGTGTGTATTAGGTGGCAACAGGCTCAGGAATCTGGACAAACAATCCCGCAAGGAGTTTTCAAAGCCACACAACTTCCCAAGCTGCAGTGCTAGCAGCCATGTACTCGACCTCTGCAGTACTAAGTGTTACTGAGGTCTGCTTCCTGCTGCACCAGGAAATCACTGCAGAATCCAGATTGAGGCAACACCTGGAGGTGCTCTTCCTATCTGCAACACATCCGACCCAATCTGAATCTGAAAATCCCTGCAAACTCAAGTCACATTCTAAAGCATGTCTCAGGCCATATCCCACAGTGCCCCGCAAGTACCTCAACACATGTTTTGCAGCAACCCAATGAATCTATCTCGGCTCGCACATGAGCTGCCTGAGAGCATTCACTACAAAACATATATCTGGTCCGCTATTTGTCAGGTCCATCAAAGATCAATCAAATCTGAATTGGAAGCAGAAATAGAGTCTCTCAGCTTCTTCAGATTTGTATCCATCGGTTTGGCCATGGACTTACAGTCCAACATTCCAAATCTCTTCAGTATGTCAATGGTGTACTTTCCTTGACTCGGGAAAATCCCATTGTGCCTCTGCCATAGTTCTAATCCCAAGAAGTAATGCATCAATCCAAGATACTTCATTTCAAATTCAGAGGCAAGCTTCTTCTTACACCATACAATAAGTTTCTCATTCCCAGAGGGAAACAGATCATCAATATAGACTACCAAAATCAGTGGCTCACCATAATCAACTCCCTTTGTGTTGGAGTGTCCTGCTCCCTCTGCATCTGAGCATCCTGCTCCCTCTCTGGAGCTATCCACGAAGCATCCTTCTCCCTCTCACTTCAGGTGTCAATCTGAGCACCATCTTTCACAGAGCAGAAGAGCACAGTTGCTTACTAAAGTGTAAGTATCCATCCTAGTGACAACCAAGTACATCAAGGATCCTCGTCTGTTTGCTTGACTTCCATCTAACTGCTTTGTCTAGGAGACATCCTTCTAGGCTGAGAGTCATGCTCCAAGAAGCTTCCTGTTTTTTATTAATCTGAACATCAACGGGATTCATGTGTCCATCACTTGTTCATTGGAACAAGTCTCATCACCCTTCTCTTGTAGGCCATATCATATGGTCTTTTTCCTACAAGTCAAATCCTGTCAGATGATTAGTGACATTGTATCATCAAATTTAACCAATTTCTATTTCAATGCAATGGCAATAGAAAAACTAACGCATCTTGGCTAATGCTTCAGTACAACAATCATAAACATGTCTCCCAAACACATATGGTAAATATCTAGATGTCTACTATCTCCACTGGAACATGCCATCAAGAGTGTGCACTTCTCTAAGCATGTAGGAAGGAGATATCATCTAGACTAGCTCCATCAAGTGTTCATGGAATGTTGTGCAACGCATATAATAAGTACAACAAGTGCCCACGGTACTACATCTAATGCTCAACACACTTCCTGATAGATCTGCATATAATCTAATATGTATAAGATAAAACAGATCTATGTGAGCAATGAAACCAAATACTTATCTTTGATTGCTTTTGTGGGTGGGCTCCCACTGCCTTCTTTTGGGAACCATGAGAGACCTTTGTTCTTCATTTTCTTGTTAGGATCCCATCGCAGTCTAGATCTTCATATCATCACCTCAACATGGGGAGCACTAGAAGAACTCTGAACGATCACCATTCCTTGACTTCTTGTGAGGAGTGTCTTCATCAACATCAGCAGTTGAGGCTTCAAGCTTCCTTTTGTTTGAACTTCGACAATTACTAGCGTAATGGCCATATGTCTTGCACTTGAAGCATTGAATATGCGAGTGACCCTTCTTCTTCTTCTTCTGATTGGAGAAGGACTTGATCTCCTATCTTGATTGTTATGGTTATGAAACATTCTTCCTTTTCCTCTGCCTTTCTTAGCATGAGATATAAATGCTTGATTTTCTTCGGATTGAGGGCCATGAAGTTTATGCCTTGATGCAATTCTCGTCTCTTCCTTAGTACAATCTACCCATAACCTATCAAATTTGGGCAACTTGGTTTGTCCACTTATACTTTGGATAAATGATTCCCAAGAGGGTGGGAGACCATTTAAAGTGGTTATGACAAGCTCCTTATCATCAAGGGATTCTCCACTAGAACTTAGCTTGTCCCTTAGTTCTGAGATCAGCATGAAGTACTCAGCAAATCAATTCTGACTTTGACATCTTCAGATTCGATAGTTGATTCCTCAATGTGAGAGTAACATTGATGCTACTGTGTTCAAATAACTTCTTTAGGGTTTTCCTTAGAGCAAATTTGAGGTCTAAAATGGGCCTCTTAAGGAAAATAATAAAATAATATTTATGAATTTTGGAGGAAAAAAGAAAAAAACTACTTTTTTCTTCGTATTTTCAACATATATCCTTGTCATTTTACTCAAATTTCGAGCGGGAGCACTTGTTGGATGCGGAATTAAATTACGCATCCAACGAGTACCCACATTGCATACTTTTGAAGGACCCCACCCCATGAAAAATGAGAAATACATTAAAAAAAGCGTGTTACTGATGCGGAATTAAATTATGCATCCAATGAGTACCCACACTGCATACTTTTGACGGAACCCACCCCACGAAAAATGAGAAATACATAAAAAAAAAATTGTGAAAATGAGAAATACATAAAAAAAAAAAAACATGTTACTAAAAAATTTTTATGTATTTCTCATTTTTAGTGCGATGGGGTCCCTCAAAAGTATGCAGTGTGGGTACTCGTTGGATGCATAATTTAATTCTACATCCAACAAGTGCTACCGCTCGAAATTTGAGTAAAATGACAGGGAGATATGTTGAAAATACAGAATAAAGAAGTAGTTTTTTAATGTCAAATATGCCAACTCAACCATTATGGTTGACTCTTTTCATGAAATTCTATTAGTTCTTGAATTCAGTGGCTTGTTTTCTTACAAGGTGGCTCGTTTTCTTATAAGGCCCATTTTAGACCCCAAATTTGCTCTAATGGAACATCTTCCTCGCTGTCTTTTATTGTGAGATCTGATGAACCAAATGAACCTTTACTGAATCCACCAAGATTCTTCTTGCTCTTGCATCATTCCTTCTTCACTAAGACTTGTCATATTCTGCTTCTTGTTCTGGAACCTTCTCGTTGACGCTCTTCAAGAGATCATTTTCTTCTAATATGAGAAGAACCCTAAACTTCCAAGAAATGACGATAGAAGCCCCATCAAATCGATCTTCAACCTTCATTCCAATCATCTTAACTGAATATCTGGATCAGAAACCCTAGCAAGAGCTAGGTCAAAATTGAAGTTTGGACTCTTGCGAAACTGACTCTATAGATAGATGTGCCCTATCAAGGAGAGTTGAGAGAAGATAAGATCCAGCCGAATCTGTGGACCGGACAACCCAAACTTGAAACCCTAATTTCTGCAGTAATTGTCGTAGCTGCAGAATTAGATCAAAAATGAAACTTCTCATAACTGAATTTTCCCTTTACCAAAAGATGTGCCTTCCCTAGGGCAAAGTTTCCAAAGCTCTTTTCAAGCCAAACTAATGAGGGAAGGCCATAAAATGTGAAACCCTAGTTTTCGACAATGGCTTCTTCTAGTACTGCTCTGAAACCATGTTAAATTTATTCAATTATAGCAGTATAATTTAATTATAGATAAACAATAGGATCACTAAAAGAATAATCAAGCATAGAAACAATGAACACAAGAATTTTATGCTGGGAAACCCAACAGGGAGAAAACCCAACAACCTTCGTATAGAGATAATCAATCCCGAGAACAGAGTACAAATACAAGAGAGAGAAATATAAAATTTCTCCAAGTGAAAACCCCACAAATCACTTCTCTAGCTACAGATGCGAACTTCTCTCTCCTCTAATGCAAACTTGCTTGAGTTGAGTGAGTGACAAAATGAAGCACACGACCTCTCTATTTATACACATGAAAATTGACCTTTTTCCCTTACTGGGCGGACCTGACTTTACCAAACTGGGCTGATCTGACTGGGGCACTTCTGCCCAATTTTTGGGGCAGACTGTCCACTATTTTGGGGCAGTTTACCCACTAGGCCAACATGTCTAACTAACAGGGACGACTTGTCTTGGGGGAACATAAAATAACATTTAAAAATTATTTTCTGTGTATTTTCACCCCAAGGTTTACATTGATTCTTTCAAGGGTTTTAAATGATCAGTTACATCAATATCTTCTCCTGTAGGAGGTACAACAATAATAGAATAAAATACAATAACAGAATAGCTTCTGAAGTTGCATTATTTCCAACAAAGACAATACTAAGCAAGGTTGTAAAGTTTAATGAAGACTTTGCATCTAGGAAGTCTCATGAACCTATTCCAGTGGCAGCGGATAAGGAGGAAGCTCAGAAGGTTGAACTGGGAACACTAGTGACTTACAAATCAAGGAAACAACCTTCAATCAAAGAGGAGGAGCCAATAGGTCCTTCCAATTTTATCAAGAGACCTCGATCGTTCACTCAAACATTGAAGGATGCTTAGAAGTTAGTTGAGGCTCCTAGGAGCACAACTAGGGAGAGTAGACCTCCGAAGGATTTCCAAACTACATGGCATTGATGAGCGACATCATAGATTATGGGCATTCCAATTTTTAGGAGGCAACAAACTAGCAAGTTTGGCAAGATGCCATGGTCGAAGAGTACACCTCCATCATGAAGAATGATGTACGGGACATAGTGCCAAGGCCGGAGGGGAAGTCAATAGTTAGTTCCAAGTGGCTATATGAGATCAACCATGTGACAAATGGCAGTATAAAGAAGTACAAAGCGAGGCTTATGACGAGAGGGTTCTCATTGAACAAGGGAATGGACTACGAGGAGGATTTTGCTTCAGTTTCCAAGTACACTTCCATTAGAGCAGTTATGTCTTTAGTTTCATGTATGGGATGAATACATCAAATGGATGTGAAGACAACTTTCCTCAATGGGATAACTGAGGAAGTGTACATAGAGCAACCTTAAGGCTTTGGGGTAAGTGGGAAGGAGTCCCATGTTTGTAGCCCAAATAAAGGCCTTGTATAGAGTCAAGCAGGAACTGATAGCATGGTCTTCCAAGATCAATAGGCATTTGTAGAGCATAGGCTTCACCAAAAGTGAAGCACATCCTAACTTATATATTTGTTGGGACTGATTTGCTTGTTTTGGTGTTAGATGTAGATGACTTATTTCTTACAGGTTAAGAGAAGCTCATTGTAGGGTGCAAAGCAAAAATGGCAATTGAGTTTGAGATGGACAAATGCATGATGCATTACTTCTTGGGTTTGGAGGTTTTGCAAAGACTAGGGAAGATATTCCTTGAGAAGGGTAACTATGCAATTGAGATCAATCTTGAAGAGGTTTTGGATGGAGGACTGCAAACCTATTACCACACCTATGATCACTAATTTGAAGAAGCTGGCAACATAAAATTAATAGTTGGTGTACAACCCAACTTTTGGTGTAAAATGTCATTGGTGTGAAAGGCACAATTAGAAGTAGATTACTAAGATAGTGCCCCCAATGTAAAGACCACCATGACAACTCAACATGTTCCCGTACCTGGCATAGAGAGACTACTTCCCTTCCTCGTAATCAATGCAGAGATCGCAAACAAGTGCACATTACCAAGGTTCTCTATGAAAGTTTTAGAACCCCAACCCGGTTTCAAGCCTTGAAGCTTCTTTGCAAATGGTTTAATGCCCAAACCCAAATATGCACATTTTATTCATAAAAAAGACTTGACTTGAGACACATGAAATTCTTCTTCAAAATTTATAACTCAGAAAATTTAATTTTAGGCCAAGAAACTCAAACTCAGAAATTTAAATCAGCCAACCACATAAATTTTAACACATAGATTTTTTACCAAATTGGTCCAGGATAAAACCCCGAAGGGAAAACCTGACTGAGAGAGATTTATTATTTCTTCAAAAAATTACCAAAAAACACAGCAATACTTATCTCCTTGAAAATTTTGCCAAACCTCATTGTACGGAAACCTCAAAATCAATGTTGTATGACCCTCACACATGCGGCTGTACGGACTGATTTTTCTCGATTTCTGTGCCAGAAATCTGCCTCGAAAACAATTCCCTGTACGGTCTTATTACAGCATTTAATGTTGTACCTTCTCTTCGAATTGTGTGTCAAACTCTGCCTTGAAATTCGTGTTGTACAGACTGTACGGATTGCTTAGAAATTTGTGTTGTGCAAACTGTACGAACCTCAATTTCTGTGCAGCTGTTGTATGGTTTTGCCTTGGGAAATGTGCCCAGGTTCCTCTCCTTGGAATTCGAGCCACCTTTCTCCTTCTTCTTCTCTAGTTCAAAATCTCTTCAAACCCTCTCTCTTCTCTCTCTCTTTCTCTTCTTCTTCTCTCCAAAATTCCTCTCTTGTATGTGAATAATGATTAGGTTTGCGTTTCCCCCAAGCCTTTTTGTTCATGGCAACTTCATATTTTCATCCAATGCTCTAGATCAGATTAGATGAAGGGGTCACAATAAATGCTCAAAAAAAATAATTAATAAATGACATTTAGTGCACTCATGTGATTTAATAAAGTGATGACCCTTTTAATTAATCACTCATTTGACTTTATCATTAAAATGAACGTAGGACATACTCATGACTTAACTTTTAATAAAGTGACTTTATAAATATAAAGTCCTTCTCACTCTATTAATTAATGGCTAGGGGTCACCTTTTTAAAGTGTCCTTGTCCACCCCAAGGCAACACAAGGTGAAGAACATTCCCTTGGTAAACTTTCAACACTCCCTTTTACCGAGGAAGGTGTTCTTCACAACTCCCAACTTGTCTCTGAAGTAAACATGCTTTCCCTCTACCCAAAGACTTCGTGAGAATGTCTGCCACCTCTGCTCATCAGTAGAAACATACTGCAACTGTACAGCTCCTCTCTGAACATAATCTCTGATGAAATGATACTTGATCTCAATGTGCTTTGACCTGTCATGAAATACCAAATTCTCAGAGAGTCTGATGCAACTCTTATTATCACAATGTATCACTGTAGGTCTCAACTCCTGACCAAATAAGACTACCATCAACTTGTGAAGCCACAAGGCTTCACAACTAGCCTGATTGGCTTCCATGTACTAAACCTATGCAGAACTCAATGCAACGTACTTTTGCTTCCAACTGAACCATGACACAACTGCCGAGCCAAACTAAAGCAACAACCGGAAGTGCTCTTCCGGTCCGAAACACTGCCTGCCCAATCTGAATCCGTGAAGCCAACCAATCTCACTCCATCAATCCTCTTGTAGTCCAAAACATAATCTACTGTGCCTGTAAGATATCTCAATATGTGTTTTGCAGCAGTCCAATGCACTCTCCTGGGAAACACCATGAACGGACTGAGAGTGTTAACCACGAAACTCAAATTTGGTCTGGTGTTGACCAGATACATCAAAGAACCAGCCAACTGATAATACAAAGTAGGATCCACCAACTCTCCCTCAGAAGCATGAAGCTACGTCCAGTTGGTGGTTATGGGTGTGGACATGGGTCTGCACTCCTCCATTCAAAATCTCTTCAGAACATCTGCAGCATATTTTCCTTGCCCCAGGAAAACATGTCCATCCTACTGCCAAATCTCCATCCCCAAATAGTAATGCATCAATCCAAGGTCAATCATCTCAAACTCTAAAGCAAGGTCTTTCTTACATGCTTCAATCAGGTGCTATGCTCCTGTAATGAACAAGTCATCAACATATAGTAGAAGAATGAGCAAATCACCCCCAACCACAATGAAGTATAGGTTGGGATCGGCCTCACTCTTCTGAAACCCAATCAAAAGCAAATAAGTATCAATCCTCGAGTACCATGCCCGAGGGGCTTGCTTCAGACCATAAAAGGCCTTTTTCAACCTGCACACAAGTGAATCTCTCCCATGAATCTCAAAGCCCTGAGGCTGCTCCATATACACCTCCTCCTGTAGAAAACCATTTAGAAAAGTGGTTCACATCCATCTAATGAATACTCCAACCCATCTCTGCAACAATGGAGATCACTACTCTGATCGAAGAAAATCTAGCAACTGGTGCAAAGGTCTCATAGTAGTCAACTCCCTCTACCTGTGAGAACCCTCATGCCACAAACCGAACTTTGTACTTCTCGATGTTGCCATCCGCAGCATGCTTGATTTTATAGAGCCACTTGGAAGTCACCACTGACTTCCCCTCCGATCTCGGAACAATCTCCCACACTCCATTCTTCATGATGGAATTGTACTCTTCCATCATGGCATCTCTCCAAACATGGCGTGGGGTAGCCTCCTCAAAAGTAGTAGACTCGGACTCACTCAAGCTAGTCACCATCGCCATATAAATGGAAAATCTCTCTGGTGCTCTGCTTTCTCTGACCTCCCTCCTAGGTGGCCCCACAGAATCCTCAGCTTCCTTCACAAGCTCCTTAAGCCAACTTGGCTTACGTTTCTTGGAAGTAGCTTCCTGTGGTAGGCCCTCCTCCTGAACCTCCTCATCTGACAACTCTCTCCCTGAAGCAGTACCTATGGCCTGAGATCCTGTACCTGGTGATCCTAAACATGTACCACCTGAATCACATGAAGGTGAAACCTGTGAACCTGTGACTCGTGAACCTGTCCCTGTACCTGAAGTTCCTGTAGAATGAGTACCTGAACCTGATGTACTTGTAACCTGTAAGCCAGTCATTCCAGAAACCTGTGACCCTGTAGCCTGACACGCTGAACTCTGTGAAGGTGTCACCTGTGGAGTCTCAACCTGCTGCTGCACCATTTCTGAATCATAAGACTTCTTGAAGGCTTTCTCCTCCTCAAATCTCACCTCCCTCCTCACCACAACTTTCCTCTGTGTAGGAAGGTATAAGCGAAAAGCCTTCGAAGTCTCGTCATAACCAACAAAGATGCCTTTTCTGCACCGTGGGCTCTAACTTTGTCCTCTTCTCAGAAGGGACATGAGAATATGTAAGGCATCCAAATATACGGAAGTGACATATCTCAGGTCTCTTCCCAGTGAACATCTCCTCAGGAGTTTTACACCCAATGCTCGGTGTGGACTCCTGTTCTGAACATAAACAGCAGTACTACAGGCCTCTTCCCATAGAAAGAAAGGAAGACTCTGATCATGCAGCATGGCTCTAGCTGCTCCCACTGTCGCTTTGTTCTTCCTTTCGACAACTCCATTCTGTTGTGGAGTATATGGAACTATCAACTGCCTCTTGATGCTCTCCTGTCTACAAAACTCATCAAACTCCTTGGAGGTATACTCACCCCCATTGTCTGAGATGACCTGAGTGCCCGGATCTTCCTCCCTGTTTGGTTCTCCACGAGAGCTTTGAACTCTTGGAACCTCCTCAAGACTTCCTAAGATTGTTTACTTCTCAGAAAGTAGATCCAGGTCTTCCTGGAGTTGTCATCGATGAAACTGCTATAATACTCAAATCCTGTCAACGAAGCTGAAGACATAGGTCCTCATAAGTCTGAATGAATCAAGTCCAGTATCCCACCTGATCTCGTGTCACTGCTCGTAAAAACAGTCTTGATGTACTTTTCCAAAGCACACCCTCTGCACACACCACTCTGCTCTGTGTTGAACTGAGGCAAACCTGTAGACACCTCCCTCAACAATCTCAAAGTTGAATGATGAAGGTGGCCCATCCTCCTGTGCCACAACTCACACATCTCAATGCTACTGCTAGTATGGGCCAATGCATGATGAGGCTGGAAGAGAAGCTTGTACAGTTTCCCACATATAACTCCAATGGCGCATGAAGTGGATGGTCCCGCTGCTCTGGGAAAAATATGCACTTTCCCATCTAGGACACATACTCCAAAACCCCTGTCCTCAATAGTGGAAACTGAAACAAGATTCTTCTTCATCCCGGGGACATACAAGACATCCCTCAAAGTCATGGACTACATAGACTCCCTCTGAAAGGTAACAGTCCCTCGCCCAACTGCTCTCACAATCGTGTCGTCACCCATCACTACCTCGAGACTCAAGCCTATCTCAGTCATCTCGGTGAACACATCTCGAACACCTGTCATATGGCTCGAAGCCCCACTATCAATGTACCAAGTAGAAGTGGTGGCGGAGGCACTCAAAGAATGGCCAACCAACAAAGAACATTGTACCTGATCCTCCATATCACTATCGGTGAAAAATGTCCTCTCTATACACCCAGCATAGAGAGAAAACTCTCCCTCAAACCGTGAGGCAAAGTCATCCATGTCAACTGTAGCTGTCGTCTGTTGTCCTTTCTTCTTCTTGTACGGACACTGTCCAGCATAGTGTCCAAACTTCTGACAAGCAAAACACTTGATTTTACTCAAGTCTTTCTTCTACTCACCTGTATGCTGCTTGGCCCCACTCTTGGGACCCTTCTTGAACTTCTTCTACTCACCTTTCGTTGCCAATGCCACATTCTCCTCATCATCTCTGTAATGTGATGAACTGCTTTGTAGGTATCCTCTACATGTCTCCTCTTGTATGAAATCATCCCAAAGACAATCCCAAGAAGGCACAATAAATGCTCAAAAAAAATAATTAATAAATGTTCATTCTAATTAATCACTCACTTGACTTTATCATTAAAATGAACTTAGGACATACTCATGACTTAACTTTTAATAAAGTGACTTATAAATATAAAGTCCTTCTCACTTTATTACTTAATGGCTAGGGGTCACCTTTTTAAAGTGTCCTTGTCCACCCCAAGGCAACACAAGGTGAACAACACTCCCTTGGTAACATTTCAACACTCTATTCAAGAGATTCGACCTTAGATGCTAGGAGACTTATAGCAAATGGCTCCCAACTTCTCCCTCTAGTATTGCATAGTTGGGTCCTCTTAGTCTTGGCCACTATCTAAAGGACATTATCAAGTGTAACATAAGCATGTACAAGGTGGTTGACAAAGATGATGTCTCATCTTCTAACTTTGACATCGATTAGGGTGTTTCTCTTCATCGACATTCTTAGTCTTGGCTGCTCTTTGGGAACATTATCAGGCTCAACTTCGACGCATTAATGGTAATTGGAACTAATGATGGGGATCCTCTCCTAATTTGAGTGTTTCTCTTCTTTGACATTCTATGCATGACTCAATCATTTTTTTTTGTCACATGATTGTTTTCTTCTAATATATTACCTACTATACTGGCTAGGGTTTACCTTTTGAGGTTCGCCTCCTTCCTTTTATATTCTCTACTCTTTCTCTTATATAGGTTTTAGATTTTGGTTTCTCATTTTCAAAGGTGCTCTACGCACTCTGTATTGTCGTTCTTAGTCATTATTCTTCTAAGTCCCATTGACCTATTTTGGTCATTTCTGGACATTAATATAATTCCATTTAAGAAATCAAACTCGAAGAAAGCTCCGCTTTTGTCTTAAAGTTCATTAGTAAATAGAAAATACTTGAGTCTCATAAAAACAATAGCACACATTCAAAAGGAAATTAACTGAATACACATGCACACCAATAAATTTTGGCCAATGAAAAACAACATCCAAACGACATAGAATTTCTTTAATAAAACACATGGAAACTGTTTAAAAGCATTTATATTACATACGATAGGTGTTTACCTCTTTAAGGCTGGTTTTAGGAATTTACGGTTCACCTCAAAATGATAGCATGTATATTCAGTCTCGGTATATGCATTTGAAGAACCTCCATGCCTTGACAAAAAACTATCATACTGCAATAGGATCCACAAAATTGAACTCAAAAACTACACAAAAACCAAAAGATGAAATAAAAATGTCATATGGGAATACAAGCTTCGTCTACAAGACATGAATTAAATTACCTATAATAATTTACTGTTACAAGTGGGCAAAAAGATCCCTTATGCATGTATTTATCCATAACATATGACCTTAACTAGAAGTACAAACAAAATTATATCAATCAAATAAAAGGGTTTATAGCACATAAATATGTTGAAATGTTTCTAAACCTTCAGGACTAAACCCAACAAGTAATAGAGGAGAGATGACGGTCCCTCTTAGAAAATCAAGAAAACCAAATATGAAATGCCCTTCTATATACCAGGAGTATATTCATAAAGGCAACAACACTTCTAATGGTCATTCTATGCCTCAAAGTAAGCAAAAGCATGTGTGCAGTTCTAGAACTAGTTGTAGTTTGGTTGTTTCAACAAAAAAGTATCAAATTTTAGTACCTACACAATGCAATTGCTCTTCATAGATGATTAACTACACTTTTATAATTGTTGATATATGGTGTTTGGCTGCCATTTTTGTTGGGTTAATCTTAACTACATCATATAGATTGGGTAACTCATGGTATTGGATAACCCATGGTATTTGTCCATGGTATTAGACATGATGAAGCCTATTTAAAGGCTTGAAGAACTCCAATGAAAAATGCCTGGTATTAATCGCATGTGTTGGTCAAATTTAATGAAGGTTTCTTCTACATGAAGGTTGGTTTTCCCAATTTGGATTTTCAGGGTAACTCTCTTGTGTCCATTTATATATGTGTTTGTTGTTGTTAAATGTTTCTCTTAGAGAATGCCTGCTATGTCATAATAATAGTATTACAAAGTCATGAACATACACACAAAATAACTCATGCACATAGATCTAGTCTACCCATTTGCTTCAAAGAATGTTTTAATTAGTTATTGCCCCCCTTCTCATTTAGATGACAAGCACTTGGATCCTTGAGGCTCTCTCCCTCGTACCCTCTTCCAGAGCATCATCGTATTTCACGTTGGCTTTGCATCAATAAAACTTAGATCTTATAGTTATCTTTTATTTTTTCTTTTATAGGAGTGGACTTTACACTACCACTATGTGTCGTCACTTATGTAATGAATAATTTTGCTAACCTACATTGGATCATTTGTTGGACATTAATAACAATAGTACAACTAAGGGCACAATTGAGCATCCTTAGTTAGTGCGCAAAGATATTGGGTCAAGTTCTACTATTGGACCCAACACGTATATTAAGATAGCTATAGCACCTTACACTCCCTTGTACTCAAGACCCTTTGGATCCCTATAAGCCACCTCACACCAACACCCCAAAAAATATGGCCACCCGCTCTACTCTAGGTGGTTTGGAACACCTCGAATCTCAATACACAAATCTTAGTGGCCAGCTTCAAAACTTGGATCAGAAGTTGGATGAGAAGTTAGCCAACTTCGACCATACATTAGATCAGAAGTTGGATGAGAAGTTAGCCAACTTCGACCATACATAAGATCAGAAGTTGGATGAGAAGATAGCCAACTTCGACCATACATTAGATCAGAAGTTGGATGAGAAGATAGCCAACTTGGACCAAACATTTAATCAGATGTTGGATCGAAAGCAACAACAAACCTTAAACAACTTGAATAACATGTTGAATGAAAAGTTGGCACATCTGACTGCTCATGGTATACAAATAAAAGACAACTACTATGAGCAGCAAAATGAGCCACACCAAGAAGACACTTCTCACTCGGGACTTTCTAGCCATCAACAACCCCCTTTGGGTACTCACAAAAACAAACACCCTCCATGGAAAATAACACATGGCATTGTTTTCTTAAAGCGGACTTGAACAAGTTTGATGGTTCTAAGTTCTAACCCATCAGGATGGGTCACCGAGATGGAACATTAGTTCAACCTCCATAACATTACTGCTGACATGATGAAACTTAGGGTGGGGGTTTTGTATCTAGATCCGAAAAGATGGCAATGGCAAGAGTGGCATAAAAAATCATATGGGCACTACATCGCATGGAGTCTATTTGTGAATCTATTCATGCCCCTTACGACCAAGATACTCACTATTTGGCCACCCGCTCTACTCTAGATGGGTTGGAACACCTGGAATCTCAATACACAAATCTTAGTGGCCAACTTCAAAACTTGGATCAGAAGTTGGATGAGAAGTTAGCCAACTTGGACCAAACATTAGATCAAAAGTTGGATGAGAAGATAGCCAACTTGGCGCAGTAAAATGAGCCACACTAGGAAGACACTTCTCACTCGGGACTTTCTAGCCATCAACAACCCCCTTTGGGTACTCACAAAAAAAAACACCCTCCATGGATAATAACGCATGGCATTGTTTTCTTAAATTGGACTTGAACAAGTTTGACAGTTCTAAGTTCTACCCATCATGATGGGTCATCGAGATGGAACATTAGTTCAACCTCCATAACATTACTGCTGACATGATGAAACTTAGGGTGGGGGTTTTGTATCTCGATCTGAAAAGATGGCAATGGAAAGAGTGGCTTAAAAAATCCTATGGGCACTACATCACATGGAGTCTATTTGTAAATCTATTCATGCCCATTACGACCAAGATACTGACTATTTGGGGCAGCTTACCAAGTTATGCCAAACTGGCTCAATCGCAGACTTTATGTCAACCATTGAGCAATTAGCCATCTATACAGAGAACTTAAAAAATTCTTCTATAAAGGAATGTTTCATTAGTGGCCTCACATAGGCAATTAAAGTATAGGTCATAATGCAACATCCTGCTACTTGGTTGGAGGCATCTCAAAAGGCTCTAGATGCAGAGACGATGATTAATACACAAACAAACAAACCCTCTTTCATTCCCCACTCATGCCCTACACAGGTCAATGCATCCAGCACAATCCCATTGCTTTCCTTGAAAGTACATAGGTTGTCTCCAATAGAAATGCTTGACCAACAAAGAGGTGGACT
The DNA here is from genome assembly GCA_027924585.1 of Larix kaempferi. Lineage (NCBI taxonomy): Eukaryota > Viridiplantae > Streptophyta > Pinopsida > Pinales > Pinaceae > Larix > Larix kaempferi. The sequence goes on from BSBM01000223.1 coordinate 2,817,838, forward strand.
CTGCTATAATTGTGATGAAAAGTATGCTCTAGGTCATAAATGTAAAGAACAAAAATTATTTCAAATTGGTGTGACCGCTCCTACCCATTCCGAAGACATCATTATGGAAGATACCCCTAAGTTTGAGGTTGATGACCAACGTCCTCGTATGCAAGAGGTGGAACCCGAAGTCCATCTAGAAAAGCCACCCATCTCTCTTCGTGCTTTATCAGATATTTCCTCCCCGCAAACCTTGAAACTTTTGGGTCACATCGAGCACTGGAAAGTGGTAACCTTAGTTGATAGTGGCAACACCCACAATGTATTCATAGGCAAGTTGCTGAAGAAATCCATTGTTATGTCCACCCAGTGCCCAACTTTCAAATTATCATAGACAATGGCGGGATGATGAAATTCAAGGGGCGCTATGAAAATGTGAGACTCCAATTGAGTGACCACCATCTCAAAACTCATATGTTGGCCATAGATATGGGTGGTTGTGACATAATTCTAGGAGTCGAGTGGCTATGCACATTAGGGCTAGTCACCATGGACTTCAAGGAATTATACTTGTCTTACACAAGACTCTCATACTCACACCCTTAAAGGGATCCAAGCAAGCTCTCCTGAAATCATAAGCTCTCATTAAATGAAAAAATTATTGAAAAAAAGCCACTCATGAGTTATAGCTCCCTTCAATGCCATACAGATTCTGGACAATATCACACCAAAAAACTATCTTCATTTGAAAAAGGTTTTGGACAAACACAACAAGTCTTTGAGACACCAATGGGGTTATCCTCATCTCAAGGTGAGCATGATCATGGTATACCTTTAATTCTAGGCAATCAACCACCAAATGTCTACATGTATACACACCCATTTGCACAAAAGAATGAAAATGAAAAGATCATTCAAGGGTTCCTGAAGGCAAGAGTCATTCGTCCCAATAGAAGCCCATATTCATCTCCATGGGTCATGGTTTTAAAGAAAGAAGGCACCTAGCACATGTGTCTTGATTTTTGTGCCCTCAATGCATTGACCATCAAATATAAACTCCCCATCCTAGTCATAGTTGATCTTCTAGATGAATTCCATGGAGCAAATTTTTTTACCAAACTCGACCTTCATTCCAGATATCGCCAAATCAAGATGAAAGAGGTTGATATTCCAAAGACAGCTTCCCGCACACAAGAAGGCCATTACGAGTTTTTGGTAATGCCCTTTCGACTTTGTAATGCCCCCTCGACCTTTCGAAGCCTGGTAAATAATATTTTATGGCCATCTCATCATGATTTTGTGTTAAACTTGGGATGCCCATGTACAACATGTTGATAAAGCCTTGAAACTCCTTCAGGGATCATCAATTGATAAAGCCAAGACCATAAATTGTTCATTAAACACTAAATGTGCTTTTGGGAACCCAGAGGTTGAATACTTGGGTCACATTGTTGGACACGATACGTTGAGAGTGGACACCAAAAAGACTGTAGCAATGCAAGAATGGCTACGCCCTAAAACCTTGAAGAGCTTACATTGATTTTTAGGCCTTACTGGCTACTATAAGAATTTTGTGAAGAATTATGGTAAAATAGCAACCCCTTTGACAACCTTGCTCAAGAAAAATGCCTTTGCATGGAATGAAGCAATAGAACAAGCATTTTCAGTTTTAAAGCAAGCCATGTGCACCACTTCGATCTTAGTCGTGCCTAATTTTACTAATACATTTGTCTTGGAATGTGATGCTTCTGGAAAAGGTTTGGGTGTAGTTTTAATGCACGATGGAATACCTTTAGAATTCACCAGTAAGCAATAATGTGACAAAAATTTGGGCAAGTCTACCTATGAGAAAGAAATTATGGCAATCCTACATGCAATTGACACATGGCGATTGTTGTTGTACCTCATAGGGTGTCGCTTCCAGACCAAGACAGATCACCACAACCTAAAGTACTTTTTGGAACAAACGTTGTCATCCCCAAAGCAACATAAATGGCTAACCATGATGCTTGGATATGATTACGAGATCATCTACAAAAAGGGTAAAGACAATATTGTGGTAGATGCATTGTAAAGGAAACATGAGGAAGAAGGATCCCTCTTTGCCTTATCCTCTCTAGTACTTGAATGGTTAGAAGAAGCAAAGCATGAATGCCCAAACAATGCTACTGCATCTCAACTCATCAAGAGACTCCAGGAGGATCCCAACCCTCCCTAAGGTTACACTTGGCAACAAGATACCTTTTGGTGTAAAGGTCGCCTTTTTCTGGTACATAATTCAGCTTTAAAAAAAAAGGACATTAATAGAATTACATCCATCTGCTCTCGCAAGGTATTCAAGCTTACAGAAAACTTATGCACACACTAGACATGCCTTTTGGGGAGCCATGAAAAAGGACATTATTACTTTTGTAGCAGAATGTGAGACTTGCCAAAGGAACAAGGGTGAGACAGTGAAGACTCCTAGGGCATTGCAACAATTACCAATACCAGCCACTATTTGGAAGACATTTCCATGGATTTTATTGTTGGTCTTCTTAAAGCAATTAACAAATCAGCATCACGGTGATAGTTGATCAACTTTCTAAATATGCTCACTTTTGTTCCCTCCAACGCCCTTTTAACCCTACAAAGGTTGTCCAAATATTTCTTGACCAGATTTTTAAACTCCATGCCATGCCTACTTCCATTGTGTCAAACCATGATCCCACATTCACCATCAAATTTGGGCAAAAACTATTTAATCTACAGTGCACCCAATTGAAAATGAGCACAACTTGTCATTCCCAAACATATGGCTAGGTATAAGCAATCTACATGTGTCTTGAAACATATTTGCAATGTTTTGCAACTGAAAAGCAACACCAGTGGGAACAATAGTTAGCTTTAGCAGAATAGCGGTATAATACCACTTATCATGGAGTGACAAAAATGACACCATATGAAACAGCTTATGGGCAGCTACCGCCCTCAATGGTTTCTTATCTACTAAGTACCTCCAAAGTACACACATTAGATAGTCTGCTTCTTAATTGTGATGACAATCTTTGCACACTTAAGGAAAATTTGGCAATGGCTCAAAATCGCATGAACCAACTGTTAAATTTCATACATAAATAGCATAATAATATAAATGCATAACCAAGATCACTAGAAGAAAGACAAATCACAAAACACAACACAGAGTTTATTCTGGGAAACCCAAGCGGGAGAAAACCCAGCAACCTTCGTATAGAGATGATAATCCCGAGATCAGAGTACAAAGATAAAAGAGAAAATGTGAAAATGCTTTCCACAAGTAGAAACCCCAAAACAGCTTCCTTCTCCAGCTTGTGCGAACTTCTCTCTCTCCCAAGTGATGCGCAAATGTCAAGTGAGTGAATGAGCTAATGATGTGCACTTTACATCTTATTTATACAAGTGCAAAACCAGAAAAATCCCTAACTGGGCCGACTTCATCTGGGGGCAATTAATAATTTTATTTTTAATATTTTTCGTTTGCTTCTTTGCACCCCAAGGTTTACATTGATTATTTCATGTGTTTACATAAGTAATTACATCAGATTCATCTCCCTTAGGAGGTACAAACAAGTACAATGAAAGTACAATAAAATAAAATGAATAATATCTTCCAAAGTTGCACAAAATCCAACACTTCCTCTCAACAAGGAAGGTATTCTTCGGTCTTCATCTGCATCACGAACATCTGGGTTTCATCTTGTACATCCATTATGTCTCCATCATCTCTATACATAGTGAAGGTTGTCCACATAGTCTCAGTCCATCGAGAAGTATCGTCATGCATCATCTTCACCAGTCCTTCGGTGAGTCCGGGAGAATCACTCAATCGTGGATTCAGGAGAATCTCTCAATCCCGAATATCTCAAACATCTTCACCAGTCCTTCGGTGAGTCCAGGAGAATCACTCGATCCTGGATTCAGGAGAATCTCTCAATCTTGAATATCTGAGACATCTTCACCAGTCCTTTGGTGAGTCCAAGAGAATCACTCGATCCTGGATCCAGAAGAATCACTCGATTCTCGATATCTGAGATTATAAGTTGTGCCATCTCTACTATACCATTTGCTACCTGTCTGTCTTATCTGTCGATGGGGTCCTCCCATACCTAGCTGAGATTTTAGACGAGCAAATGAGCACAACCATCTACTGATTGTGCGACTCATCCGTCTATGGGATTTCTCCCATATCTGGCTAAGTACCAGGACTGTAGAGGTACTTGTGCAATCACACAGCCAACTGCTAACTGTCCTACTCATCTGCCGATGGGATTTCTCGCATACCTGGCTGAGTAACTGGACTACAGAGGCACCTGTGTGAACCCGACCAACTACTGACTGTCCTACTCATCTGCCTATGGGATTTCTCCCATATCTTGCTAAGTAACTGGACTGCAGAGGTACCTGGGCAAACAAGGCAAGCATATCAATGTCATCTTTCCCTCTAGAGGAGGGGCACGTTCTCTTCGACTCCAAGTCTTCCGCGAAAGTATTCAAACTTCACCCTGGAAGAGCCTTGGTGAGAATATATGCAGTATGGTCATCTGTCTGCACGTATTGTAACTTGACCGCACCTTTCTGCACCATATCACGAATGAAGTGATATCGAATCTCGATATGCTTCGACTTGTCGTGAAATACAGGATTCACTGACATCTGCACACAGCTCCGGTTATCACAGTGAATCACGGTCGGCTCTGGAATCTGGCCGAACAATCCTGCCAAGAGTTTATGAGGCCAAACTGCTTCTCAAGCTACTGTGATAGCAGCCATGTAATCGGCCTCTGCAGTACTAAGTGCTACCGAGTTTTGCTTCTTGTTGCACCAGGAAATAGCTGCAGAACCCAAACTGAAGCAACATTTGGAAGTACTCTTCCGATTTGCAACACATCCGGCCCAATCTGAGTTTGTAAACCCATGCAATCTCAGGTCATAATCTGAAGCATACTTCAATCCATATCCCACAAGTGCCACGTAAGTATCTAAGCATATGTTTTGCAACAATCCAGTGAATTTGCCTCGGTTCGCAATCTCAAGTGATAATCTGAAGCATACTTCGATCCATATCCCACAAGTGCCACGTAAGTATCTAAGCACATGTTTTGCAGCAATCCAGTGAATTTGCCTCAGTTCGCACATGAACTGACTGAGGGCATTCACAGCAAAACATATATCTGGTTTGGTGTTGGTCAGATACATCGATGAGCCGATCAATTGGCGATACATGGTGGGATCAATCAGAATCTGAAGTAGAATCTCTCAACTTCTTCCAATTTGCATCCATCGAAGTAGCCATGGACTTGCAATCCAACATTCCGAATCTCTTCAATATATCAATGGTGTATTTTCCTTGTCCTAGGAAAATCTCTTTCTGCCTTTGTCATACTTCTAATCACAAGAAGTAGTACATCAATCCAAGATTCTTTATTCCAAACTCAGAGGTGAGATTCTTCTTACACCATACAATACGTTTCTCATTTCCTGTGAGAAACAGGTCATCAACATATAGTACCAAAATCAATGGCTCATCATCTGCAACCTTGAAGCAAAGGTTGGGGTCTGCATCATTCTGATACACCTTCGATCTCATAGCTGAAGCAATAGCGATGATCGATATGATGGAAGTATATCGAACCACAGGAGCAAATGTCTCATCATAATCGACTCCCTCTTTCGGAGAGAATCCTCTGGCAACAAATCTAGCCTTGTATTTCGCATATGCTCCATGCTAAGTCTGTTGTGCCCATCTAGGTCTTTTCCGACCTATTGCAACATTTCTGGGGATATCAACTGGATCAATGGAATCGATAGGTTCATCCTTTTCTGCTATCCCTCTTGAACTGGAGGGGGAGATGATCTCATCTCCATTGGTTCTAGCATTTCATCATCGATCTCCATGTCTGATCCTCTGCCTTTCCTAACAGCAATTTCTTCTTCAAAGGTCACATCCCTACTGACTTCAATCTGTCTGGATCATGGGATGTAGATTCTTTAAGTATTTGAAGACTCACTGTATCCCACAAAGGTTCCCCTCTTTTCTGAAGGTTCCAACTTGGGCACATGTGTATAGACTGGACAGCCAAATATTTGAAGGTGGCTCACTTCTTGTTTTACTTTTGTGAAGGCTTCCTCTGAGGTCATCCTTCTAGGCTGAGAGTCATATTCCAAAAAGCTTCTTGCTGAACATCACCGAGATTCATATGTCCATCGGAACAAGTCTTCTCTTGTAGGCCAAATCACATGGTCTTTTCCCTACAAGTCAAATCCCGACTGATGATCAGTAACATTTCATAATCAAATGTAATGACAATAGTTTACACGTGCATCTTAGCTAATACTTTATCACAACAATTATGAACACATCTAACAAACACATCTGTGAACTATCTAGATGTCTTCTATCTCCACTAGAACATGCCATCAAGAGTGTGCACTACCCTAAGCATGTAGGAAGGAGATATCATCTAGACTAGCTTCATGAAATGTTGTGTAGCTCATATGCATAATAAATACAACAAGGTAAACTATATCAACTGCTCAATACATTAGATCTGCATATAATGAAGATAGATAAGACAAAACAAATCTATGTAAGCAAGAAAGACAAAAACTTCTCTTATTGTTTTTGTGTGTGGGCCCCCACTACCTTCTTGTGGGAACCAACAGAGATCTTTGTTCTTGCAATCTGGATCTTCATATCTTCTAGGAGAGGAACTCCGAACGATCATCATTCCTTGACTTCTTGTGAGGAGTATCTTCTTCAACATCAGCAGTAGATGCTTACTGCTTCCTTTTACTTGAACTTCGACAGTTATTGGCATAGTGTCCATATTTTCAGCACCTATAGCATTGAACATGAGATATGTCCTTCTTCTCCTTTTGATTTGGGTGAAGACTTGACCTCCTATCTTGGTGCTTGTGTTTATGAAACTTCCTACCTTTTCCCTTACCCTTCTTGGCATGGGAAACAATGGCTTGGTTATCCTCAGGTTGAGTGCCATGGAGTCTTTGACGTGCTGCAATCCTGGTCTACTCCTGAGTGCAATCTGCCCAATGCTTATCAAACTTTGGTAGTTTGGATCTACCACTTATGCTTTGGTTAAAGGACTCCCAAGATGGTGGAAGACCATTCAGAGTGGTGAGGACATGCTCCTTATCATTAATAAGATCTCCACTGGTGCTAAGCTTGTCCCTGAGTTCTGTGATCCTCATAAAGTATGAGGCAATGGATTCTGACTTGGTTATCTTCATATTTGAGAGTTGGTTTCTCAAAGTCAGGGATACATTGAGGCTAGTGTGTTCAAACAACTTCTTTATGGTGTTGAACATTTTTCTAGCAGTCTTCTTTCCTTAAATTTGTGGAACCAAATGGTCTCTTACTGAATCCACAAGAATCCTTCTTCCTTTAGCATCATTCTTCCTCCATCGGGATTTATCTTCTTCGGCTTCTGGTTCAGTAACCTTCTCATTTATATATAGTAAGAGATCATTTTCTTCTAGGAGTAGAAGAACCCTGGACTTTTGAGAGATAAAGTTGAGAGCTCCTTCCAGACAATCTTCAACCTTCATTCCAATCATCTTGCCTGCAGATCTGGTTCAAAAACCCTAGTAGGAGTTAGGTCAAAAATGAAAGTTGATAATTTGAAAAACTGAAACCACAGGTAGATGTGCCTTGCCAAGGCGAGTTGAATTGAGGTAGGGCTGATCCAATTATGGGGAGAGAAGTAGGTCAAAACTAAAACCCTAATTTCTGCTCCAGCTATAGAGTTAGGTCAAAAAATGAAAATTCTCGAAATTGAATTCCGTCTTCACCAAAAGATGCGCCTTCCAAAAACGAAATTCCTATGGCTCTTTTTCTCCAAAATGTTGGGTGAAGGCTTCACAAGATGAAACCCTAGTTCCGGCAGGGTTCCGACGTTGTTCCGGCAATGGCTTCTTCTAGAACTGCGCTCTGATACCATGTTAAATTTCATACATTTATAGCATAATAATATAAATGCATAACCAAGATCACTAGAAGAAAGACAAAGCACACAACATAACACAGAGTTTATCCTGGGAAACCCAAACGGGAGAAAACCCAACAACCATCATATAGAGATGATAATCCCGAGATTAGAGTACAAAGATAAAAGAGAAAATGTGAAAATGCTTTCCACAAGTAGAAACCCCAAAACAACTTCCTTCTCCAGCTTGTGCGAACTTCTCTCTCTCCCAAGTGATGCGCAAGTGTCAAGTGAGTGAATGAGCTAATGAGGTGCACTTTACCTCTTATTTATACAAGTGCAAAACCAGAAAAATCCCTAACTGGGCCGACTTCACCTGGGGGTAATTAATAATTTTATTTTTAATATTTCTCTTTTGCTTCTTTGCACCCCAAGGTTTACATTGATTCTTTCATGTGTTTACATAAGTAATTACATCAGATTCATCTCCCTTAGGTGGTACAATGAAAGTACAATAAAATACAATGAATAATATCTTCCAAAGTTGCACAAAATCCAACACCGACAAGCACACCAGCATCACTCAAAGCATTCATTTGAAGAAAGTGGCCAGGTATTCCTTCGCCTCCAACCTTATAAGCAAACCTCTCTCAAAGTTAAAGGACATCAAATGCTCACATCAAAGTTTTACGGCCCGTATCAAATTGTTCAACGCATTGGTTAGGTGGCCTACAAATTAGCGCTTCCAGCACACTCAAAGATCCACCCAGTATTTCATGTATGTTGTTTGAAGAAGGTAGTGGGTTATTGTCGAGTTCAAACTACACTACCTGAGCTAGATGAAGAAGGCTCCATTTAGCTCCAACCAATAGCAAATTTGGACACCGAGAAGCATCATCTACGTAAACGCACTATCCATGAAGTTTTGATTCCTCACCAGAAGATGCTACTTGGGAACGTTGGCCATTTTGCAGCAATTTTCCCATCTCCAACATTGAGGATAATGCTTCTTTTGAAGGGGCAGGGCATGCTAGCGTCCTACCTAAACCCCCTTACTTTATTAATGTACAAGGCCATAAGAACCATTAGATAGTTAGTGGGTAGTGACTAAATGTTAAAGGACACTCTTTATTGTTGAATAAAGGCCCCTAGGTGATGGACCCTCCTTTATTAGTGAGACCACAAGTAGTTAAATTTCTGGCTATTGAAGCACTATATATATAGTAGTAAGCTATGTAATGTGTTGTCAAGAATTGCTATTATATTTGAGCATTGCTCTTAGAGGTTGCCCCCTTGAAGAGACAATTGAACATAGCTATATATTTTATCTTTCATACAAGAGAGTTTTTTCTGATTTTATCTACTCTTTCTAAAGTTTTTCTATCTTTGCTCTGAATTTATGGGTTTAAGTTTATTACATCATGTTAGTCAAATGGAGCACTCAAAAAGTCTGAAATCTTGAGATGTAGAAGAAGATAATGTAACAAAGTCACCATCCTAGAGAACCAGTTGGTTACACAAATGCCTCAATCAAAGGTGGTAGACATATATGTGGTCTTCGATATATTTGGTAGTTATAAAATTCAAAACTAGTGTATTATGGGGGCATAAATCTAAGATATATCATTTTCATGTTAAGGTGAGGTGTTGGAGTGGTAAGACTGAAATAATATTGGAATCATTAGTGCATGTTGTTAACTTTTAATAACGAGATCTGATTGGCATCTATTCATTGATTTTTATACCCAGATTCATAAGCATATAAAAAACTGAATCAGAAATTACAACACACTGATTACTAATACACGGCGAAATAGAAATAAACAATATTGTACACAGTTGCACAACATATACCCTAGAAACCCCAATCCCTTGGGAAAACCAACAACAGATTGTCTTTATTATTTTGTGATTCACATAAATGCTTCAGCACTTATAGTCAACCAACGATAGACTCAAACCCTCACTCTCTGACTGTAGCTCAAACCCTCAATCACTGAAGACAACTCCAACTTGAGAGAATCCCTCTCTCCAAATCCTCTAAGAGAATCCCTCTCTTAGATTTGATCACTTACTGATCAACCTCCCTCAATATGCCTCACTAACTCTCCCTCAAACTCTTTATAACATTCACTTTATGCAAATACCATGGGCTCAATACCATGGGACACCCAATACCATGGGCCCTCCAATACCATGGTCTAATTGACCTTTTACATAAAGTATTATAAAGGTTGCTTTTTACAAAGAGAGTTACAATTTGAGGATACTTCCACGTGCTAGACACAAGCCAACATAGAAGCACCTATTCTCACTACAAACTTCAACACTCCCTCTTAGTGAGGAAGGGTTCTGCACCACCCCCAACATGTTCCTGAAGAACTCAAACTTGCCCTTAGGCAATCCTTTGGTGAGGATGTTCGCAACCTACTCATCTGTTGAAATGTACTGGAGCTTCACAACTCCTTTCTAACCTCTGTCCCTGATCTCGATGTGCTTTGACCGGTCATGAAACACTGGATTCTTAGGGAGCTTGATGCAACTCTAATTGTCATAGTAGATGATCATCGAGTCCAACTCCTGACCAAATAACCCCGTGAGCATCTTGCGAAGCCATATGGCCTCACAACTCACCATACTGGCTGCCATGTACTCGGCCTCCGTAGAACTAAGTGCCATTGACTTCTACTTCCTGCTAAGCCAAGAAACAACTCCTGATCCCAAGCTAAAGCAACACCCTAAGGTGCTTTTTGTGTCCACTGCACTGCTTTCCCAATCGAAATCTATGTAGCCCACCAACTGCACTCCATCACCTCGAACATACCTAAGTCCATACTCCATTGTACCTCTCAAATACCTAAGAACATGCTTCAATGCTATCTAGTGCACCCTCGTTTCCACCATGTATTGGCTGAGGGTGTTCACAGCAAAACAAAAATCCGGTCAGGTATTGACCAGATACATCAAAGAATAAATCAATTGTCTGTAAACCGTGGAATCCACCAACTTTGACTCATAAGCATTCAGCTTTTTCAAAAGCATTCAGCTTCTTCAAGTTGATGATCATGGGCGTAATCATAGGCTTGCAATCCTCCATCCCAAATCTCCTCAGAATCTCAACTGGATATTTTCCTTGACCATGGAAAATCTCACCTTCATGTTGTCATATATCCAATCCCAGAAAATATTACATCAATCCCAATTCCATCTCGAACTCCTTTGTAAGGTCCCTCTTGTATCTTGTTATGAGCTTCTCATATCTTGTTAGAAAACCATCATCCATGTATAGTACAAGAATGAGTGGATCATCACTAACCAACAGGAAGTATAAGTTAAATCCTCCTCTCTTGACGAAGCCCATTCTCAACAGATTACTGTCAACCCTGGAGTACCAAGATCTAGGTGTCTGCTTCAGTCCATACAGAGCCTTCTTCAACTTGCACACATGAGAATCCCTCCCATAAACCTCAAAACCCTGAGGATACTCTATATACACTTCCTCCTCAATCACCCCATTGAGGAATGTTGTCTTCACATCCATCTGATGTATCCTCCACCCCATCTCTGAGGCAACAAACATGACAGCTCTAATGGAAGTATATCTGGAAATGAGACCAAAGGTCTCCTCATAATCAACTCTCTCTTTCTAGGAGAACCCCCTGCAAACGAACCTTGCCTTGAATTTCTCCTCGCTGCCATCTACAGTATGCTTGATCTTATAGATCTGCTTGGAGCACACCACTGACTTTCCCTCCGATCTAAGCACTATATCCCACGTGTCATTCTTTATGATGGAAGAATACTCCTCCACCATGGCATCCTTCCAAACTTGTTGATCTACAGCCTCCTCAAAGCTTAAAGGCTCAAAATCAATAATGCTACTTACTAGTGCCATATAACTAGAAAATATCTGCAGTGGTTTGCTTGTTCTGACTAAAGTCCTCGGAGTATCCACTAGCTCATGTGCCTCCTTCAAGGTTCGCTCTACCCACTTTGGCTTCTTCTTCCTAGACGATTCATTTGGGTTGAATCGAGCATTCTGCTCCTCCTCATGATCATGTTGCTCAGCCTGCACACTCGTCAATGTACCTATAACTTGTGATGGCGGTCTAACCTTTGCCTTTGGTGCTTCATGCTCCTGATTTTCTGCGTCAACTGGCATGGATCCACAAGACTTTCTAAAAGCCCTATGCTCCTCAAATCTCACATCCCTCTGCACCATTGTCTTCTTCAGTGCTAGAATGTACACCCTGTAGGCTTTTGAGGTTTCCTTGTACCCAACGAAAATGCCCTTCTCAGTTGCTGGCTCATGTTTCGTCCTCTTCTCAACTGGGAGATGACAGTATACTAAGCAACCAAAGATGCAAAGATGTCCAATCTCTGGTTTCTCTCCTATGAATGCCTCTTCAGGAGTCATCTTCCCCAATACTTTGTGCGGGCTTTTGTTCTACAAATAAACTACAGTGTTGCAAGCTTATGCCCATAAAAACATAGGAAGGTCTTGATCACGCAACATAGCCTTTGTTGCCCCAACGATAGCCTTGTTCTTCCTCTCAGAGACTCAATTATGTTGTGGGTTATATGGAACTATCAACTCCCCCTTGATCCCAGCATCCACACAGGACTCCTTAAAGGCATTCGGGGTGTATTCGCCTCCATTATATGTTCTAAACACCTTGATCATCTTCCCAATCTGGTTCTCCACAAGAGCTTTGAACTCTTGGAAGCATCTGAAGGCTTCTCTAGATTCCTTACTCTTCAAGAAATAGATCCACGTCTTCCTAGGATGGTCATCTATGAAGCTCACATAATATTTGAACCATCAAATAGACACGGCTGACATGGGCCCACAAATATTCGAATGGATCAGATCCAAGATCCCATTGAACATGGTCTCACTCCTAGGAAAGGCAGTCTTGACGTACTTGCCCATGGAACACCTTTTGCATACACTGTGATGGTTTGTACTAAGCGAAGGCAAACCAATCACTATCTCCCTAAGCACTTTGAGTGCTCCATGATGCAAATGTGCCATACGTCTGTGCCATAACTCACCATCATGACTATAGTTGTTGCTCACCAACACACTGGCGGGTTCGAATTGGAGTCTATACAACTTGTTTTTCTTGACCCCAATTACTTTCGTTGAGCTAGAACTAGATCCCTTGGGAAGGATGTAGACTTTCCCATCCCGAAAAGTTACATCAAACCCTTTGTCCTCCCAGGTTGAAACCAAAAACATGTTCTTTTGCAACCCCGGTACATACAGTACGTCCTTCACTAGTAATGCCTTCCCAGATTCCCTCTGAAACTTCACAGTCCATGTGCTTGTTAAACTGTACTTGGCATTGTCACCAAGTTCAATGTAGAAGTTAAAGTTGTGCTCCTCTAGGCTGGTGAAATAGTGTCATACTCCAATCATGTGACATGAAGCACCATTCACAATGTACCACACACTGGTGGACATTGACCTATAGAGACATGCAACGAGTGCAACATCCATATAAGCCACATGCTTCTTCTAGTCCTGTGAGATAGCCCTACCACCGGTAGATGTCCCATCCAACTGATCCTCTATCCTACACGACAATAGAAACTTCTGCAACCACTACAGAACCTGCAACTCGGCCTTACAGAAAAACTTCCATAACTCAACCATCTTTCATCCAACTGATCAATAGTACCAACATCACTCTCTCCTTGAAGGAGAAATCTAAAAACTGCAAAATTTCTACCCTTCATAGTTTAGGCTTCGATACCATGATAACTTTTAATAATCAGATCTGATTGCAATTTATTCACTTGTTTTTATAACCAAATTCATAATGCATATAAAACACTGAATCAAAAATTACAACACACTGATTACTAATGCACCGCGGAATAAAAATAAACAATAGCATACACAGTTGCACAAGATATTCCCTGGAAACCCAAATCCCTAGGGAAAACTAACAACAAATTGTCTTTATTATTTTGTGATTCACAGGAATGCTTCAGCACTTACAATCAACCGGAGATAGATTCAAGCCTTCACTCTCTAACTGTGGCTCAAACCCTCAATCACTGAAGACAACTCCAGCTTGAGAGAATCCCTCTCTCCAAAGCCTCTAAGAGAATCCCTCTCTTAGATTTGATCGCTTATTGATCAACCTCCCTCAATATGTCTCACTAACTCTCCCTCAAACTCTTTTATAACATTCACTTTATGCAAATACCATGGGCTCAATACCATGGGACACCCAATAACATGGGCCCTCCAATACCATGGGCTAATTGACCTTTACATAAAGTATTATAAAGGTTACTTTTTACAAAGAGAGTTACAATTTGAGAATACTTCCACGTGCTAGACACAAGCCAACGTAGAAGCACCTATCCTTACTACAAACTTCAACATATGCATCGCCTTATGTTGGACACATGTCTAAATGTAACATTTAAATGTTAAAGTTAGTGGCTAGGTGTTTAAACCATCTTAACCACCTAGGAGTATTAATGTGTAAAGTAGGACATGATATGTGGTGTGAAAGATGTATTGGTGCAATATTGATAATTAAATGTATCTTTTATTTTCACTCTCTGGCGATAAGCATATATGTGTCTACAACCTAATTTCCTACAGAGATAACCAAAATTCGATTAAGCTCAAAGCCATGTTATATGCTACGTTGTCACTCACTTCATTGCAAAAATGCAAAGGCCTTGACGTGGATACCCAATGAACAAATACGCATGGAAGTCTAAGACAATCAATTGTCATCTTGTTCTCCATCTCTTTACCTTCCCAACACTTGTACACTTATGTAATTTTAGAGATGAAAATACATGAGGTGAAATGCTTCGTATTCCCCTTGTATTATTTATACCTCATCATAATATACAAGGGTTCATTCAAGTCATAATTGATTGGTAGATTGATAGTTCTATTGGATTACTTATGTTGTTCATATCATTTTATGCAAACTTATTCATTTAATGAAAAAATTAAGTTGAGTTATTGCCCAATGTATTGCACCAATTAAGTATGTTGATTTAAGAATTCATTTCTGTTTTGTCTTGTTAGCTTGATTGTCCATCTTGCCATTAATTTAGTGGTTGCTTACATAAAGTTGAGCTCATTGAGAATGTCGTCATGTTGTCATGGTTATGTTAATTCTAGGCACATGTTTGGATTAATGTTGCAACTATCACAAAGTATCGTCGACATCACAATATATTGCAATTTTTCCAGGTCGGCAATAATGTCACCATAAAAGAATGATGATTTTTTCAAATTTTGAATATATCACGATATATGAACAATATATCAAGAGAAATTGGAAAATATTAGCATAGTCGAGAATTCTTGTATTTTTTGTATTTGAATTTCTTTGCTCAGTTTGAAGATTGAAAGCAAGCGATTGAGAACAAAGGTATTAATCACTATTACATTTTTACATAAAAGGGCTAGAGGGAGGGGGTTGCTTTAGATGTTAAAAAATTGAAAAACAATTAACTCTTTTGCAATTTTTTAAGTTTGCCAATATTTTCCCCGATGTTGTTGATAAGTTTCTTTTGAACCCTCAACAATACATTTGCCAACACGATATTTTCCACAATGGTTTTGATCAATATGAGTTTGATGAATCAATACATTTTCATTCTTTGCATGCTTCTTGCATGCTAATAAATCTCTTACATAAACACTCGAGTCTCAACAATGCTAAAACTCCCACAGCAATTGTGTTGAAACTCCCATACCTGACTACATTGACAATGTTGTGTCCCACAATAATGTTGCAAATATCAAGTTGTTGAATATATTACAAAGTATCCAAAAAGAAACTTATCGACAATATTAGGAAAAATATCAACAAACTTCAAAAAATACAAATAATTCATTTTTTCAATTTTTTAAACATCTCCCCTTAGCCATTTTATGGGCAAAGGTAACAACAAGTAAGCCCTTTGTTCTCAATCCCCTGTGCTCCCTCGTCAAAATGAGCAAAAAAATCCACTGTTGCACATATCGGCGATATATCGAAAATATCGGATATATTGTCGAGACTTTCCCCCTTCCAATAGATCAAAATTAAAAAACCACGACATTTCCAATATATTCTGATATATTTGAATATGTCGGCCTGCTGTTGTTATTGTTTCATACATTTATAGCATAATAATTCAACTACATTAATTCAATAGGATTACTAGAAGAAAGACAAAGCACAGAAACAAAGAACACGAGAAATTATCCTGGGAAACCCAATCGGGAGAAAACCCAACAACCTTCGTAAAGAGATAAATAATTCTAAGAAAAGAGTACAATGATGACAGAAAAAAGATGGAAATACTTTCCAAGTAGAAACCCCAAAATGTCTTCTCCTAGTTGCAAGTGCAAAACTCTCTCCAAGTGATGCGAACTTGTGTTGACTGAATGAGTGTACAAATGAGGCATACGATCTCTCTATTTATTATACACATGCAAAAATGACTTTTTCCCTTTCTGGGCCGAGCTGACATTTCCCAAATTGGGCCGACCTGACTGGGGCAGTTCTGCCCATTGTTTGGGACAGACTGCCCACTGGTTTGGGGCAATTTACCCACTGGGCCGACTTGTCTTGGGGGCATATAAAAATACATTTAATAATTATTTTATTTACTTAATTTTCTCCCCAAGGTTTACATTGATTCTTTCAAGGGTTTACATGATTAATTACATCAAGATCAATTCCCTTAGGAGGTACAATCAATTATACAATAAGAATAACTTCTAAAGTTGCACAAATTCCAACACTCCCTCTCAACAAGGAAGGTATTCTTCGGTCATCATCAGCATCACGATCATCTAGGTTTCATATGTACATCTATACTGTCTCAGTCATCTCTATACATACTGAAGGTTGTCAACACAGTCTCAGTCCTTCGAGATGTGTCATCATGCATCAACTCCACTAGTCCTTCGATGAGTCCGGGAGAGTCTCTCCATCCTACCTGGATGTCCGAGAGATAGGCTTTACCATCTGCTACCTATCTGTCTCATCTACTGATAGGATCCTCCCATACCTGGCTGAGAACCTGGACAAGCAGTGGTGCACGACCATCTACTACCTGTTCGTCTCATCTGCCGATGGAGTACTCCCATACCTAGCTGAGAACCTGAACGAGTAGAGGTACATGTGCAATCATCACACGACCATCTAGTACCTGTCTGTCTCATCTGTCGATGGGATTTTTCCCATACCTGGCTGAGAACCTGGACAAGCAGAGGAACCTATGTGTAACCTAACCATCTACTACGTATCTATCTCATCTATCGATGGGATTTCTCCCATACCTGGCTGAGAACCTAGATGAGTAGAGGCACTTGGGTGAAAGCAGGGTAAAGATCTCTATGTCATCTCTCCCTCTCAAGGAGGGACACGTTCTATTCTATCCAAGTCTTCCGCGAAAGTACTCGAACTTCCCTGGGAAGAATCTTGGTGAGAACATCTATAGTCTGGTCCTCTATCGAAACATACTGTAATTTCACTGCACCTTTATGCACCATATCACGTATGAAGTGATACTGAAATCTCTATATGCTTCAACCTGTCGTGGAATACAGGATTCACTGACATCTGCACACAGCTTTGGTTATCACAGTGAATCACGGTTGGCTCTGGAATCTAGCCAAACAATTCTGCAAGGAGTTTAAGAAGCCATACGGCTTCTCGAGTTGTTGTACTAGCAGCCATATACTCGACCTCTACAGTATTGAGTGCTACTGAGTTTTGCTTCCTGTTGCACCAAGAAATCACTGCGGAACCCAAACTGAAGCAA
Source organism: Larix kaempferi (assembly GCA_027924585.1). Lineage (NCBI taxonomy): Eukaryota > Viridiplantae > Streptophyta > Pinopsida > Pinales > Pinaceae > Larix > Larix kaempferi. The sequence goes on from BSBM01000223.1 coordinate 2,835,585, forward strand.
CATCCGGAAGTACTCTTCCTATCTGTAGCACATCCGACATAATCTGAGTCTGTAAATCCTCGCAATCTCAAGTCACACTCTGAAGCATATCTCAGGCCATATCCCATAGTGCCACATAAGTATCTGAGCACATGTTTTGCAACAATCCAGTGAATCTTCCTCAGTTCACACATGAACTGATTGAGAGCATTCACAGCAAAACATATATCTGGTCTGGTGTTCGTCAGATACATCAAGGACCCAATCAGTTGGCGATACATAGTGGGATCAATCAAATTTGAATCTGAGGCAGAGTCCCTCAGTTTCTTCAAATTTGCATCCATCAGAGTGGCCATGGACTTGCAGTCCAACATCCCGAATCTCTTCAGAATATCTATGGTGTATTTTCCTTGTCCTAGAAAAATATCCTTCTGCCTTTGTCATTCTTCTAATCCCAAGAAGTAATGCATCAATCCAAGAACCTTCATTTCGAACTCAGAGGCAAGTTTCTTCTTATACCATACGATAAGTTTCTCATTTTTAGTGAGAAACAGGTCATCAACATAAAGGACCAAAAATCAGTGCCTCGTCAGCTACAACCTTGTAGTAAAGGTTGGGGTAAGCATCACTCTGATGCAACTTCCAACACATGGTTGAAGCAATAGAAATGATGGATCTGATGGAAGTATATCGAGCCACAGGAGCAAATGTCTCATCATAATCGACTCCCTCTTTCTGAGAGAACCTGAGAGAACCCTTTGGCAACAAAGCCAACCTTGTGTTTTTCAACACTCCCATCTACTCCATGCAAAGTCTGTTGTGCACATCTAGGCCTCTTCCAGCCTACTGCAATATCTCTAGGAATATCAATTGGATCAATGGGATCGATGAGTTCATCCTCTTCTGCTAACTCCCTCTGAACTGGAGGGGGAGATAATCCCATCTCCTTTGGTTCTAGCATTTCCTCACCATTGATCTCCATGTTTGATCCTCTGCCTTTCCTTACAGCCATTTCTTAACACATCCCTGCTGTCTTCAATCTGTCTGGATCTTGGGATGTAGATTTTGTACGCCTTTGAAGTTTCACTGTATCCCACAAAGGTTCACTTCTTTCCTGAAGGTTCTAACTTTGTCCTTCTCTCCTTGGGCACATGTATGTAGACTGGATAGTCAAGGATCTGATAGTGACCCACTTCTGGTTTCACTCCTGTGAAAGCTTCTTTCAAGGTCATCCTTCTAAGCCGAAAGTCATACTCCTAAAAGCTTCATGCTGAACATCAACGGGATTCATGTGTCCACCACTTATTCATCGGAACAAATCTCATCATCCTTCTCTTGTAGGCCATATCGCATGATCTTTTCCCTACAAGTCAAATCTCGCCTAATGATTCGTGACATTGCAATTTCTATTTCTATGCAATTAACATAGTTTATACTAGGCATCTTGGACAAAACTTTAGCACAACGATCATAAACATGTCTTCTGAACACATCTGGGAACTATCTATATGTCTGCTATCTCCACTAGAACATGCCATCAAGAGTGTGCACTACTCTAAGCATGCAGGAAGGAGATATCATCTAGAATAGCTCCATCATGTGTTCATGGAATGTTGTGTAGCTCATATGCATAACAAATACAACAATAGCCTATGATAAATCAAAAGTAAACTATATCAACTCCTCGACACAATTTCTGATAGATCTGCAAATAATTTGATATGTGTAAGACAAAACAGATCTATGTGAGCAATAAAAACAAATACTTATCTTTTATTGTTTTTGTGTGTGGGATCCCACTGCCTTCTTGTGGGAACCATGAGAGAACTTTGTTCATGCAGTTTGGATCTTCATATCTCCTCAACAAATGCAGAATAGAAGAAGAACTCTGAACGATCATCATTCCTTGACTTCTTGTGAGGAGTGTTTTCATCAACATTAGCAATTGAGGCTTCATGCTTCCTTTTGATTGAACTTCTACAATTACTGGCGTAATGACCATATGCTTTGCACCTGTAGCTTTGTATCTGAGATAAATCCTTCTTCTTCTTCTTTTGATCTGGAGGAGGACTTGATCTCCTACCTCGGTGCTTGTGTTTGTAAAACTTTCTTCCCCTTTCCTTGCCTTTCTTGGCATGGGACAAGAATGTTTGATTCTCCTCAGGTTGAGTGCCATGAGGCCTCTACCTTGCAACTATTCTTGTCTCTTCCTGAGTGCAATCTGCCCATAGCTTATCAAATTTGGTTAGCTTGGATCTACCGCTCATAGTTTGAATGAATGACTCCCAAGATAGTGGGAGACCATTTAAAGTAGTAATGATAAGATCCTTATCATAAATGGGATCTCCACTGGTACTAAGATTGTCCCTTAGTTCTGTGATCCTCATGAAATATGAGGCAATGGATTCTGACTTGGACATCTTCATATTTGATAGTTGACTTCTCAATATGAGTGCCACATTGATACTACTATGTTCAAATAGCTTCTTTATGGTTTTGAACATCTTTCTAGCAGTCTGCTTTCCCGAGATTTGAAGAACCAAGTGGTCTCTAACTGAGTCCACCAAAAATCCTTCTTGCTCTGGCATCATTCTTCCTCCAACAAGATTTGTCTTCTTCTAGTTCTGGGACCTTCTCATTGACAAACTGCAAGAGATCATTTTCTTCTAGTAAGAGAAGAACCCTAGACTTCCAAGGATGAAGTTGGAAGCCCCTTCCAGACAATCTTCAACCTTCATTCCAATCATCTTGACTGCAAATCTAGACCAGAAACCTTAGTAGGAGCTAGGTCAAAAATGAAAGTTGGATTCTTGGAAAACTGACTCCACAGGGAGTTGGGCACTAGCAAGACGAGTTGAGAAAAGAGTTGAGAAAAGGTAGGGCCGAGACAAAACTGTGGAGGAAGTAGGTCTAAAACGGAAATCCTAATTTTTGTTGTAGCTGCAGAATTAGGTCAAAAATTGAAAATTCTCAGAATTGGATTCTTCCTTCACCCAAAGATGCTCCCTTCCTAGAGCGAAATTTCCAAGGCTCTTTTTCTGCCAAAATGTTGAGTGAAGGCCGTGGTAAGATGAAACCCTAGTTCCGACAATGGCTTCTTCTAGTACCGCTCTGATACCATGTTAGTGTTTCATACATTTATAGCATAATAATTCAATAGGATTACTAGAAGAAAGACAGCACAGAAACAAAGAACACGAGAATTTATACAAGGAAACCTAATCGGGAGAAAACCCAACAAACTTCGTATAGACATGAATAATTCCGAGAACAAAGTACAATGATGAGAGAGCAAAGATGGAAATACTTTCCAAGTAGACACCCCAAAATGTCTTCTCCTAGCTGCAGGTACAAAACTCTCTACAAGTGATGTGAACTTATGTTGAGTGAATGAGTGTACAAATGGGGCATACAACCTCTCTATTTATACAAATGCAAAAATGACTTTTTCCCTTTCTGGGCCAACCTGACTTTTCCCAAACTGGGCTGACCTGATTGGGGCAGTTCTGCCGATTGTTTGGGGCAGAGTGCCCACCGTTTTGGGGCAGTTTACTGACAGGGCCGACTTGTCTTGGGGGAATATAAAAATACATTTAATAATTATTTTCTTCACTTAATTTTCTCCCCAAGTTTCACATTGATTCTTTCAAGGGTTTACATGATTAATTACATCAAGATCAACTCCCTTAGGAGGTACAATCAATTATACAATAAGAATAACTTCTAAAGTTGCACAAATTCTAGCAGCTACTGGAAAGTGCAAAAAATTGTGCCTATCCATACCATTTTTTGTTGATTTGACATGTTGGAAGCCACATCTAATGAAGCTAGGGCTTCAACAAGACAGATTTCCTTTTGAATAAGGAGGCTAAAACAAGGTCTATTTGTTGTTGCTTTAGATATTTAAAAATTAAAAAAATGAGTAATTTGGTATTTTTTTGAGGTCTTGCGACACTTTCCGAGATTTTCCAATGTTTACCGCCAACACCACCGAGAAGTTATATTCCAGACCATCGCCAATACTTTCCCCAAGATGATATATGCCACACTGAAAAAATCCCCCCAAAATAATATACCAAATTAGCCAATACTTTCCATCGTCTCGTAATATTTTCCCAATATATAACAATATTTTCAAAATATTGCAAGCTATTCAAAATTTGAAAACTAGCGTGATTGAGATAATAATATTTTCACCTTGGAAATCTCGCGATATGAACAATATCTCAAGATTTTTGCCGCATTACTTTCACTATGGTGCATCAAGTCTCTACTATGTGGCATGCCCGAGAATCCAAACTGAAGTCTAACAATTGATGGTGTGCTTTACGGCCGATGATGAGCCCCGAGGATTACCTCGAGTGATTTGGCATGCCTTGTTGAAGTTGTATTGACCAAGGAGGTGACGAGAAGGAAGCCCCATCAATCTTTTGGAGTTAGGCATACATGTTATACTCCAAAAGCACTGACCCAAAGTGCCATTAACGAAATTTGAGAAAGCACCTGAAGGGTCTCCCTAAGGAAGTTTCCCATGAAAAAATCCTAGTGGGTTGCTCAGATTTCAACCAACCAATTTCAAGGCGAATATTGCTAAGAGTTCATGGATTCAAGTCTAATAGAATCACTCCACATTAATAGCACATATTGTACTACGGTGGCATTTTACCTAGGCACTATTTATAGAATGTGAAGGCCTTCAAGGGTTTCCCCAAGAACATTTTTTCAAGAAAAAATCCCCAAGGGATAACTTAGGTAGTTTGACTTGCCACGTCGAACCTATATACACCAAGGTCACTGACTCAAAAGGTTGAATCCACCTAGCTCCCTCGAGGTTAGGCATACATGTACGCTAGGGTATTTACCTAGGGCTCCATTCATGGAATGTGAGGAAGCTCCTGGAGGTTTTTCCCGAGGAAGATGCCCATGGGAAGGAAAAGTTAATGGCATATGTTATATATTTGCAATTATTGATCTTAATGCCAAATTCTACAAAATCCTTTTGACATGGAGAAATTTTCCTTAATTCCTTTACCAATGAATTCGTACACGAACAAGAACCATGAGGTTACTTCCGTTAGAGCTGTCGTGTCAGTTACTTCCACTGGCACGAGGTTACTTCTTTTGAGGGGGGAATATTTGTAATTCCTCATGAATTGAAGATGATAATGTTCAAAAGGATTCAAAGACATCTGAATAATTAAAAGATTAAGACATTAATGAGCAATTAATGTGGGCCCTAGATCTCAAGTCAAGATTAAATCCTAGCCATAGATTTGGTGGGTGTTGGTTACTTCATATAAAACTCGGGAAAAGGCACAAAACCTAATTCATTGTTACCCAAGAGAGTTGGAGAGCAAGAGAAGAAAAGAAAAAGGAGAAGGGAGAAAGAAGAGAAGAGAAGTTGGGGATTTGAAGAGAATTTGACCTAGTGAGAGAGAGACTGAAAACTGGCACGAATTCCAAGGAGATTCTGAGTGGCACAAATTCCAAGTAAAAGGGCACAGTTTTCGAGGCATAGTACAGCAGTTCAAAATTGCACAGATTTCGAGGCAGTCTGTACTGTACCAGGCCGTACAGCAGCACAGAAATCGAGGCAGAGTTAGTGGCACAGATTTCCAGGTGAAGTACAGTCAGCAGACAGTACAGGTTGCATGAATTTCGAGGCAGCAGACTGCTGTTATTTTGCACAGTTTTCAAGGCCACACGTGTGAGGCCATATAGCAGAATTCTGTGCACAGAATTTGAGGTGAAGGTACAGAAATTTCAGCAGGCCATACTGAGACATTTTGGCACAAATTTCGAGAAGAATTTGGTTGCGATAAGTACTGCTGTAATTTTTGTAATTTCTCTGAAAAAATAAAATTTCTCTCCTATTAGGTTTTCCCTTCGGGGTTTGTCCTGAGCCATTTTGGCTATAATTTTCTGACTTAAATTTTATGGTTTGGCTGTCATAATTTTCTGAGTTTGAAAAGAAAGAAATATTTTCCATGTGTTTCAAGAAAAATCTATTTTTCGTATATGTAATGTGATTTTACATTGTTGGGGTTTGGACATTAAACTTCATATGAAAAACCAAACTTGAAACCGGGTTGGGAATGCAAAATTTTCACATTAAAAGAGTTATGTGTGCTGAAATGTAAAACTTTTATGCAAGTACGCATATGCTAAGGGAGTATATTTTGCATAATCTGAAAGGAGGCATATCACTTCCAAGATTCAACTTTAAGTGAATTTGCAATAAAACCTCAACCTAAAAAACATGACCAGTGTCTAATAAATACAAGAAGCCACGGACAAAAAACACACCTCATTTTCATCTGGAAATTCCGAACTCCCCATAAACAGCATGTGCTCTACAGAATCAAGGATTGTGGAGTTATTGATGATATATATTAATAGTAGTATGAATGCATTGAATAATCAATATTTATCATTTTAAAAAAACAAAGCCTTACAAGGCATACTCCAAAAGGAGGAGCTAAGAAATGCATATATTCTGTGTTCATTTTCTGAAGGCTTCACTGAACAACATCTTAGAAAGTTTGGCTGGATGGGAGGTTGCAAGGTTTTAATTTAGACAGGCCTCCCACAAACATATCTTACTTGTAAAAAACAAAAGTTCAAGAAACATGTCATGGTAATAACCTTGTGAAGTAGTAAACCATCTTGACAGAGCATAACTTAAGCAAACTATATTCTTCCGTGTTTTGGACTCTATCTTTCAATAGGAAAATAATTGGAACCTTCGTAAGATAGATAAGAGTGCTTGAATTTACTGCAAATGATAAAAAACTCTTGATGAGATTATTAAATATTGGACCAAACCTTCGCTCTTGAGCTTATTATTCGAGAGTTAAATCAACATCAGTAGAAGGTTCATCGTTCATTTGTCAATTTTTGGAAAGGTTTTGGTATGATTTTCCAACATATTTGCTCAAATAGAATATAGTTCCCAGGTTTTGCAAATATCAGAAGGAAGAGATGAAATTATATTGCAAGTCATGTTTGTACTCCGCATAGCTTATCTAGAAGCACTCTTATCCAGTATATATGATAAGCGACTTTCTGCCCTCTGGCCAACTCATACACTCCACATTGATGGCCCAAACCACATACAAAAGGTAACTAGAAAGAGCAAAGGTGTCTTCTATATGAATGAATCAGTTGCCACTTATTCTTTTTCTAAATGCTGCATATATTACTTCAAAGGTCAAATCATTACATCAGGCAACAGAAAAATTATATCACACGACAACAGGGTTCCCGGGAAAATCCTACTCTAAAAAGCCAAAAAAGCAAGCATATGTGCTTGCGCACCAAGAGAAGGAGACTCAACATCACAACGAGAGAAACCAAGTTCGACTACCACAGAGCCAACTCTTGCTTAAAGCTCCTCAAACTGCCCAGTCTAAAAGAAGAGTCTAAAAGAAGAAGGGTCCTCCTGAAAAAGTAACTTTACATTGATGCTTCCACGCACACACAACCAATAGCAATTAACCGTACTGAATGCCACAATGATTTGCAGTTGTCAGAAACCATCCAAGCATCACCCAAGAAAAGGCCTTTCCACAAAGTGGGTAAGTAAAAAAGTGAAATTCAACCCGAAATAATGTGCAAAACACATTTGCAACCTGACATCTTAAAAAAACATGCACCACTGTATTATTCTTGACATACAAAACACAAGCAGAATCTGTCAAACTGGAATATGAAGCCTACTCTTGATAGCCATTACTTGTTGGAGCATAAGACACCCCTAGACTTTGTGCTTAAAATCAGTGTTACATGGGTACGCATCCCAAAGGGTAGGAAACGCGCTTCCATGCCCCCCCCCGTGTCCCCATTTGAAGAAAACTGAAGGAAACACAGAAAGGAACGTTTCCCTCCTATAAATGGGGTCCCCACGTTTCCTTTGGCTGTTTTTTACCAAAAAATATAAAAAAAATAAATAAATGATAAAGGGCCACGCCGTCCACTATTTTGAATTTTCCTTCTCTCTAGCCCGATTTCATTTCGTTGTTCAATATGGTTGTATTTCTGAGTTTGTGTTATCAGTTATAGCTTATGTATGATTGTATTTCATTTTATTTCACTTAATGTATGTTGTAAACTTGTATTAATCTTTAGATTATAAAATTAAAGACGTAATGACTTATGCTCCAACTTTCAATTTTAATGTAATCTAATATAAATTTTGTAATATTTCTGGCGAGGTCCCCTATGTTGAAGATCCCGACATCCCCTTTGATGTTTCCTAAAAATTGAGGGAAACTTCTATATAAGCCGCTCCTGTGTTTCCCCGCGTCCTGAAAACTTGGTGGGACAATGCTTAAAATAATAATGTAATTTCCAGATGGACTGGTATCTCCTCGACCAACGTGTTTCGGGATCCTTCAGCTGCACGTTTTATTCAAACCTCAAGCAAGGGGCAATGTCCATCATGCACCTAACCATATTACGAAGATCCTTGTATACATAAGACGTAAAAAGGATTTGCATTCCTCCATCTCCAATCTCTTAGCACGAACTGAACCCTGTAAATGCAATTTAAAAAACACACTTCAAGAATCATGCGATAGAGACCCTATAACACAAATTCATTCTGACCAATGAGCTTTTGGGCCAAATTAAGGGTCCACTATGTATTCCAATGTTGTTGCTCATGGTTGCATATGGATCACTAGCATGCTTCAAGTTCCTCCTCCCCTCACTTTTGTTCAAGCGAGGGACAATGTCAACCATGTGCCTAACCATATCATAAAGATCCTTGGATACATAAGATGTAAAAAGATTTCTATGCCACCATCTCCACTCTCTCCAGTACAAACCTGACCCCTGAAACTACAATTTAAAAAAACACTCTTCAAGAATCATGCACCAGAGGTTCTAATACAAATTTGTCTAAACTAATGAGCTTGGGCCCAATTAAGGGCCCAGCAAGTATGCCAATGTTGTCTCTCATGGTTCCACGGATCCTTCCATAAAAAGAGACCTTTCCTAGCCAACCCTATTCCAAAAAACCTTGACAAGAGGCCAACCTGACCACTAGAGGATGGGAATCTCCAAATGGATAATGACACTAAATCCTAAGCATCCTTAGGACCCTAAAACTGTCAAGCTAGAAACCCAACAATTGTGCCGAGTAACCCACACCCTGTTCAGTAGGGCAGAACCTGCAGTCACAAAAGTCTAAGTACTCACAATTATATCACACAATGGGAATGGACCCTTTATACCCAATATGTGTTGAAACTGTTGAACCTATTTGCAGAATGGACCCACACCCTGTTCAGTAGGGCAGAACCTGCAGTCACAAAAGTCTAAGTACTCACAATTATATCACACAATGGGAATGGACCCTTTATACCCAATATGTGTTGAAACTGTTGAACCTATTTGCAAACTAAAACTTCCCAAGGCACCTTCCCCTCCACTACATGTACTACCCATTTACCAACAAGAACTACTCCTATTGCTCTTATGTCTAGAAGAACCAATGCCCCTTGAACACTCAGTAATGTGCAAACAACACACTCAACTAACAAGATCCCTTTTGCACCCCCTGCTTGTCCCCAAGAAAGTTTCTCAGAATGCACTCCAACCATTTGTAAATTGCATGAGAAGGGAACAAGCCAGATGAATAATAGATGTCCCTAGTTGCTAAGATTCTATCAACAATCGTAACTTTCCTTTCAAGGGGAAGGATCAAGATGGCAAACTTCCACATTTGGTTCAACCAAAGAAGAGATTCCTAAACAATAAAAAAAAACAGTTTTCTTGTCACAAACAACTATTCCAAAAGCTTTTGCAAAAGTGCCCCAGCACGAGTACCCTCCACAGATTGTGGAGTTGATCCAAGAGTTAATGTTGAATCATCCACAAACTGAACATTTAGAAGTTGATTACCCCAAGTAATGATATACCTCCAATTTTCCCTTGCAATCTAGCAAACTCCAACAAGTAACCAAGAGCACTTGTTGTGATCACATAAAGATAGTGAGCAAGAGGGAAACCTTTCCTAATAAAGCACGAAAAATAGATAAATTAGGCATTGCATCATTCACACTAACTCTAGTCGGTGCCCTCGCAAAAAGTGATACCACTAATCACAAATAAAAGAGAGCCAAACCCCAACTAGTCCAACATATTAAGAATAAAGTCCTATTCCAAGCGTATTGTCTTCCCCCTCCATTCCAATCTCCAATCCAATGACTCGTAGGCCATGTTTACCCACACCACTACCCTTTATGACATTCCAAAGCAAACTCGCATCTAACAAACCTCCTTCGCTCTAGTTCCATGCTATTTATTTTTCTACATAGATATCCAACAAGCAATTTGGGAGATGAATACCAAGCACCAACAAAGCGGCAGATGAGGGTGGGTTTAAGGCAAAGCTTTTCAAACATGGTAGACTAGCTCTTCTTGATGACAATATTGACATGTTTGACCATGTTGTTTGTGCAAGCTTCCACAGGCATGGTCCCACCACACTATTCACTTGATCCAAGGGCTAGGGTGAAGCTAAATAATTACCAAACAATCATGGTGGACCACATTTTCTCTAAGCTCTGTGCTACTACTCTTCATCTCAAAATATTCAAGAAGCTTCAACAAAGACACATTTGAGATAGTAGAGAGGCAAGTTTTAGAATAGAACACCAAACCATTGATCATATCCTCACCCTCCAGGCCATCACTAAGGAGGCTAGGTACCACTCTTCGAAAGTCTTTTGTTACTTTGTTGACTTTTAAAAAGCATTTAACTTAGTCCCAAGGTGGCCCTTTTCCAGAGACTTAGAGACATTGGCATCTCAAAAGTTACTATAAAAAAGCACCCATCTTTGGGTTGGATATGCTCCTAGAGAAATGACTCGACCAGGCCATCACTAAGGAAGCTAGGTACCACTCTTAGAAAATCTTTTGTTGCTTTGTTGACTTTTAAATGCATTTGAGTTAGTCCCAAGGTGGCCCTATTCCATAGAATTAGAGACATTGGCATCTTAAAGGTTACTGTAAAGAATCACCCATCCTTGGGCTAGATATGCTCCTAGAGAAATGACTCCAATTCATAGATGTAAATCCAAAATAATGTAGGTGAAAGAGGAAATCCATGCTTCACACCAATAGTGCTCTAGATGAAGTCTAAAACTATGTGATTTGTGCAAACTCTACCAAGAACAGACTCATAGAGGCTCATGATAGCCATTATAAGGAGCTTGTTCAAGTATCTATAATCAATACATAGTCTGAGGGTTACATCTTTCTTCTTCACAAATAATACAGGTGCTCCCCATGGAGACACATCGGCTCTAATATATTATTCTCAAGAAATTCCTTCGATTGCATTTTCAACTCTTTTAACTCTGGGTTACTCAACGTAAAAGGAGCCTTGGATACTCCATGCACAAGGTTTATTGAAAAATCAATCTCTATTTTTTGAAGTAGTTATGGTACCCCATCATGGAATACATCTCTAAATCCTTGCAAGACAAGATAGTCATCAAGCTTGGGAACTTTATCCTCTATTGATTCCAAAATATTTGTTGCATATGACTATCTTCCCTTTCTAAAGCATTTCTTTAGCTGCAAGGCTCAATCTACCTAAACGAGATAGCTTTGAGAATCCCTCTCACTATCCTCGGGTTTCCATATTCATCAATGCATTCAAAGGACTTGTTATAGCAATCAAGTTTCACTCGATGTGCTTCCAAGCAATCCATGCCAATAGGGACATCATAAGAACCAAGCAACAAAATATTAATTTTCCCATGTGGAGAGTCCATTCAGCTCAAGTGGAGATCTCTCCACCACTTCACACTAACTTTCCTCTTGGTTCCAGAGCAATATAGATCCTTGGAATGTTCATTGCTACATCATTCACAATTGTAGCCTCCTTAATGTCATGAACATTCCTACAGTTGTCCCTTTAATGTGGACAGTTTCTAACTAAATGCCCTTTTCCACATCCCCAACATCAAATAGGCTCTCTTGGCCTCTTTCCCACTTTTCAATTGGCTTAGATCCACATTGTACTCACTAATTTTGTTGGAAACTCTTTGGTTGATTCTTAAAGTGAGGTGGCTTGAACTCTTTATTCCTTTGGTCAAGTTTCTCCTTCTTCTCGTCTTTCCATGCCTTGTGGACTTTTGGTTTGTTTTTATTCTGCTCATAGCAATACCTTGCTTTTCTCATGGCCTTATCCAGAGTTTGGGGTTTGTCAGACTCAATTATATCTCTATAGGATTGAGGTAATCCACTTAAGAAACATTGGACCATCACATTATCATCCTTGATGTAATTGGCATATCTCAACAAGTCCAAGAACTTATGCACATATTCATCCATGGTCATTTGACTCAACTTTAAGTCATAGAACTCTTTGATTTTGCCATCATAATTTCAATCAAAAAAATACTTCTATTGGAAGTGCTTCTTGAATTGCTTCTAGGCAATCTTTCTTCCATTAATTTTCTTGACTTTTCTAAGATGCTACCACCAAATTGAAACTCTACCATTCAGATTGAATATAGCTATTCTTGCCTTCATGTTTCCAAAGCAATCATGGAGTTGGAAATACAATCCTCCATCCCCAAAAGCCAAACCTCAACTTCCTAACCATAGCTGGTTTTATTTTTCTAAATTCTTCATGCAACTCATCTCTACAATGTTGCTTCTTCCTATGCCTACAAGAAGAGGATCCAATACTTGAGGAAAATTTTAGAGGTTAAATTTCATCCCTGGGCTAATTTTTCATGTTTTTTACCAAAAGAAGTTTCCCCAATTTCCCTTTTTTTAAAACAATTCAACGAAATTCTGTATAATAAATTTGTTTCACACCAAAAATCGACAAATTTTCTAGAAACTATATAAAACCGTTAGGAAATTGAATTTTTTACAATAATATCCCCAAACATTTTATGGTTAGTATTTTAAGAATAGTAAGATTCTCCAAGGCTTCTACACTTTACGATTAGTATGGATCCTTAAAATCCCCCCCTGTCAACATTGTTCAATGAGTCCTCAAAGGCAGATGACTCACTACAATATAAGTCTAATGGTGTATACGTACCATCTCAGGAGGTCTTTCTTTTGGTACTTCAAGACCTCTTGTGAGCTCGACGCCTTCAATTGTTCACACTTCCTTCAGCATTGTTTGAACTCAAACTCTAAAACATGCCAGCGCTCAACTGGTCATGTTCCTCCTGAGCTTTAATTAATTATGCATTATCTACTCTACAACTCTGTAATTTTGGAACGATAATGGGTCTTTTTGGTCTTCACCAGGCATGCTACAAGATGCTCTTGGTTCTTCGGATCTCCTTTTCATCGAGACTTGTGAGAGTCCAGTCAATCCACTTCCGAATATTATAGGTTATAATTGGTTGTCTACTTGTCGTAGGGAAACTCAATTTTCTAGTGGGGTCTGAGGCTCTGGTGGTGTGGCGTGCTTAGTACAGGAGTCTCTTCAGGCTAGAGTTTCTTTGGTCTCAACAGATGAGTTTGTTGGGTTTATGTGGGTTTGGATCAGCAAATTACCCCCTCTATCCAGAGATATCTTCATTGCAATTTGCTATTTTCCCACAACCTCATCACAGTTTGCTCTCCATGGAAAACTTAACAGTGACCCATATTTCGATCTATACTCTAGCATCATCCAGCATTTTGCAATGGGAGATGTCATCCTATTGAATAAATTTAATGCACGCACTAGAGCCCTCCAAGTCCCTCTTCATGATCATTCTGGGGACATGTTCTGTGTTCAGGAGATCAATCGAGTTTCTGTTGGACTTCATCAATCATTTGATGATATATTAGGGCCTTTGACAGGGTACGGTAGGCACCTCTTGCGCCTTGGAGAATCCCACGAGCTACTGATCCTTAATGGTCTACCCTCCTTCCCAGCTTCTCGCTCTTTCACTTGCCACCCTCATGGTGGTGGTCAAAGTGTGGTGGATTATGTCGTTTCTAGTCAAGACCTTCTCCCCTTCATTCATCACTTTGCCATCACACCCATCCCTAATGTTGATCATGCTCTCCTCTCCTCCTCCCTCCAGACCCCACCCCTGAACCCCCTCCCCCACCACAGGGTCCACCTCAAACTAATATTCTCTTTGTTGAGGGAGACCCTGACACCTTTACTTCCACCCTTCGCCAGACACTACCTTTTGTATCTCGATTTGCTTCCCTCAATTCCGCCTCCGCCAAGTACACATGCCTTTCCTCTATCATCTGGGAGACTGCCCTCCAAATCTACCCACACTCTACTCGATCTGCCCCCCTCCCCCAAAATCCTAGATGTTACCCCATGAACCAGTGGTACGACGAGGACTCTAAGCACCTCCACACCCAACTTCGACATGCTTTCGACCATGGCTACCCCTCCTACCTAACTCTCAAAGCTTCCTATCGCCATCTCCTTCGCCACAAGAAACGCCTCTTCATCTCTCGTAGGCGGAGAGAGATGAGTACTTCCCTTACTCATTCCCCTAAACATTTCCGTCGTACCATCTTCCCAATAAGCAAAAATAAGAAAAGTGATCCAATGTCACCTCGATCACGATTCTAACTTCTTCAAAGCGTCGAAACCTCCCCAGAGAAGTACCCTTGTGATAACTTGTAGAACACCGATACAACCAAAAGACTATGTTCTCTATGCAAATATTAGTTAGACCAGTGCCTAAATGGAGTCAATATAAAGATAACGTAACAATTAATTACCCAATGTCAATAGGTGCAAGGTTAGGCAAGTGTATGATCAAAGAATAATCAATTGCGTTATGATTTCATTAAAGAACATTCAAATGTCGACCATCAATCCACTTAGACCATTCACCAAGATTTATCATTAATGAAAGTGTAAAGTCAATCCAAGATCATCATATATGAAAGATCATTTGTTACATTCATCAACAGAATTAAATAAGTTCTAATTGTTGTTGTAACATAATCAAGTCAAGCTAGGTTCAAGTATCATTCAATGTGAGTAAAGAGCATAAGATAATCCTAAATCTTCAGGATACATGTGTCAATGTTTGTCAATATTATTATGTTAAAGAACACTCGCAAGTAAAATCCAAACTTCAGTATGTTACAAAATTAAAGGAGTTATGGAGGTATGTAATATGTATATCAGTATTAAGTGCTATCCAACCAATGCCAAATTTAACTTTAACAAGACCAAGTATTAACCTAATCAACCACAAAGAAGACTAAACTGTATGTTAAAGAAACCTTTTTACACCTGCTGTAAGTAAATTTCAGAGTTGTATTTACACAGAAAACATAGCACAAAAAACTAACTTTGTTTTTATTTACATATGTGTGCAGGTGACAAGGCACTACTAATACATTATTTTGACCTTTTGTTTTATGTCTTGTGCAGGGAAAAGGGCCAACAAAGGAGAGACACAGGGTCTGCAATTTATTGCAGACCTATGTAAAGGTAAGGGTTCGGATGGGGCAGCAAATGGAAGGAAAGGCGTGAAGGGGATGGAGCAGAAAGGAGAAGGGGAAAGGAGGATAGGGTAGGAGAAGGGAAGGAAGTGAAGGATGGGAGGAGGCCACGGGTAGAAGGGAGGACGGCTGCAGTGATGAAGGAGCAGGTATGAAGGTTGGGGAAGGAGGGCAGCAAGGGTAGGAGCAGGCCCAAGTTATGGAGAAGGGGGCAACGAATAAGAAAAAGGGGAGGTTGAGGTGGGCAGCGAGGTGGAGGAAAGAGGGAGCAAGGGTGTAGGAGTGGAGACAACGGGGAAGCGAGGTGGAAAGGTTGGAGGTCGAAGGCAAGGGATGAGGAAAAGGTAAAGTCATGGGAGTGTTAGGTCTATAGCTAGGGTATAAAACAGAAAATTAGGGTTTGACTTTAGAATTTTAAATTTAATTTTATGAAAAAGTAAAAAAACTAAATTACAAAAATTAACAACACTAACCTAACATAAAATTTACAAATGTACAAACTCAGAAATCAAGGTTTTATGAAGTAGAAGAACAACCTAGGGTTTGCAAGAGAAATTCCACCTAACCCTAGGCATCAAGGAGGATTAGCCTCCCCTTCTGATGGCACTTGCCAAGTTTGGAAAACTAGGGCTTGCTCAACAACTTCAAGAGTTGGTTGATGATGCCCTAGCTAAGACAAACTTTGGAGACCTAAAGCTCAAGTTGACAATGCTAGGGTAACTAAAGGCTGAAAATGACTTATGCTAGGGCAAAATGCAACATCAATGGCTACCATTCAACCTTAGACAAAGTCCATATCTAACATTTAACAAAGAGAATATCAAGAGAAGAGGCTTGGATACCTCCTTGTGCATGTGTTAAGCAAACAACTCTTAGCATCACCTTAGCAAAGAAACAAGAGTAAAGACTTCAAAGATTTGTCCCCAAACTAGCAAGCTTATCCATCCTCAAGAGGTGCGCATCACTCCATTGAGCCCAAGAAGGGTAAAAATCAAAAAATTTAGTGTAATCCCATAAGTTGATGTGTAAAAATGAAGTGAGGAAAAGTTATTTATACCTTTTCACACTCACTTTACAAAAATAAAATAAAACCCAGGCCGACATGCCTTTTTAAAATTTCAATTTGAAATTAGAAATGTCAACTTAAAATTAAAACAAAATAATATAAAATAATCAAAGTAGTGGGTAAATTGGGATGTTTTCCCCATATTTGACCCCTAAATGAGCAAAATGGCTAAAATGAGCATATCGGTCCGTTATGAAGGCCAAACTACGGAGGGGGGGTCGTCATGCCCCAACTAACCCCAACAGAAGTGAATATCCCTCAACGCCCCCCCCTAATCAAGCATCACAGTCATGCATCAAGGATGATGTCATCATTTGAAGGAGGGCCCAGAGAGAGGATGTTGGTGAACTACAGGGCCAGGAGGGTGCTGGAGGTGACCTGGAGGAGGAATAGATGCCTCAGTGCTGAAAGATCTTTCACCGGAAAGGAGACTGCGGGCGTCCAATTGGAGGTATGCGGGCCTCAATTGGCATGTATGCGGGCATGAGAAAAGCCACCTATGGACATGTTAATTAAGACCTCTACGGGCATATTGTAAGGCAGCATACAAGCACAAGTTGAAGAGTAATGGAGCGCTGCGGGCATCCCTAGAAAAGCCACCTGAGGGCATTTGTATGAGGCTCATTACAGGCATTCTAAAGTGAAATAGTGAGATGTGCGGGCATGTGTTTGATGTATTGATGATGTGGCAAATGGAAGAGTGGAAATTAAATATATGCTTGTTAAAGTCGGCTTCAAATAACTCATATTAAATAATAAATTCTTAGCTGGGAAGTCGGCCCCATAACCTAATTAATTAAAAATTCAAATTCAAATTATATAGTGAAGGTCGGCTCCATAATTTATGTTTTGAAAAACGAGTATAAATACTCCCCCACGATTTCACTTTTGAGGCGGGTTTTTTGTGGAAGATAGAGCTCTGATTTTTGGTTCAGTGTGAGTGAATTCGGGTATCTTCATCTACCAGCAACAGCAGCAGTCTGCAAATTTTTTTTGGTATGTGGAATTGACGTGGAGAAGGCAGAGCTCGATTTCTGGTGAAGGCATAGCTCGAATTTATGGTGAAGGCAGAGCTCGATTTCTGGTGGAATAACTCGTGGAGATAAGCTTGGATTTTCGGGTATACAAACGGACTGAGGCAGCCGCAGAGCAGAAGTGAGTTTTTGAAGGCTATCTGGGCTCGGGACTCTCCACTGGAGCAGCGTTAACCACTGAGGCATCAACTGAAGAACTCGACCTTGAGTTAATTCTGATTTTGACTGAGATTTTCGGACTTCTATTGCTCTGAAATTTTCGAATTTCTACAGTAGTTTTGGTGGAGATCTTTGGGTAATGAATTTGCTCTGAGTTTTTCGGGTGAATAGAATGCACTGAAGCTGCCGTAATTAGAAGACAGGGAGACTACTGTTTTTGAGTGGACGTTTTGGGCTCTTACTGCTTCTTTCTTCTTGAGGACTGAACCATGATTGCTTTGAGCCTTTCTGAGTAGGACAAGACTGTTGGTAGCTGCGTTGCTTCTCCTTTGAGCTGTTTTGTGACTGCAAAAACACCTTTGAGCAAGCCGAGGTTGTAATTGTAAAATCCCGTTTGGGCTATGACTATTGGTATGCCCTTTTGGGCTGGTTTGTGACTGTACTGTGACAATCAAAAACGAGCAGCAACAGATGACAAATATCTGGTTTATGCAATGGAACATCAAGTGACCAATCAGGAGTAATGACTTGAAATGTTTTTGAATGCCCCATGATTACACTCAGTCATTACACATTATGTATGATAAGGCTTACACATATGATGTACTAAAAATGGTTACATAGTGATCTATCCAATATGCAAAGTATACTCAGTAATGATGTGTATGCTGAACTCACTGAATGAAATGATCTGATGATATATTCAGTGATATGATGTGGTAGTGAACACGTTGACAAAGTCTATGGGTAGGTGTGAATAAGAAGCATGGGCAAATCTTTTGACATGAGCAGTACATAGCTAACTGGCTTGAGAGTAGGGATATGTTTATCAGGCAGTGACTGGGCATGATCAGTGAACAGCAGAGCAGAAGATGATGATCTCCAGCGGATTGAGTCAATGACAGTGATGTGACAACCTGTGACAACTCTTATCATGAAGACATGTTGATAATGACAGCTTGCTGATGAACAAATGAGAATGTGGTATAATGATACATGCTATACAGTGATGATACACTCCTATGCCTTGTCATGTTACACACTATAATGCAAACCCTATTATGAGGTATAGCCTATGATGTTGGATACCTTATGATGTTGATGATGAAGTATGCCATGAGGATGAGGATATGATGTTGATAGTGTCTTGAACACTGTAATGCATAACTTGTAGTGATGATATCAGATTGATATGATAGAGATGTACTTGACAGTAAGGTCAGACTTCCTCAAGGTAGCTGTGTGTGAACAGATCTTAAACTACTGGTTATCCTGTATAAGGAGTGCATGTGACAAATATCTATGGTCAAGCAAAAACCTGTATATGAATGAGTCAGCCTTGAAGACCTATTAAAGATTGATATGATGAGAAGTATAGCAGAGGTTTGAAGCGGAGATGCAACAAAGAAATGTTGAAGAGCAGTGTGAAAGAAGATGATACGTTGAAGATGATGCACCCTATCAGAGATGTATGATGATTTGACAAAGATCAGATAAGAGGATGAGCAGCAGTGAAGAATTGGTGGACAGAATGCTGATGTGACTGAAATTGCTTTGGATATGGCAGTGATATCTACAGGGATGATCTGACAAGTGACTAGAGTACAGTGATTGATGAGCAGCGTTGATGATGAGCAGATGAGCATGAGCTGAGACAGTTGACTGCAGATTGATGAGTTGATGTGACAGTAAGCCTTAATGTAAAAGCAAGCTTGTCTTGCTTCTGAGGTTAGGATACCTCAAGCCTTTCTTAGCAGGGTCTAAGAAAAACCAGGCAGGGTCCTGGATGCAGAGTAGGTGCTCTATGTATCAGTAGGTGCTGATTTCGCCTAACGGTTGTAGCCGGACAAAATGATATAAAAAGATTACAAATTTATATGGTGTGGTGTTCTTTTGTGTTATGGTTTTTGATAAGTTAAATGCTATGTGAAAGATGATGTTATGATTATGATAAAGTAATGGAATGATGAACAGGTAGCTAACTAAGAAAAGTTGTAAATATTGCTTTACACTGATTCACCCCCCTCTCAGTGTCAACAGTTTTCCCCAGATTTGACCCCTAAATGAGCAAAATGGCTAAAATGAGCATATCGGTCCGTTATGAAGGCCAAACTACGGAGGGGGGGGTCGTCATGCCCCAACTAACCCCAACAGAAGTGAATATCCTCAACGCCCCCCCCTAATCAAGCATCACAGTCATGCATCAAGGATGATGTCATCATTTGAAGGAGGGCCCAGAGAGAGGGTGTTGGTGAACTAGAGGGCCAGGAGGGTGCTGGAGGTGACCTGGAGGAGGAATAGATGCCTCAGTGCTGAAAGATCTTTCACCGGAATGCCGAATCAGGGTTGGGGTCATGTGACCCAGTGATCCACCCATGGAAGCCCCAGACACCAACCTCAAGGCTTCAAACCCTTTCATGAGGCAGTCAGCAATGCCACTAAGCCATAGTACTTCCAAGGAAGAAACCATAGGGTCTGTCCATAACCCCTACTCAGAAAAAGTTGGCTAAACACCCCTCCTAGATAGAAAAATGACCCCCTCTCCATGGGGCACTTGTACAGGTGCACTGGTACTGGTACCATCATAACACCTGGTATTGCAAAGAATGCCTCTCTCGTTGAGAGGGAGTGTTGTTTTTTTTAAGCGGCATCAAGAGCCATTCTCTAGGAGAATGGAGGCACCTGGTCAGTTACCATCGTAACACCTGGTATTGCAAAGAATGCCTCTCTCGCTAACAGGGAGTGTTGTTTTTTTAAGCGGCATCGAGAGCCATTCTCAAGGATAATGGAGGCACCTAGTCAGTTACCAGGAATTTGATTCAGTTTGGGACTGAACCCCAACCTGGGCTGAGAGCCATCTCTGGGAGAATGGAGGCACCTAGACAATTACCAAGAAGTTGATCATGTTGTCTCAGTCTGGGTCTGAGGATCAACACAATGCAGTCTAGGACTGAGGCACTTGGTTAGTTACCAAGTAGTTGACATTGGTCAACTTGATGCAGCCTGGGGGCTGAGGCACCTGGTTAGTTACCAGGTCATCACTATAAGCCCTAGACCGAGTCTAGGCAAGTGATGTACTTCCCTCCTTGGTTAGTGGGATATGGGACCTTCTCAAGGGATTGGTCACCCCCTTGTTGAAGTACCTAGCGCATGATCTTGGTGTTAGTGAGGAGAATGAGACAACCAAAGAACATCTTCCTTATATATGACGATGTACTTGAATTGGCACATGTGGACCATGGATACTAAGAGAAGGGGCTAAGGATTTGTCTAAGGGTGACTTACCCAAAGAAGGTGGATCAAAAGCCCACAATAAACCCTAACTAAGGCGTTAAAGTGTCAAAAGCCCACAATGTCCCTGCATCTAATGTACCAAAGTGTTAAAATCCCACATTAAAGTTAAAAGGGACTTGACCAATGAATTTTATATTATTATTTTTGACTCCTTGACTTATGGAAGACACCCAATGATGAGATATAAAAGAAGAACCCCTCTCAAGTGAAATTACCATCACACAATTCACTCTTTATCTTTGTCCAGGGATTTCGTTGGGGCATTTTGCAACTATTGTTCATCATCTTTTTCATCTCAAGAACCTTCTCCAAGGGCTGGATCAACTACAGGATTGTTTTTCTTCTTCTCTTCATGTTGTTGTCTTCTACAGGACTGTTTATCCTCTCTTAGGTCTATCTTCCCTTACAGGTGATAGCTAAAGTTTGTTTTCTCTCTTCCAAAAGGGTGTCGAGGTCTGTTACAGGGCTGCTATAACCAATCTAGCTCTAATTAGGGTTGTCGTGGCTCATATCTTTCCCAACGGGGCGGCTGCAGATTCTTTGAGGCTGTCGAGTGCTCCTAAGAGACTGCCAAGAGCATAAAGAAGGCTACCAATGTTAGTTTTTGATACATCCAAAGCATAATAATTCAAATGCATATATAGTATCACTAGAAGAAAAGACAAAGCACAAAACAATAACACAAGAGTTTATCCTGGGAAACCCGATCGGGAGAAAACCCAACAACCTTCGTATAGAGATGATAATTCCAAGAACAAAGTACAATAATGAGAGAGAAAAGATGGAAATGCTTTCCAAAGATAGAAACCCCAAAATAGTCTTCTCCTTCTGCAGGTGCGAACCTCTCTCTCCAAGTGATGCGAACATGTGTGAAGTGGATGAGTGAATAATGAGGTGAACTAACCTCTTATTTATACAAGTGCCAAACTAGACTTTTCCCTAACTGGGCCGACTTCTCTTGGCGAGCAATAAATAAATTAATTTTAATTTTTCTTTTGCTTGCTTTTCATCCCAAGGTTTACATTGATTCTTTCAAGGGTTTACATAATTAATTAAATCAAGTTCATCTTCCTTAGGAGGTACAATCAAGTACAATAAAATACAATAATAATATCTTTCGAAGTTGCACAAAATCCAACACTCCCTCTCAACAAGGAAGGTATTCTTTGAACTTCATCAACATCACGGTCATTTGGGTTTCATCTATACATTTATATTGTCTCCATCATCTCTATACATACTGAAGGTTGTCAACACAGTCTCAGTCCTTCGAGAAGTGTCATCATGCATCAACTCCACCAGTGCTTCAGCGAGTCCAAGAGAGTCTCTCCATCCTACATGGATGTCTGAGAGATAGGCTTTACCATCTGCTACCTGTATGTCTCATCTGTCAATGGGATCCTCCCATACCTGGCTGAGAACCTAGACGAGCAAATGTGCGCGACCATCTAATACCTGTTCGTCTCATCTATCGATGGGGTACTCCCATACCTGGCTGAGAACCTGAACGAGTAGAGGTACTTGTGCAATCATCACACGGCCATCTACTACCTATCTGTCTCATCTGCCGATGGGATTTCTCCCATACCTGGCTGAGAACCTAGACGAATAGAGGAATCTGTGTGAACCCGACCATCTGCTGCCTGTCCGACTCATCTGCATATGGGATTTGTCCCATACCTGGCTAAGCACCTAGACGAGTAGAGGCACCTGGGTGAAAGCAAGGCAAGTATATCTATGTCATCTCTCCCTCTCAAGGAGGGACACGTTCTCTTCCACTCCAAGTCTTTCGCGGTAGTATTCGAACTTCATCCTGGAAAGAGGCTTGGTGAGAACATCTGCATTTTGGTCATCTGTCGGAATATATTGTAACTCGATCGCACCTTTCTGCACCATATCACGAATGAAGTGATATCGAATCTCTATATGCTTTGACTTGTCGTAAAATACAGGATTCACTGACATCTGCACACAACTCTGGTTATCACAGTGAATCACGGTTGGCTCTGGAATCTGTCCAAACAATCCTGGCAAGAGTTTACGAAGCCATACTGCTTCTCGGGCTGCTGCACTACCAGCCATATACTCGGCCTCTGCAATACTAAGTGCTACTTAGTTCTGCTTCCTGCTGCACCAGGAAATCACTGCAAAACCCAAACTGAAGCAACATCCGGAAGTACACTTCCTATCTGCAACACATCGAGCCCAATCTGAGTCTGTAAACCCCTGCAATCTCAGGTCACCTTCTGAAGCATATCTCAGACCATATCCAACAGTGCCACGCAAGTATCTGAGCACATGTTTTGCAGCAATCCAGTGAATCTGCCTCAACTCACACATAAACTAACTGAGAGCATTCACAACAAAACATATATCTGGTCTGGTGTTCGTCGGATACATCAAGGACCTGTTATCACATATACAGTAGCCGGGCTACCATACATTTATTTTCTCATTCCAGTACACTATTGAGCCAGTTCCCTTGCATTTGAGATGCCGAGATGAGCATCTAGATTGGATCACTATCAGATGGTGGACAGCAGTTGTATTCCCCATGCCATGACTGAGTTTCAGGACACTCAGAGAGATGACCGATGTAGCCATTATACCATTGGTACAGAGCAGTCAGTAGTGCCCAGAGTTACAGCAGCAGTTCCAGAGGACAGATGATGGTACAGGTTGATGTGCATTCAGGTATATGACTCAGCAGGTATATTATTGTGTTATGGTTAGATTGCTTTTATACTTATTCTTATAGCATGTCTTAGCACTTAGTGTCATGATCTGGCGATCATATAGATACATGGACTTGATTGACCTATTATTTATATTATGTTGTCCCTACTCAGACTTAGAAGTTCACTATTCATACTCATTGGTACATACCCTCCTTAGGGAGAATAGAGGTGATCATTACACCATACTCTGGCTTGCTAGTGTTGGCTCCATCATTTCATTGTCTTCATCCATCCGTGGCCTACCTTTTAGATTATTACCCTGATTTGCTACTTGACTAGTGACATGGAGGACCTTTCCCCACTGTAGCCTCTGTATTGGATGAGCCTCCCTGTTTATTGTGTCTCGGCTCTGAGTTGGTGACAAAACTTACCTATGGTGAGTTGGAGTTCCTTGAGAATTCCCCCTAGTCACTAAAGTTGTGTTGGCTAAACCTGAAACTTTTAGTGCTGCCATGAATACAAAATCTGGAAAAATGAAATGCTATATCTTGTATGTGAAAGAAATGCCAATTGAAAATGGCCATGAAAAATAAAATGTTATATCTTTTGGAAAAATAAATACCTAGGTAAACAAGTTGTCCATGACACACCTAGAAGTGCTCAGGTAAACAAGTGCCTTAAAAACACACCTGCAGCAGAAAGCCTAAAAATAAATGTAAATCTATGCAATGTGTTTGTAAACACACATAGATCAAGGCTATGGAAACTTCAGGCCCAAAAAGCAATGGAACTTAAATGTTATATCTAAACAATTGCTGGCCTTATTTGTATTATGGATTGTGCGCATCTGTGAAGGTGAATAAACCCTCTTTAAACAACTCATCCATTTGTGAGACACCGCCATTCCCTGTGTTATTGCTCATTCAGTATATACTATGGTGTGTATTCCCTTTTCCTTGCCAAAGTGTCACAAAGTCAAGTCAGTCAAGTCATCCCTTAGCCTAGCCAGTTATTTCAGCCTTCACCCTTCACTAGCAAATTGATCACAACTATGAAGTGAGTATGGTCCTGAAAGTCTAGTCTGAGTAATAATAATAATTAACGACACTATATATTTGGATTTAGATCGCCAGTCATGATTAATCTGTGTTATAATTGTTATTCGAATAAGTTGTAGAGCATGTATTAACCTTGACACCTTGCAGCAGCTATGGATGATGGTCTGAGTTGTATTTGGTCTTGGTTAGACCTAGTTTGACCATGGAGGACCATGGGACATGAGATTTTGGACCTTATGATGATATGGATAGATGATATATGGTCTATGTACACATACAGGATGATTCTATGCAGCAGCTACAGGGTTATGATGATGATTCTTGGGATACAGCAGTGTTTGGTCATTTACAGATCATTATTATTGGCCTTGTTCCGGTACATTGGATATTTATTTTGATCATGCAGAGATTCATATGGTGTATGAGTACACATCTTGGATGGATTTGGACCTTCTGAGTCCAATGGGACAGTTTGTTTTCAATTCCGGGCACTTACAGTGATGATTTAGCCTCAGTAGGCTGTCCTAGTGCAGTTTTGGTCTGTTGGAGGCCCTGTCGGAGCAGAGATGACTTTTATCCGGTTGACCTAGGGCGCTGATGATGGAGGGGGTGGTCCAGCCACTTGTTTTTACCATATTACCCCCCTCCCGGACACATTGGTGCCCTCACCTTGACAGCGCCATCACTCCAGGAGGCTGTTTGGGCAGTTTCACGTTTCCCGAGGCATTTCAGGATTGGTAGAAATGGCTATTGAGGAAATCGATTTGGGCTACTGAGGCAAAGTTATGGCATGGGATGATCAGTGATGGTAGATCGGGACCTTCCACACCTTCTCCAGCAGTTTCAGCTTCATCAGGGCCCGCATCCATCACTTATTGCACTTTTTGTGGATTTCTGAGGTCTTTTGAGGACCACGACTTCACTAAGGAGGCACGATTTGGTACTTTCATGATTATTTATTGGTTATTGTGCCATGGGGATTGACCAAGGAGGGATAAAATTACCCCTTGGACCCACCATGAGCCTCTTATGATATTTTGTCATCATGATTTGGTGGGATTCCCCTCTCCTAGGGCGACTTTGTCCACTTATGTTATATTTTATGTGTGATCCATGTATTATATTGTTGAGCTCATCTCAACCATTGATTAGACTTTTGTATCTTATAATCTTAGCCACTCATTCAAAAAGTGGTTAGGGTTTTGGTGCCTCTCCTTCCTATTTAAAGGAGAGAGCCTCTCATTGTAAAGGGTCTTTGGCTCTTGGATTATTGGTATAGAAAAATATTCTTGTGGAAATTCTTGTGGTCTCCTTTGCATCTGGTGTTCTTAGATGGTGATTGGAAAGTCTATTGCAACCTAGCATTTGGAAATTGTGGTAAGATCTATCTTTTTTTGGAAATCATTGTTTGTCTACAGGAGGGCGACTTCAACAAGGGCGATTTTGCAAGGCTTCTTCAAATCGACTTTCTTGGCATTCGCTTGTATCAGGGGGTTATCATTAGTATCATTGTGATCTATGCTATCTTTCTGTTACTTCTTTTGTGGCATTAGTCTTATCTCTTGATGCATCAAATCTGATATTGTTGACGTTTGTTGTGCAGGAGAGAGGGCGCATTGGCTTCTTGGACAAAATCGATTTGCATAGAAACTACCTCAAAGCTTCCAAATTGATCGGGATTGCATAGATCATCATCATCAAGGCATCTACAAGGTTACCCAGGTAAGATCCACAGGTTTGTTTCTCTTTCCTCTATCCAATCCATTGACATAACTCATAAATTGTTAAAACCCTAAATATTTCAAAACCCCCATTTTACATTTTCTTAGATCTACTTAGATCTAGTGGGTTGTTGGGCATGATATTGAAAACCCACCTCTATAGCATCCACGGCATCCCGGATCTATAGTTTGGTGAGGATTGGCTTCCGTTTGACCCCTCTCCCAAGCCAACTTAGCTTCTCCCAAGGAAGGCGCACTTCACCATTTGAGCAAGTTGACCTAGATCTAGTTGATGGGTGTTTGAGATTCCACTTGATTTGACATCTACACATCAAATAACATACACCCAGGTTGTCCCTTTCTTGGAATTTACCTTGTGGGCCCCATTCCACATTTTAAGGGATTTAATCCCCATTTTGGACCACTTGAAATACTTAAACTCAGATCTACTAAGATCTAACCGGTGGATTGCCATGAAATTATAGATCCATACTCCTACCTGACCGATCTACTAAGATCTAAAGTTTGGATGCCATCCGACATGATTTGACCCACCTAAACCCCATTTGAAGCCTCCTTGGGTAAAGTCGCACCACCTTGGAGAAGTGAGTTCACTCACTTCTAGGAACTGGGTACTTGAGATTATTGCAGATCTGAAACCGGAATAATTCAAAACCTAGGTCTAGACTGTCACTTTGTCAAATCTTGCCTTGGGGACTGCATTCCTTGTTTTTAGGGATTGTGGTCCACTTGGGTTAAACCTAGATCTAGACACATTTAACCATCAAGACCTATACAGTCCACTTATCTCATGTTGTAGGAGTCCTAACCATAAGTCAACCCCACTTTGACTCCACTTCCCAATTCCCAAGGCACTGGTTTCTCTACAAGGTAATTCAACTTTCCTAGATTGTTGGATTGACTTGTGGTTTAACTTAGGCATGGTAAACTATACCTTTGAAGACATCATGAACCATGGTCAAGCTTGTCTCATGTACTAGTTAGCCCCAATACAACCCTTTAACTATCCTGCATTGGACACGGTTCCCAAGGCAGTGGATCTTTTGACATTGAACTAGTACACTAGCCCTAGATCTCACTATAAACATTATAAGTCACTCTTACATTCAACTATGAACCAAAGCTATATCTATTGAACCCTCACTTGGCTTGTGACTTCATCCTTAGGTCTAGGATAAACCATACACCTAACTTCACTTGGAAATACCCTGATTTGGTGTCTCGGTTTTGATCTCTCCTATCGGGAGTAGATCGGGTCTCCCCCTTTGTTGTCTGGGCTAGATAACATAAAGCGATGGTTGCCTCGACTGGCGTGACAACCATACATATTGGAGGTCGAGGTGATTGTGGTTGCACCTTTCAAGTTGCCCTTCCCTATTGCCATCCATGACTGGATCCATCCATAGGGGTAACTACAGTTTAGGTGATAACATTTTGGCGCCGTTGCCGGGGAGGCAATAGCTTGCCCTAGTCCTTCCTGCATATACAACGACACATATCTTGGTAGAAGAGTTAAATCTACCTGGCGACTCCCAATCGTGACTCCGCTGAGGAACGAGCTCATTTTACATCCTAAAACACTTAGAACTATGCCTTGTGTCACTAATTCAGAGAACGATATGATTTTGAAAATGATGACTGAAATGAGTGGTTTAATCCGAAACCTGAATGGGGTAGTTCTCAGAAAACAAAGAGAAAATATTGAAAAGTATAAACCTTTTTCTAGAACCTTTGAGGGTGTGTATGCCAATGAATGTCTTCAAACTAAGCCCATTTCTGATGGCAGAGTAGTAACTAGGTCTCAGGCAAAGAATAACACGAAAGACATAGATAAGAACAAAACCAGTCTAAAGGAAATTTCACTAGACCAAAGAAATACCACTCGTAGGGTCCCCACTCAAACCCCAAACACTGCTCCTAAAGGAATTTTAAAGAAAAATGATCAACCCAGAAGGTTATCCCCTCAAGTCACCAAGAAGGTAATAAGTTCAAATCCTGCTAAACCCCATGTTAGGGATCCAGTACAAAGAAAACAAGAGAGCACTCCGAGCAAAGAGATATCTCCTACAACACAAGAAAAGCTAAATTCAAACATATTGGGAAAACTCTCAGGATCTTCTGTCATGGTATCTTTAAAAGATTTGGTAGTTATTCCTTCCGTTAGAACACAGGTAATGCATTTATTGGGTTTAAAGATGAATACCAAGGACAAAGAAAAGGCTTGCAACTTAAAGATTGATTTGAGTAATTTTGTATCCAAACCCAATATCCCGGTGCCTTTGGAGGAACTTCTGAAAATCCCTTCATACTTCAATCAAACAACTAAATTCCTAGGAATCGAGCCTAAAATCAAGAATCCTGTGAAAATGACGGTTGAGGATGATCCCCCCATCATGATTCAAAGTGTAATTGATAAAGGTAGGGGTCACCCCCCCTTTTATATTGCTTTGGAGATAAATCAATTGATATTGCATAACTGTATGTTAGACTCAGGAGCAGAAGTAAACATTATGCCTCTTAAGGTCATGGAACAATTGGAGTTAAAACCATCCAGAGAATATAGAAATGTGTGCGGGATGGATTCCAGGCCTGTTGAGTCAAAAGGTATGATTGAAAACCTCAAAATGAAACTAGCTGCTTACCCTGCAATTGAAATAAGTATGAATGTCCTAGTTTTAGACATTCCTGACGCATGGGGGATGTTGCTATCAAGGGAATGGGCTGCCAAGTTAGGAGGAAGTATCCAAATGGATTTATCTTACGCGACCATCCCTATAGGAGAAAAGGCTACCTATAGATTGATGAATGAAAAACCTATGACAGAACACGTAGAAACACCCGACTACTTGTTTGAAGACGCTATGCGTCCCACTGAGGAAGTTGGAAACTATATGGTGATGGCCAACTATTGGGAAGAACCCCGACAGCACCCTTTCCCTCCTAGTCAAGTTTGGAAAATGCATTTTGATGGGGCAAAGTCTAGGCATGGTGCTGGAGCTGGGATTGTCCTTACATCTCCTTCTGGTGAAGAAAAATTGTTTGCATACCGTCTTGAATTCGATTGCACAAACAATGTAGCTGAGTATGAGGCATTGCTTTTAGGTCTAGAAATTTGTCGTGAACAAAAGATTAAATGTCTAAATGTAACTGGAGATTCTGATTTGATTGTATCCCAAGTGAAGAACCAGTTTGCTGCCAAAAACAATAGGCTTAGGGATTATCGAAATGTTGTTTGGGACACTATAGAAATGTTTGATGCCTTTGCAATACGAGCAGTCCCAAGAGAAGAAAATACCCTGGCTGATGCATTATCGGTAATAGCATGCACCTTTGAAACTCCTGATCATCTTAAGAATAAAGAGTGTAAGGTTGAAGTAATATTTAGACCATCTGTCCCTGATAATCAAGATCATTGGCAAGTCTTTGATTCTGATGCACAAATCATTGCATTCTTACAAAACCATGAAAGCTTTCAGAATTGCAATGTGAATCTGGAAGACAAATCAAGCGGTTGTTCCATTCAAGATCTTGATGTTATGAAACTAGCAATACCTCTGGAGAAAAATTTCAACAGACATGATGAATACAAAGGTAAGAGAGCTGAACCGGTAGATGAGGTTATAGAGATAAATATTGGAACTTCAGTTTCTCCCAGAATGATCAGGATAGGAAAGAATGCCTCCCCAGAAGAAAGAAGGGCGATTGTAAATCTAATTAGGAAGTATCGAGATATTTTTGCTTGGGCATATGACGAACTCAGAACTTTTGACCCTGAAGTTATTGAGCATATTATCCCTTTGCACGAAGGAGCTAAACCTTATAGGCAAAAGTTAAGAAATGTCAATCCAAAACTTGCTCCCTTAATTAAGAAAGAGCTTGAGAAGATGCTAGCAGCCGGAATTATCCAACCTGTTCGACACACTACTTGGGTTTCTAACCCGGTTATTGTAAGAAAGAAAAGTGGTGAAATCAGGATATGTATTGATTTCAGAAACCTAAACCAAGCATCCCTCAAGGACAATTACCCTTTGCCAAATATGGAAAATCTGTTACAAAGTGTTACTGGGGCAGGTATGTTGTCAATGTTGGATGGTTTTTCGGGATATAATCAGGTACGTATTAGAAAGGAAGACAGAAATAAAACAACCTTTACTACTCCATGGGGAACTTTCCAATATATAAGAATGCCATTCGGATTATTAAACGCCGGTTCCACTTTTCAAAGAGCTATGGATCAAGCATTTAGTGATTTGATTGGGAAAATCATTGCCATTTATCAGGATGACCTAACAGTGTTTTCAAAGGAACGAGGAGACCATATCGAACATTTGAGAAGAGTTTTTGAACGTTGCAGAAAATTTGGTATATCATTAAATCCCAAAAAATCAACTTTCGGAGTAGATGAAGGTAAGCTATTAGGACACATTGTGTCAAAAGAAGGTATTAGAATCGACCCAGAACGTGTCCAGGCTATCAATGCTATTGCAACACCTCATAATGTGGCCACCTTGCAATCTTTCTTTGGCAAAATAAACTTCGTTCGAAGATTCATTCCAAACCTAGCAGAATTAGCCAAACCATTGAATGCCCTTCTCAAAAAGGATGTGAAGTTTGTTTGGGATAAAGAATGTGAATCATCTTTCACCAAGCTCAAGAAGGCCATTTCAACCTCCCCGGTACTAGCTTGTCCTGATTACAATAAAGAGTTCATGATATACTCATATGCTTCGGAAGATACTATTGCTGGTGTGTTATTACAAAAGAACAACGAAAACCATGAACAACCTATAGCCTTTATGAGTAAAAACTTGAGAGATGCCGAGCTGAAATATACCACAACTGAAAAGCAAGCTTATGCCTTAGTTAAAGCCTTGAAACATTTTAGAACCTATGTGGGGTATTCCAAAATTAAAGCATATGTGCCTTATCAAGCAGTAAAGGATGTTCTATCACAAGCAGATGGCATAGGTGTAAGAGGAAATTGGATTTCACGTATACAAGAATATGATCTAGAGATTAAGCCAATTAAGATTGTGAAAGGACAAGGGTTAGCTCAACTTTTAACTGAAAAGGGAGGAAATGTGGTAAATATGGTAAGTGAAAGGGATCCCTTTATTTTAAACATTGATGAAGAGCATGAATGGTACAAAGATATCGTATATTTTTTGAGGAACCTGTCATGCCCTGATCACCTGGTGGATCATCAAAGAAGGGCATTAAGGCTAAAAGCTGAAAAGTATGTTTTAACCCAGGATGGATTAGGATGGAGGAATCCTGATGGGATAATCTTGAAATGTGTCAACCTAGAAGAATCACAAACCATTATGAAAGAAATGCACTCTGGATTATGTGGTGGGCATTATGCCCCGAGAACAACCGCTGCAAAAATCATGAGGGCGGGTTATTATTGGCCAACACTTTTCAAGGATGTGCATTCTTATGTTAGAGTTTGTCAAGAGTGCCAACTTTTTTCAGGAAAACCGAGATTGCCTGCACTACCTCTAAATCCTGTAGTAGTAGAAGCTCCTTTTCAGCAATGGGGTATGGATTTTGTTGGACCTTTTAGTGAAAACTCGAGCAATGGATATAAGTACATGTTGACCTGTACTGATTATTTTACTCGATGGGTAGAGGCAATCCCAACTAAAAAGGCTACAGCCGAGGTAGTTGTGAAATTTTTGGAAGAAAACATCGTATCCAGATATGGTTGTCCTTTAAAAATAACAACGGATAACGCTCCAGCTTTCAGTAAAATAGAAATGTCAACCTTTTGCATGAATCATGGAATCACTCTTTCGCATTCATCAAACTACTATCCTCAAGGAAACGGTCTCGCTGAGTCTAGCAATAAGAATTTGATAAGGTTACTAAAAAGAATGGTTGGCACTAATAAAAGAAGTTGGGATACAAAATTGAAATATGCCTTATGGGCTGACAGGACAACGGTTAAAAGGATTACCGGAAAATCACCTTTTGAGTTGGTATATGGGCAAGATTGTAGACTCCCAATAAATTTGCAAATTCCTGTATATGAGCTGTTACAGCAATGTACTTCTGATGAAGAAGCTTTCCAAGCGAGAATTGATAAACTAGTAGAACTTGATGAAATGAGAAGGATGGCATTCAACAAAACCGTCATTGAACAAGAAAGAGTTAAAGGAACTTTCGACCAAAGAACAAGGAATGTGAAATTCAGGGTAGGAGACATAGTCTTGCTATGGGATAAAAACAAGGCAAAACCTGGGAACCATGGAAAATTTGAAAAAATTTGGATGGGTCCGTATCGAGTATCAAGGATAGCTGGAAAGGGGTCAGTGTTTCTAGAAACTCTAGATGGGGATGAACTTGAACTCCCTGTAAACGGGCTTTTGTTAAAGCATTACTTCCCACCTATTGAATAAACTGTGCATTGCATTGCCTGGTAGATTAGGGTAGGTAGGAAACCGAATAAGCCTACTTAGGCAGTAGTTAGTCTTTTCAGCCATTGAATCTGGCATCTTCTTAGCCTCTAAGCTCCTTTGTAAGCTCCTAGTTTAACTGAGTACCTGTCACCTTTTCTGTTCCCTGCACAATAAATTTCAAATTTTGCAAATTATGTTAGTAGTTTTGTTTACTTTTCGCATTTATACTTTATGCATTTATATTTCTGACATAGAGTAGATTTTATTTCAGTTGATTTTATATTTTTCCCACACATGCGGCATGAGGTATTTTTGTTAGATGTTTGTGAATGCAGAAAATAGGTTGCAAGAATAAAAATTGGAAATGGTAGAGTGTTGGATCGTGGATTCGAGTAGCAGAGTTCGAGGACCAGAGATTCTGAGGTTCTCAAGCGCTCATTTCAGCAGAGCACTTGTCCCAGCCAGAGCCAGATGTTATCACATATACAGTAGCCGGGCTACCATACATTATTTTTCTCATTCCAGTACACTATTGAGCCAGTTCCCTTGCATTTGAGATGCCGAGATGAGCATCTAGATTGGATCACTATCAGATGGTGGACAGCAGTTGTATTCCCCATGCCATGACTGAGTTTCAGGACACTCAGAGAGATGACCGATGTAGCCATTATACCATTGGTACAGAGCAGTCAGTAGTGCCCAGAGTTACAGCAGCAGTTCCAGAGGACAGATGATGGTACAGGTTGATGTCAACCTTTTGTACTGATCATGGGATCACCTTGTCTCACTCTTCTAACTACTACCCGCAGGGAAACGGCTTAGCAGAATCAAGTAATAAGAATTTGATAAGGCTCTTAAAAAGGATGATTGGTGAGAACAAGAGAACTTGGGATGCAAAGTTAAAATATGCCCTCTGGGCAGATAGAACGACAGTCAAAAGAATAACTGGAAAAGCTCCTTTTGAAATAGTGTACGGGCAAAACTGTAGGCTCCCAATAAACCTTCAAATCCCTGTGTATGAGTTGTTACAACAGTGTTCTTCTGATCAAGAAGCCTTGCAAGCAAGAATTGACAAGTTAGTAGAGTTGGATGAGACTAGGAGGGAAGCCTGGAACAAAATGGTTTTGGAACAAGAAAGAATAAAGGGAACCTTTGACCAAAAGAGTAGAGATGTGATATTTGGAATTGGGGATATAGTTTTGTTATGGGATAAACATAAAGAGAAACCTGGAAATCATGAAAAGTTTGAGAAGATATGGATGGGCCCTTATCGAGTAAGTAAGATGGCTGGCAAAGGAACTGTATATTTAGAGACTTTAGATGGAAACGAGTTGGAATTACCCGTGAATGGGAGGTTACTAAAACACTACTTCCCACCTATAAGCCTAGAATGATGCCTTACCTTGCCTGTTTAGAGTAGGTAGGTTCTAAATAAGCTCACTTGAGCAGTAGGATTTGTGTGATTTCTCTTTTTCTGTGTGCCGAGTATTGTCCCGTTTTCTTTTTTCTGCCTGAGTTGAGTCTTGCTCCTTCCTAAGCTTGTCTTTTCTCCTGCATACATTTTTAAGAAATTATAGTTAGCATTTACATTATTGGCTGCCTGTGCAAGTTGAGATTTTCCTGATTTAAGAAGTATTCTTCTCCTCCTGCACAGTAAATAAAAATGAGAATAATATATGCCATGTTAGTTTATTTCAGTTTATGCTTTAGAGTAGTTTTCAGTTTTATCTTATTTTTATCCCATACATGCTCCATGATGGTATTCTAGTTTTTATGAGAGCAGGAACAGGTGCAAGATAAAAGCTGAGAGCAAGGATGGTGCAGTGCTGGATTGAAGATTGATGCGGAGCAGTTCGAGACCAGAGATTCTGAGGTTCTCAAGTGCTCTCTCCCTTAGAGCACTTGTCCCAGCTGGAGCCAGATGTTATCACACCATAGTAGCAGGGCTACTATTCTTGTACAGCAGATATCTGCACATTCCAGAGCCTACATTTTTTCCAGAGCATGGCTATACATATTGGATCACTCATGATCAGAGCAGTACATTATTCAGATTTTATGACATTGTGTCAAGGCTGAGCCTTGAGAGTTCAGATTTGATGACTGATGTGACCACTTATCCCATTACAGTTTCAGTTCAGTGCCTAGAGATATATTGCAGCAGTGTTTCAGATGATGCATGATGATGATTATTATGATGATGTGGTATGATTTATGGATATGTGCTCACTGACTGTGGATTATTATCTCGTTGATTTAGTCATGATCATGGCATGTGCTTGGTATATTATTCCTGATGCGGCAAACTATTTAAAATGAACTGTAAATCATAAAATGGACAATTGCTTGCACTTTTAGGTCATTTAACAAAACTTACTGGTATTTCACCTTACATAGACATGGTCTTTCCACCGACACCAGTTGTCTGCTAGTGTAGGCTCCATATTCACTTGTCTCCATCCATACATGACCTTCCTGTTTGACTTTAAACCCTGACATGTCTCATTTGACTTTCTGATACTAAGGACTTCCCCATTTTTCTACCTCTGTGTTTGGACCGCATCCCTGTTTATTCAGTGTCTCGGCTCTGAGTTGGTGACAGAACTTGCCTTTGGTGAGTTGGATTGTAGGCCTTGGCTCGAACTCCCCCTAGTCACTTGAGATGTTGTTGGCTAAAACTGAAAGCTCATGTTCTACCTGTGGAAACTAAATAAATTCGCCCATGGAAACAAAAAAAGGGCAAGAGCAATGAAAAGCTAAAAATACTCCTCGAAGAGTATAATAAAGGTCCAAAAAAGCAATAGTTCTTAAAAGCTATATCTAAACAATTGCTGACCTTGTATAAATATATGAAAAACATGCCCTGGATGCAAGCTGCAACTAGTTGTGCTTCTCAGCACATCTGAAATCCGAAGGGTTATGTAGGCCAAAAAGGCCATGGAAATGAAATTGAATGATCCTAATGAACCTGGATCAACTTGATGTAGACATGATGCCTAAGTTGAATAAACACTCTCTAAACAACTTATCCATTTGTGAGGCACAGCCATCCCCCGTGTTCTTTTGTCCAGCACAGAGTTTGTAGCTTCCCCCTTTTCCCAGTCCAAAGTATTTTTGAGTTAAGTTAGATAAGTCAAACCCTTGGCCCAACCTTGCTCCTAGCCTTCATCCTTCACTAGCAGTTTGACCATGTCCAATGGGTGAGTTT
The DNA here is from genome assembly GCA_027924585.1 of Larix kaempferi. Classification (NCBI taxonomy): domain Eukaryota; kingdom Viridiplantae; phylum Streptophyta; class Pinopsida; order Pinales; family Pinaceae; genus Larix; species Larix kaempferi. The sequence goes on from BSBM01000223.1 coordinate 2,871,660, forward strand.
GTCATTTGAACTATGGTGCAAGTAATTTTATATAACCACGGAATATGTTAACTTGATTAATGCCACTGAATGGAATTTATACTTTGAGCTTAGCTGTGGGAATGATTAGAGAAACATTGTCTTAATCTACTGATGTGATTTATCCTTGATTATATATTCTTGGGATCCGTGATGATGTGGACCATGTATGGATGATTATTGATGATGATTTATGGTCCCACATGTTTGGTGATGATATCATATGATGGACATATGATACAGATGATGTTTGATCCAGTTCAGCAGGTTATTATTATTTCAGATCAGCAGATTATACATTGTCCATATATGGTGGACCCTACAGCTGGCCCATTAGGGCAACCCAGGGTGTATGAGTACTCATTCCTAGTGGATTTGGGTCTTCTGGATCCAATGAGACACTTATCTTTCAGTTCCGGGCACTTCTGACAGTGATTGATGCAGTTTTACACTTGTTGACCAGATTTGGGGCTAATTTCCCAGCCTGAGCAGCAGGGGCCCCGAGAGGCCAGTTCACCTAGGGCGCTGATGATGGAGGGGGTGGTCCAGCCACTTGTTATTACCATTTATCCCCCCTCCCGGAGAGCCTGGTGGGCTCAGATTGACAGCGCTAGCACCCTAGGAGGCAGTTTTGGCACTTTCACAGTTCCCGAGGCAGTTAAAAAATGGGATAAGGTGGTCACTGAGGAAATCGATTTGGGCAATTGAGGCAAGGTTTTGGCATTTGGTTTTCACAGAGGTCTTCCAGGGTGATCTCACTATCTTCCAGTCAGTTTTCACCATGTGGGTATCTCCAGATTGATCACAGGAGGACATTTACTGCTCGACTGTCATGGATTCTGAGGACAGTTTTGGTCATTGTCATTATATTGGACATATTTTATTATTTTATTGTGCCTTGGGGTGAGCTAGCAAGGATTTATACCTCCTAGCCCCACCATGTGCTTATTTTATCATGTCCTAGTCATCATGAGGTGGATTATTGTACTTTATACCCCTCTTGTGGGATGACGTCACCCTCCATTGTACCATTTAGTGAGGGCGCTATTGTTATGTTGAGTGATCCATGTGATATCATGTCATGGGTCATCCTAGCCATTGATTGTATGATGAGATCTTATAATCTCAACCACTCATTTGATGTAGTATTGTAGAGTGGTATAGGGTTTTGGTCTTTATTATCCTATATAAGGAGGAGACCCCCTCATTGTAAAATTCATCTAGAGATTTTTGGCTCTTGGCTCTTGGAATAAAATTTCTATCTTTTGGAGTACATGCTTGGATTGGAGTGGATGTTGGTTGTTTCGATTGTAAATGCTATTGTCCATTGCACTGGAAGATCTATTGTAGCTATCTTGCATATTTGCCATATTTTATTTGCAGGTTAAGAGGGCGATTTTGGACAAGGGCGAATTGGTGGGGAGGCTTGCCCTTCAATCTTGGAAGAAGTCGTTTTGGTTTGACAGGGAGTAGTTTTGCCTTTGTGTCAACTATTCTATGTTTCTCTCTCTCTCTTGCTTGCATCTACCTTCAATTTGTTAAACTAATTGATGCTTTGCTCCTTGGCTTGATAGGTTAGAAGGAATCACATGTGGCTTAAAAAAAATCGATTTGGCAAGAGGGCTTCAACAATTTTCCATTTGATCTTTGGCAAAGTAATCCTCGTCTCAACTAGCATTCATCTCTTCATCCAGGTATGTTCCAAGAGGTGTGATCTTCTCTTCCTTGAATCTTCCATAATTTCTAGATCACAAAAAACCTAATCAAAATTAAAACCCTTGTTTTTTTGGTATTTTTTAGATCTACTTAGATCTAGCCCTCCTTTTGAAAAGATATTGAAAACCCACCTCTATAGCATCCACCCCTAGTTGGATCTATAGTTTGGTGGTGATTGGCTAAGAATTGACCCATTTTTCAAGGCAAAAAGCCCTCCTTGACCCAAATCGCACTTCCTAGAGAGAGGCTTGTTGGGCTAGATCTAGCACATGGGTAGGTGAGATCTCACTTGATTTGGAATCTAGACACTTGATAACCTAAACCCATATCTTTACTTTAGTGAAAACTACCTTGTGGGCATCTCTCCATGTTTTAAGGGGTTGAAACCCCCTTTTGATCTTCTTGGTACCTTAAAACCTAGATCTACTAAGATCTAGCCACTTGATTCACTTGAAACTTTGAAGGAACATAGATCGGGGTACTAACACCCCGGATCTACATTTTGGTGGCCATTGGACTTGATTTGGTCCACCAAAACCCATTTTTGGACCCTCCTTGAGCAAGTCGCACCCCCTTGATTTTTTGAGTTGGTCCACTTCTAGGAAGTGGGTGTTGGAGATTTTTGTGGATTTGGAATGCCCATGCCTTGAAACCTAGGTCTATACTGTTCTTTTGTCAAGATCCGCCTTGGGGATTGCATTCCTTATTTTAAGGGATTGTGGTCCACTTTTGGTCATCTTTTAAAAACCTAGATCTAGTAAGATCCAACCATTGGATCTCATCCAATCCACTTGACTTGGCTTCTAGGTGTCCCGATCTACACTTTGGCATCCTTCTTGACTCCATTAGCCCATCCAACAAGGCACTAGTCCTCCTCCAAGCAAGGCGCACTCCTTGGGATTAGTGTCAAACCCTAGATCTAATACATGGGTAATCCTAGAACCAACTCCAACTTCTAGATCTAGCCTAGATCTAACCTATAGTACCAATCTCACACCTAACTTCACCTTGTGGGCCTATCTAGAATCATTTCACGTTTCCCAAGAAACTAGACCCACTTGTGTCATCACATGGTACTATACCTAGTAATCATACCCCATAAAGTGGCCTAAACCATACCTAGATTGAAACACTAACAATCTCTTACATCACCCTCAACCATACCTTAACCCTTAGGTCCACTTAGCCTTGCATTGGTTTCCGTAACTCATTACTTATCTACCCTTAGAAACCTTTGTTTGGATCCAATCAACTGTGATTGGGGTATAGGGTCTCCCCCTTGGTCTAGTTATACCTTGACCTAAAGCGAAGAGTGCCTCGGTTGACGTGACTCCCACATTGCATTGGGAACCGTGGCATCTCTTGGGTCACCTCTTTAGTTGCCTGTCTCCTCTACCGTCCCGGATGGGATACCTCTAGGGGCAACTACAAGTTGTGTGATAACAGGTACCTAACCTGTATGAACATTGAGGGCCATAGTTAGTAATGGACCAATGGTAAATTGTAGTAAATGAAAATTACAAATTAAAAAATATAAGTAATTTAAATCTTCATTGTTGCATTTTTTAACATTTCTAACCTATTGCACTTCTTGGAGCGTATCTTTTCAAAGACACTCCAATTGCGCTCACACCCTGATGAACTGCAAGTTTGGCTAAGCACCCGAACGGCAAGTTTCTGCAACTCTGGGAGCTTTCCACCATAGTGTTTCCACCATACATCTACAATGAATAAAATGAAAGGATTCAATGGAAGACAACAAAATATATTTCTAATTTTCTATCAAGTAATAAATGTCAAATATATATAAAGAAAAAAAAAATTGAAATTGAAACTTACCTGGCATCTTTGCAGTCCTATCTAAGATAGCCATCTCATAACCCAAAACCCCCGCTGCCATCCTATACATCTCTATCTGTCTAGAAATCTCTGAGCGTTTAGCTGGAGTGTGCACCATCCTCTGAACACACTGGAAAACACCATCCATGACCTCACCATCAAAATTAAATCCACAAGCATAAGCGAAAGCAGGGTTGAGGAAGAGCCCCGCTGCATGAATGGGACGATGTAGAGTGTTATTCCATCGTTCATCAATCACACCCCAAATCAGAGCTCTCTTGGTGAGTCCTTCCTCACCCTTGTCATCATAGTACCTATAGATAGCTTCCTTGGCCCTATCCATGGCCTCATACAAGTAGCCCATTGTGGGCTTGTCACCATCAACCAATCGAAGAACCTTTATCAAAGGTTCACAAACCTCACCTACTGCACTCCAGAATCTTTGGTCATGTCGCACAAGTTGGGCTATGGCTTGCCCATCTTGTTTGGTGCTATAGACACAAGCAGCCCACTCATCAAAAAGAAACATCCTCTGTAACTCCAACATGCTCTTGAGGAGCGACTGAAGTGAAATGAAGTTGGTGGCGAAACATGTGATCGCGGGATGAATCAACTCCCTGTTCCCCGTGAACTGTCTCATGAGTGAAAGAACATATGTGTGATTATATATGTATTTGGTCACACTCCGAGCTGAATCAATGGTTGCCTTAATCCAAGGAATTTTGCCCATGTCCTCTAGCATCAAATCAATGCAATGGGTTGCACAAGGACTCCAGTACAAGCTTGGATACCTCTCCATGAGCAACCTCCCAGCAGCAACATAATTAGCAGCATTGTCCGTGACGACTTCGACAACATACTGCGGGCCTATCTCTCGGATAAAGCCATCCATCAACTCACATAATAATTGTGCATCTTTTGTATATGCACTTGCATCAACACTTTTGATAAACATTGTCCCCCTGGGACAACTAACCAAGAAATTTAGAATTGACCTGCCCTTTGTATCAGTCCACCCATCCGACATCACGGTGCATCCGGTGGTCTCCCATGATTCCCTGAGCCTAGCCAATCTTTGCGTGCAATCCGCCTTTTCCCCTTGAAGAAGATGCCCTCTCAAATCATTATAGGAAGGGCCTTGATACCCCGGGCCAACAATAGCAGCAGCTTCAAACATGGCATGGTAGAAGGGGTTCTTGGCAATGTTAAATGGTATATCACTCCAAAGAAAACATTTTGTCACAACCTTTTCAGCCTCATCTTTCTCCCTTGTTTTAATCATTGACCGAACAGAAGGTTGCCCCTCCGGTGTTGCCCTCCACACAAAGAAATCTGAGGTTGATGAGGGCATTCAAGAAGTTGTGGGCCGTGTGGATGAGGTGTGGGATTGTTGTCCTACTCCTCCCATTGAGGCACTTGCTCCAGCGGTAGCACTTATAAGTTCATTTTTGCGAGCCTCCTTCGCATCCCTCTTGTTGGCAATATCAATGATGGATTGGTTTGCAATGCGCATAATTTCCGGGGTAGTTTTGTCACAAACATCCACATCAAATCTGGTGAGTTTGGCAAGGTGGTATTTCAAGCGGCTAATTCCTCCATAAATTTTTTTGCCACAAAGATTGCATGTCAATATTTGTCTGTTGGGAAGCTCTACTGGTGATCCAATGCCTTTGGCATTTTGTTGAGGAGAAAATCTTAACCCTATGGCACAAAAAAAATTAAAAAACACATGATAATATGCAAACTTGCAATAATAAAATGGGGTTTGAAGAATGTGGAATGGAATGGTTGAATCTTCCATTCAAAAGCAAGTAGAAGAGGCTCATTGCAAATGCAAACCCTAGCCTAAGTCTAAAAAATTAAATGGAGGAAGCCATAACGTTTTATACATACCTGGAAATCTTGATGATTTGAAGTTTGAATCCCCACTCCACCACGATCTCTCCGCTAATGGCCACAAAATCCTTGGCTTTTTCCTTCTTGGATGGATGCAAAACGTTTTCCCACTCCTCTCTTGCTCTCCCACAATTTCACAAACACAAAATGAGTCAAAAAATCGGAACCCACAGACTTAAAACGCCGGTTTGGCAAAAAAAATATTTTTTTTTTCAGCAGGCCGATATATTCCTTCGACTCGCGATATTTTCATAAAGTATCGTGATATTTTGAATGTATCGCGATATATTGAATATATCGGATTTATCGCGATATATTCAATCCGATATATCGGGGCCTTGAAAATATCGCCAATAAATCCGATATATCGGCGATATGTGCAACACTGGTTCTGGCCTTAACAAGGGCTGTTGTGATATGTGCAGGCCCTAAAGGGCTGTCATCAAACCCTAGATACAATGTTGCTATCAGTTTTCAGGCTGCCATTGTTTGCTACAGGACTGACATCACCTCGTACAGGATTGATATCTCCTACAGCAAACTTCAGTAATCACTGTGGATTAAATTTTTTGTTTCTCTTGGTATGCAATAAACCCTAGAGGCTTCTTTGTAAAAGTCTGCTCTATTAATCTGTTGATGTAAATTTCAGACATCTCATATTAAGGAAGATATTCTTTGTTGGGGTTTTATTCCTGAAAAGGTTTCCCCAGGATAAACTCTGTTCTTGTGCATGGTTCTTGTGGATGATTATTTTGATAACAATTGGTTTACAATCTAAATGCTAGAAGTCTGCTAATTTTTTAGAAAGATTGTTACTGCTATCAAATCAAATCTATGTTAAAATTTAACAGTCTTCTGGATGACCATTTCCAAAATACCTAAAGGAATATTATCAAAAATCTAGAAAAAATGCTTCAACTTTTAATGGACAGGTAGTAGATCGTCGGAAGGGATTCCATTGGTTAAATGGTCGAGGGTCGCAAGACTCAAAAAGCTCAGAGGGTGGGGACTCAAAAACATATTCCTCTTCAATAAGGATTTAGCTGCTAGAAGTCTCTGGCGGCTGGTTCAGAATAATGCTTTATGGGGAAGAGTTACAAAATCTAAATACCTGAAGAATACATCGGTGGTGAGCTGGTTCAGAGACCCTAGGAAGAATGCAAATGGATAATTGTTGATCTGGAAGGCACTGGTAGATGCATTCCCATTGGTTGGATCATGGATTGCTTGGGAAATTGGAGATGGAAAAAGTTTGCACATCAGCAAGGATCCTTGGATTGGTGCAGAAGTCTCTTATCATCTTTATGATGCTCCGGTAAATTCGCTGCACGATAAGGGTGTTGAAATTTGTAATGAGGAATGTCCACAGTCCCCATGTTTTTGTGTTTGCCATGGGAGGGACACAACATTGTGTTTCCTAGACTTGTTATAATTTTAAAGTGACTTTTTAATAAAGTACTTCAGTATTATGTACTTTAAGTTGTCTCAAAAGTTAATTAATGTATTATTAATTATGAGATGTAATTAATAAAGGAGCATTGAATATAAGATAATAAGCCATTAGATCAAAATCATCTTAACCATTGGATGAAAAGATAGTTAGGGTTTTGGGAAAGAAAAAGTATAAATAAAAGTCTAAGTGAGAGAGAAAACACACAGTTAGAGAGAAAAGTCATTTCTGATTTTATGAGAGCACAGTTCCCTAGAAAAATCATTGGCACAGTTCCCAAGGCAATCTGCAAACAGTCCGTGCAGTCATTTGCTGGCACAGAAATTGTACAGTCCATATAGTCCTCTGCTGTCACAGTTTTCGAGACAGTCTGTACAGTTTCTGTCAGCACAGGTTTTCGAGGCAGCTATTGGTACAGTCACCTGTTGGAACAGTTTTCGAGGCAGTCCGTACAACAGTCCGAAATTTGCTGAGATAAGTTGGTTTTTAATTGCATTTATGATTTTTGCTGAGTGGAAGATAAATTTCTGAGTTGTGAGAAATATCAGTATTTTGCTCTCATTTAATAAAAAGACATCTCTCTGGGATTTTCCCCATTCTGGGGGTTTTGCCATGGGCATTGGCCCTAAACACATGTGTTCACATTCTACAGCAATTGTGTGATTGTTTCATTGAGTACTTTTTGTTCAAGTTATTTTTGGTTTTAAATAACTCAGAGTAGCATTAAGTCATTTGTGAAGCAAAGTGTTTGAAGAAATGTCTGAATGAGTTTTTAGTACATTCCCTTTAAATTTTTACAAAGGGGATTTACCATTTGAGTGATGTGCTTTGTCAAGATCCACTCAAAGGTGCCCAAAAATGGAAACATGTGGAAGATATTGGATTAGAAGGGAATCATGTGCCGGAATGAGAAAGCTACATCAAAAAACTCTCACTTGAAGCAATTAAGTTATCAGAGGCGGAAGACAGATTGGCCTGGTCAAAAAACAAAGCTAACAGGGAACTGACAGCTGCATTAGCTTATTCTATAGAATCAGAAGAATCATTCTCAAGTGAAAAACTATGGTGGTGGTCTACAGTCTGGAAAACTCCAGGCACTTTGAAGGTTAAAATTACGACTTGGCTAGTGCTTGCCAACAAAATGTTGACTTGGGACAATAGACTAAAACGGGATTGGATTGGTCCTAGTAACTGTTGTCTCTGTAATCAAGATGTGGAAACTATCTACCATTTGTTTGTTTTGTGTTCCATTGTCAAAGCGATCTGGTGAACTGGTCCGATAGCTCTTTGGAATTGTGTATCAAAGGTTGGCTTATGGACAAATCAGTAAAACACTCGAAGTATTTTTATATACTGTATCTGGTGAACTCATAACCAACTGTTATTCCAAAATATCAGACTTTTGATTAAGCTTGTGGCACATAAGATCATCAGTTTAACCGGGGAACACAAAAACGAGGTGAAGGAAAAAATGAAAAGGACGCTGGGGATGTCATGTGTTGACAATGATATCCCGTGGAGTTACTTCGATGGTGCTTGCCAGGGTCCCCCTCAGTCTAGAGGAGCTGGCGCCATTCTGTTCAAATCTCAAATCCATTCCTTTCATCTAAAATATGCTATTGGTTGAGCCTCAAATACAGAGGTGGAACTGTGTTCCCTGTAGACTTTGCTTAGAAGCGCTTGTCAGTCAGGTTGAAAGAAACTTCAAGTCATGGGCGATTCGAAAATAATCATAGAATGGGCAAACAAAAAATATAAAATTGAAATAATAATTAGTCTAAATCCACTGCTAAATCTTATCAAGGAGGAACGACAAGCCTTTTGAGTGGATTTCATTCACTCATATTTAAAGGGAGTTAAACAAAGAGGCAAATCTTCTTTCAAAACAGGCATTGGAATTATCAAAAGGTACCCTACTACATCAACAAGAGTTCGTTGATGGACAGCTACAGGCGGAGATTTCAGTCTCCCTTTTTGGCTAATCTATGTGTCTTTTCTTTTACAGAAAGTTTGAAAGTCTTTTTTGATTGGTACTTACCTGTTTTAAAGTTTTTGAAACAAAAATCCTGTTTTCTTTTCAAAAGACTTATTTTTTATGAAGGCTTCTAGATCAGTCATCAGCTCTTAAGCTGAGAATGAGTTTGTCCTCTCAGATCAGACAATGTATATCTCATTTTCTTCAGAATGAATATAAAATATTTTTTTCCATGGGAAAAAATGTGTGTGTGTGTTGGGGCTGTTGATTTTTGGGCAACATTGAGAGCCATTCTCAGGAGATTGGCATCAGCCTGGGGCTGAGGACCTAGTCGGGTACTAGGATGTTGATGTACTTGACCAACATAAATAAACCTTTCTCATGAAGATTCTAGAAGACAAGTTTGACCATTGAAAGTGTGAAGAAGACCAAGGTATAGTACTTATGAGAAGTTATAAAGTTGAGTCTAGGAGACTCAAGCTAGCTTATCTCTTGGCACATGTGAATTACTTGAGAACTTGAGGGTTCCTTGTGAAGGAAGGAAGGGCACCATATCTCGTCTATGACACGTATGGACCATATCCATCATAAGAAGACATGACAACTTGAGAAACGGTCATGTAAATCTTGTGCCCATAAAGAAAGGGTCTTAAAGACCTTGCACCCACCTAGAAGAGGTCATAAACAATTAAATGCCCAAGTGAAGTAAAGAAAGATAATGAACCTTGAGTTGGCATGCGTGAGCCATAAAGACCAAGAGAAGGGTCTATAATGATTTGGTTAAAAGATCTTGGTCATGGAACCACATTAAAGGTCCAAGAAACCCATTGAAGGTCCAAGAACCCACTAGTAAAGGACCAAAGGACCAAGAGCCCACTGGTAAAGGACCAAAGGTCCAAAAATAAAAGTCAAATCTTTGTTAAGGGGTTAAAACATAAAAGTGAAAAATAAAAAAATAGAACCCTAACTAATTGGACTTTGACATTTATTCAATCCTAAATGTAAGGACATATCCCTCAATGATGTTTTATAAATAAAAGAGCACTCTCATTTGCTCAACACACATTCAAGCCATCTTCATCTCTGCTAAAAGGATAATTATCTTGGGGTTTATCTTCTGTTGTCATCTCCTTCTCTGACACATGTGGACTGATCAGTCATTGGAGGCAGCCAAATGGATTATTTTGAGGTCTGATTTTTGGTTTTTCAGGACAGCCGAGTTTGTTGGGTGAGTGCTGACCCGGTTAGGGCTGTCCACAGCCCACCCGAACTTATTGGCAGCTGGTTTTAGGGCTGTCTGCACAGCAGCCCTTGCTAGGGCTTCCTCCTCTCAGTCGTGCCCTATTCAGGGCTTTCTCCTCTCAGCCGTGGCCTAGTTAAGGCCTGTCCAAGCAGGTCGAGCCCTGTTAGGGCTCCCTTCCCTCAGCAGCAAGGGTTTAAAGGAGGCAGCAGCCCTATGGGGCCTTCTATCAGCCGCCACCAGCAGGCTGCATCCCTAAAAAAAGGACTTTTATCAGTCAGCCACAGTCAACAGTTGCCTTCCTTCAGTCAACAGAAATCTCTCCTTTGGTCAACAGTTAACTCAGATCAGTTGATGAAGAAGGTTAGGGCTTGGACAAGTTGATTTTGATGGCAACAGTCATCATTTACAGACTGTTTCTTTTCTTGGTATATATGCTGCCTCATTTGGTCAACAACATGCCTCAAACAGTCAACCAAGTAATTACTCCAGGCACCGAGGGTTTAATCAATCAACAGTGGTTAGCAGCAGCCTCAGTATTGGTAATCACAGTCATTGTTTTGCTGATTGCAGAAGGAAGTTCATATCCAGTTCAGATCTAATGCTACAGTTCAGATCTAGTTCAGATCTACCATCTACAGTCCAGATCTATCCTACTACAGCCCAGATCTGTCATCATTGATGGTTGTAGGTGTGTGATGTGGATAGATGACAACACTATGTGATGAAGAGATAAAAATATTAGCTTCTACAGCTAGCCTATGTACTTGGCGATTAGTGCTTCTATGTTATTGAAAATGCTAGAGTTGATGCTACAACTTCATGAAAAGATAACTACTTGGTCTCAATGTTTATGTACACCCTCATGTGTTAAGGGTTTTGATGATTATGGTCATTTGTATACTTGTTCTTCTATTATGAATCAATCATAAGAAAGGTTGCTGGGTTTTTCCCCTCTGAGGGATAGAGGGTTTTCCCAGGGTAAATCGTGGTGTTTACTGTGCATAATTGATGTAATGTGATCTGTTTACTTGCATCCGATATGTTTATTTTCTGCCCTATGTTTGTTTACTATGACGTCTGTTAATGTTATACTGCTCTTACATATAGTTGACACTTTCATGTGTAATTATGCAAAAGAAAAAAATTTAAAATTACATTCATAATTACCAGTTTACGAAAGTAGTCTAAAATTCAACAGGGGGTGGGTGGAGAGAGAGAATTTTAGGGGCTAAATATCATCCATGGGCTAATTTTCCAAAAGAAGATTCGCCAACTTCCACTTTTACTAAAAATGATTTACCCAAATTCTATAAGATACTACTATTTTACCTGAAAAATCACCAAAATTTTATAGAAACAATATAACCTTAGAAATTTGAATTTTTTTTACAAAAATATTCCCAATCATTTTATACTTGGCATATTAAGATAAGTAAGAATTGACAAAAATTCTACACTTTAAGATAAACTTCCATCCTTAAAATTTTCTCTGACCCATGCTTCCATAAAGTATGTGAAAGACCTGCCCAACCAACCTCTTACATGCATTCAAGGATTGCTTTAGTGAATCAAAGGAGGTAGATGGTTTCATGTACCTGATAGAATAGAAATGGATGCTAAGGTTGACACTTGGCATTATAGGATTTAGTAATTTACTTTCACTTAGGCCCCCTTTCCTTTTTACCTTTGGTAGAACCATAGCCCCTCTCGTGTTTTGCACAGCTAGCTTAGACCATTTTCTATTATATTCAACATGAATATTTGCATAGCTTGATTTTGCCATGACAAACTTACCACATGGTCCCTACAATTATATTTACATGATACATGCCTAACCATTCACTACCCAGGCCTTGGCCTTGAGCTCCACACTAGGAGTCCATACTAGCATATTTACATCATTTACATCATCTGATTCAATACAATCCCAGAGGTCAAAACTGGGGTACTACATAATTATTCATCAATTCCTCTGAAAAGTCATCATACAAATGCAAAGATTTACTGTCTTTGCATGCATAAGAACCCCCACAAACATAGGATAATCTTAGCAATGCATGAATCATGAACCTGAATTCCTACCAAATAATAAAATTCATCCATCTGATGTATAAGAACGATACCTTCAGTACCTTAATATTATACAAATGAAAAGACTTCCTGGCTTTGCATGCGTATGCACCCTAAGGGCATAAACATAGAATAATCTAAGTGTAATGCATCAATCATGAGCCTTGGAATTCCTAGCAACTCAGATAATTCCAGGAAGAGTTGATTTCCACAAAGAAAAGTTTAACTATCACAATTCATTATACTCCTGATTCTAATACCTGTCGTTATTCCAGTACAAGTAAAACATTATCAAAATAATTTTTACTCGTAAAAGCATGAGAATTTGAGGCATTGTTGACTGGTCACTGAACTAGTTAGTTTACAGGCAGATACTTGTCGAATAATATCATTTTTAAAGCAAAAGTTACAGCAGATACAGATGTCAATGTTGTATAGATAAACAGCTAAAAATAACTATACCACATAAATCTGTGAAGGTCACTGTGGGTGAATAAAACTAACCTAAAAAATGTGCAAGGCCCTGGGCATCCATTGGATCGGAGAAACTCCCCACTCCCACACACATTGCTGCTGCTGCCTGCCAATGCTCGATTATTAAGTAGGAAGCTTTCAAGCATCTTAAGCCTAAGCAATTCACTAATTCCACTCATGCACCAGTCGTAAATTGCTAAATTATAAATACAATTTCTGAAAGTAGGATAAAATATGGAGAAATCAAGATTTATTGTACAAGGAATAATCACATATTTAATAGACATCCAATAAAAATAGTAGAACTAAACCTGTAGCTGACCTTGTTCAAAAGCTTTTAACATCAAGACAATTTCTTACAGTTATTTCCTGGATACCAAGTTGTGCGACTATATCCATAGAATATAAGCTGGCTGCTTCTATAATACATAAGGTGCCTTGTAGGCAAAGCAAGGAACATCCACAATTGGGATTATTAGCTCAATGTCTTGTACTTGCAGAAGTTAGAACATAGTATAAAAGGAACTTCCCAACATTTGTAGCTTCAGCATATCAAAAGGCTCTACGACATTGGTTGATGTAAGATGGTAGATGTTAAGCAAAATGGTACGCCAAAAGCTCATCACAAATTTTTCCTGAAAGTTTAACATGAAGTAGTAACAAAATCCCCGAAAAATCCTAGTAGATATTGTAGTTACTGAAATTTGAATATGCCAATATTTGTAATTCTTATAGAAAGCTTTCATTTCTTGAATACTTTGTTGGTCGTGTCACCTGTGCCCCTATAGTCCGTATTACCCCTCATATTGTATGAGGGTAATCCAGCAGATGACTATGATGACTTCATTCAGATTCTGGATCCCGACAGAGCATAATCGGTTGCCCATGGCTTAGGGTCCTTTGGGGTGATTTTCATGTTATATTATTGTAAAGTATTGTTTGATGGAATGTATATAGTATATACTATGTGGAACGCCCCCTTCCTTAAAAAATGGTGGAAACACTTCATTTAGACCAATTTAACCCCTCAAACTATGCTAGGCACATTCCCTGGGGACATAATCCCTTGTTTGTTAGATTCTGGAGACAAGATTCCCTGATTTATGGGATATATGTCTGGAAATTCCTGATTTTTGGATTCTGGGAACATAATCCCGCTGATTTTATGGTTCAAGATCCCAGATTTTTGGGTTTTGGTTGAGGATTTCCTCTTTCTTTATAGGGGGCGCACCTCTTGGGGACATAATCCTCTTATTCAAGGGGAATTTGCCCCTATGGCCTATCTCCTCTTAGAGGTGAGTCGGTGATGCTATGCATGAGATCAACACTTGGCTAAGCTTTCTTAGAGGTGGCACACTCTCTCCATGCATGTGCTTGACACTTGGATGGGCACCCCTCTTGCTTCATGAGGCTATACAAATAGAAGGCCTCTTCATTGTAAAACATGGTTGGACTTTTGGAGTTCCTTTTCTCTTGAGCTTAATCAATATATCTTATCTTGGAGCAGATTTTGTTATAAGGATTCCCTTCTTCCTCATGTCTGGTGCACTTATCTTGCTTGGACTCTGGAGCTTCATGGTTGTAAGTTTATTGGTGCTTTTACATTGTCATTTCTATGCTTCTTGTTTGGGCCATTAGGAAAGGTGCTACCACCTCATTGGAGAAAGTTGTCTTAACTTCATCTCTATTTCATCCTTTCTTGAATATTTATTTAAATGGGATTTATCATTTATGTATTGCATCTTTACCTTCATTCAGATTGTGCAGCCATAACCTTTATTTATAAGGTGCACCCCAAGAGCTAGAAAGGAAGTGGATAATTTATTTGATCCCTTCGCTTGTACACCCCTGTTCATCTTCAATTCCATCGAGCAGGTTTTGGGTTAGCAGCTGCAATTCTTCCCTCTTGGTGACCTATTAAGCAAGGCCCTCTTGGTGATCATTGCCTCCATTTGCCCTTGTGATCCGAATTTTAGGGGGCATATGGTCTAAATTCGGATGTATAAGCCATAAAAGTATTAAATTGAGAGGCCACCCTCTCTCATCCATGGTATTTGGGAGCACATAGTTTTGGCCCATGGTATGGTCTCAAGACACATTGTAATAATGCTATATAAAGGCCTAGCAAGCCTTCTCATTAGTACAAATTACTCATTTGGTTTCTCTCCTATTTTCTATTGTTCATTGTGAGATTATTTAGATCTGAGTGAGTTATTTGTAATTAGTTTTAGAGGTGGGGGCTCCTCTTTGAGCCTCACCTCCCATTCACTTCATGTGTTTTTGTTCATGCTTATTTTATGCAATATTAGGGTTTTCATGTGAATTTTATGACAGATTTGCATGCTTAATCTCCTCCTCTCTCGGCATTCAAGCATTCCGGTTCTCAGCTCCCAAGATCTGGATCAGTGGTATTAGAGCAGGTACGCTCTCCATCGGGACAAGATTTTGAAGCATTATGCGGGTTCAACGGAGGTTCCACAACCTCTACAACAACCCATGCTTTTCTCTACAAACCCTTGGCATCTCTATACTCAACACTCTCACATTCAGCAAACTTTGAACAAGTGCCATGGGCTTCACAGAACGTTTTAGATGCTCTACCATAGCTCATCAGAAAGGTATATGCGTCAGCTCAAATGGGTATTTCACGGAATTTCCTTTCGTTTCCCGGTTTGTGAGATATGCTTGTTTGAAGTAGCACGTGTTTGTGCATAATGCGGCCGGACGTACAACAACTTTAAACAAGTGCTACAGACTCCACAGAATGTATCAAAGGCTCTTCCATAGCTCATTGAAAAGCTCTTTCTGTCATCTAAAATGGGTATTTCACGGAATTTCATTTCGTTTTCCGGTTTGTGAGATATGTTTGTTTGAAGTAGTACATATTTGTACACAATGCGGCTGGACGTACAACAACTTTAAACAAGTGCTACAGACTCCACAAAATGTCTTTGAGGCTCTACCATAGCTCATTGGAAAGCTCTTTCCGTCAGCTAAAATGGGTATTTCGTCGTTTTCCATTTGGCTTTCTGGTTTGAGAGATATCATCGACTGAAGCAACATATGTCTGCAAAATAGTGTGCGCGCATCTCTTAAACTTCAACAAACATTTTCTCAATCTCTGGGCCACCTCAGAGCAAATATGTTATATGGATGGAAAGGTCTCTTCGAGATCTCAAATGGGTCTTCAATAGAATTCAATTTCAGTACATGCATCAGAAGCTATGAATGGATTTGTAGCAAGACATCAACTGCACCAAAGATTATGAATTTTCGATTTTTTAAAAATCTTAATGTAATCACGGTTATGGGTCAACCACACAAAACCCATGGTTATGGGTTAACCACACAACCCATAGTTATGTATTGTAATCATGGTTGTGGGTCAACCACACAAAACCCAAGGTTATGGGTTAACCACACAAAACCCTTCTCTTCAGTGGAAAGAAGCTTGTCATTGCCACCATGGTTATGGGTCAACCACATAAAACCTACGGGTATGGGTCAACCACACAAAACCCATGGTTTTGAGTCAACCACACAAAACTCTTCTCTTCGTTGGAATCAAGCTTGTCATTGCCATCATGGTTATGGTCACCCTTGAAAAACCCACGGTTATGGATCAACCTCGCAAAACCCACGGTTATGGGTCAACCACACAAAACCCTTCTCTTCATTGGTAACTAGCACATTGTAATCATGGGTCTCTTTTTAGCATGAAATGATGGGGACCATCATTTTCTAAGGGGGAAGGAATGATCCGAATTTTAGGGGGCATATGGTCTAAATTCGGATGTATAAGCCATAAAAGTATTAAATTGAGAGGCCACCCTCTCTCATCCATGGTATTGGGGAGCACATAGTTTTGGCCCATGGTATGGTCTCAAGACACATTGTAATAATGCTATATAAAGGCCTAGCAAGCCTTCTCATAATAACAAGTTACTCATTTGGTTTCTCTCCTATTTTCTATTGTTCATTGTGAGATTATTTAGATCTGAGTGAGTTATTTGTAATTAGTTTCAGAGGTGGGGCTCCTCTTTGAGCCTCACCTCCCATTCACTTCATGTGTTTTTGTTCATGCTTATTTTTATGCAATATTAGGGTTTTCATGTAAATTTTATGACAGATTTGCATGCTTAATCTCCTCCTCTCTCGGCATTCAAGCATTCCGGTTCTCAGCTCCCAAGATCCGGATCACCTTGATTGGATTGGAACTAGTCCTTGGAGTGATCCCCTTTATCCTCCCATCACCTATTTTTTCTATGCTACATAAGAGACATTTTGCTAGAGTTACTCTTCATTTCACCTTGCACTCACTGTCTAATGCTCTAGTAATCCTAGCTTAGGGAAGGCCCCCTTGAGTTGGAGAAGAGACAACCAAAAGTGCGAAAGGCGATTGGTGTGGTGACAATGGCCTTTTCCTCTTGAGTTCCCCCCAGCTAGCTTGCTTCTTCGGGACTTTAATCACACATGCTAGTTTGGGAGGTAACAAACCACAATTAGAGCATGGGTAAAAGAGGTGTTGGAACCTCATCTTTGGCATTGTATTAGCACTCCTAACGTAACAAAAGGCTTCTTCTGTTTTTCATCCCTTGAGATCATCAGCATTGTTCATGGACCTTGGGGTATGCAAAAATACTCCAGTTGTGTTTTAGTGTTGAGGATTTTCCTTCTAACCAGACTAAAAATTTTGAAAATCTACCCAATCTGAAATTTCCACCTCACTTCTATGAGGAGTGGACACAGGTTTACTTCACGAAGTTTTCATTAGTGATGAAATTAATTTCTTCAACAGCCCTGCAAGAAGCTTCAAACATGCCCAACACTTACCTCTATGCAAACTCAAGAATGTAGACATGGCAAAGACTCCAAGCACTAGATCATTACAGCAGCCCTTCGTGCAAGTTTTATCTCAATACACAGATCTGAAAAATTACTTCAATTACAGCAGAAATATCACAGCAACAATCAGGTCTGAACGTTTCATTAAACATGCAACAATATATCATTCAGCCCAGTTGTCCTAATAAATCAGCATACTAAAACAGCAATAAAACTTGCTCAATAAATGAGAAAAAAACAGACATGCAATCACAAATTTAGGACAGAAATGCTACACTTCATATTTTCACAATAATGAAGATAAAGTAAAATACCTCAACTCATCCCAAGCAAGGAATCTTCAATGCATCCCAAAAACCCTAGCTTAGAGCATCCACAATCATTCCAAACCTTAACCAAAAACACAAAGGCCAAAAAAGGCATCCCACCAAGCTCTACGAGCCAATCCTTGGAGCTTCCAAACAACCCAGCATCACACCAACTGTCAAACCCCAAAATCTCCCACTTGCATCACACAAGCTATCAAGGAGATTTACACACTTGCATCCCACAAGCTACAAAACTTAACACTTGCATCTCACAAGCCAAGGAAACCTAGCACTAGCATCCCACAAGCACTAATCCTTGTTACAAGAGTAATACATGATCTTCCAAGACTCTCCAAATAGCTATCACCACAAATCTGTCTATCTCTAAGGTACAAAGTAGTTGTTCTTAACAAACGGTCTCCTGCCTTTATATAGACTCGGGTGAGGGAAGCTAACAAAAACCATGGACTAAGTCCACAAACAACACTTGGCTAGTCAACAAACAAAGCCCTAGATGGAGCGCTCCTCACAGCAAGGTGTCGACATGTCACACTGGTGTTTACCCAACCCCCAAGATGGTGTGCCCTCCAAGCTAGGTGTCCACATGTTAAGCACTCCTCCTCTCAGATGGTGTGCCCTCTAATCAATGGTTCCTCAACTCAAGCATTCCTCCTAAAACTGTGTAAGATGGTTACATGCTCCTGAGGGCAAGCACCGAACCACCAAGTGCCTAACACCCTCCTCCTAAATGGTTACTCCACATGTGCCAAATGCCCATCATCCTCAACAAATGCATCATGACAATAGCATCATGGAATGTCATAAGTCTAACAAACCCTTGCAAAAAGCCATTGTCCATAAGACTAGGACTTTATTTAATGACTTAGATGTGTTTTTTTAACAAGCATTTAAAGTTACTTATTTTTCTCTTCAAAATAATTAGAATGCCAATGGGTTGCACACCTTTTCCCACTTGACATGTTAAAGGGAGAGGGATTGTGGCAACTATGATCGTCCCCTAGTATGCTTCAATTGTCATGGAAATATACGATCCAAATTTTGCACCATATTTATAAGGATGAAATAGCATCGGCAACTACTAGAAATGATTTTCCACTCTATGTTTCATGTTTCCCAATGCTTTGTAACAAGTGTTCCGCTAGTATAGGCCAAAAATAGTTGTTTCTTCCCACTATGCAAATTCATCAACAAGGTAGGCCTGCCAATGAGATTTGATAGCAAATGGCCATTTCGCAATGAAGTGTCATATTGGTAAGATATAGTGAAATACAAATGTTAAAATAGTTGGAAAAGTGCTTTATAAATGGTATTTGATCAAACTTATGTTAGTAGGATAGACAAAGCAATAATTGCTCTCTTCTAACCCAAGCCATGTTGCCTATATATCAAAACCTTAGAAGATGAGTTACAAATTTAAAAATTTATGGGAGGCAAAAGGCATGTAAATGGGGTCATGCTTCTAAAAATCCCAACTTTCCTACAAGATTAGGAGGAGACAAGGTAGCTCTAGAGGATAGCGTGGATATATACTCACATCATGTAGTTTGGGCTCATGTTAATGCATTTACCTCTTTGGTTTGGTGGTATCCAAGCATATCATGACCATGAAAATGCCTAGAGTACAGTAGGGTAATTTGAGCGAGCGAAAGGCTCCATATGGCAACCAATGTCACAAGGTTCGGGTTCGGTGACCTTTAGGTTCGATTCGGGTTCGAATTTTCCGATGAGGTTCGGCATAAGGTTCGTCCATATATATATTTTCAATTTTTAAATATTTGATCAAATTAACCTATCTAATATATTTTTATATTCTATAAATAATAAATAACATATAATACATTTATATATATAAAATATTTACTATTTATACCTAGATTAAAACATTTAATATTTAATATACTAACTTATGTAATATAATGTATAATATATATAATTTTTGTTTTACCATTTACTATATACCAAAGTCTAAAATAGCCTAACAAATCGCGAAAGAGAACAAGAGGTTGGCTCTAAGGTTATCTAATCGACCAGTTTATGAAAGACGGCATAAACGACCGGCGCGACAAGTCCGGCGGGTCAGTGGAAAACCGGTGCCGTTTTGCATTGGAAGTACTATCTGGCGTGATTGAAGAGATCCAGGCCGAGAGAACAGACATCGGAATTTCTCCCGCCATTGGAATTTCTCCCGTCGTAGATCACTTGGACGCGATAGACCCAAAAACCCCGTTGGGCTGGGACTGTATTTAGTACATCAATTTAACCTCCTAGCAACCCGATATGGCAGAGGGCTTTGTTATTTGCATCTGACGCACAGCCTCGTTATAGTGCAGTAAGTAAAACGAATAGAAATCAAAAGGAGATTTCAGAGTTCGATAAGTTCCATTCCCTGGTGAGAGAGGTGTACAAACACACACTTATGGGCACCGGAGGTTATACCAGAGATTCCGACATGGCTGCAATGAGAAGCGGAGAAGCTGACCTCATTTCTTCTGGCCGAACCCAAATGAACTTCAACTTTTTTTTGAAGTTCGACGAATTTCGAACCTGATGGTTCAGGTTCGCCGAACCTTGTGACTTGGATGGCAACAAGGGTTTTCTTTCATGTTTCTATCATGACACTCTCTTTTGTTGCATATGTGGTATTCTTCTTCCATTTCTTGAACAAAGCTTCGAGGACAAAGCTAACTAAGTGTTGTCCCAAGTGAGAATTGTTTTTAAAGCACAATTCAAATCAACGTTGGTTGACTTAACTCACCATCTTCTTAGTAATATTCTTCTTTGCAATTTGCACCACTTGGCAAAGAGTTGAGTCAATGTTGTTTGACTTGGAGTTAAAGTGTTAGGTGAGCATCATTTGACTTAACGCTAAAGTGTTGAGTGGGCATTGTTTGACTTAGCATTATCCCAAGTTAGTGTTTTTTGGAATGCAAATCAAAACATCATTGGTTGACTTAATGCCAATGTTACCTGAATCATGGGTAAGTATCAAAATCAATGGATCAAGTACGACTACAACAACCATCCCAAATTTAGTAATCGAGGATGTGGTACCCTAAAAAAATTTATAAAAATAAATATTTGTATGAAAAAATCAGAATTTTAGGAAAAAATTCAAGAAATTCAAGAAGCTCAAAAACAAATTTTGGAAAAAAATAGGAAATCAAGAAAACTCAACTATCATGCATTTTAAGCACAACCTTGGAGAGATTCCATATCAGCTTGCTAATGAAATATCAACACCAAGACAAAACGTTGAAAGTGATGCCAATCATGGAACTATGGAAAAACATCTCGAACATCCATGTGATTGTCAAGACAAGAATAGGTCCATCTATCATGACCTTGTTCAAAGTGCAGCACCACTCCCTGTAGTGATTGATGTTACCCTAGCATCACTTGAGACAATTCAAAAGAGACTTCAATCTACAGTCAAATTAGTAACAAAAAGTTTTTCATGGTTGTACCAAGAATTCAGTAATCTTCAAGTGAAGACTTTCGAGTTAAAGAAAGGACAAAAGATGGTACTTACAATATTTATGCAAATAACACAATAGTGGAAGTTTATGAGCTATCCTTTCTGTTAGAATTTAACTACGTTGCACGGGGACCCGTCCCCCCCAAAAATCCTTCCGTTCCCTGCGTTTCCGAGTTCCGGGGACTTTGGAACTCCTCGGAAACGTCCCCAAATCATCGGGGACTCCATCGGGAACTTGGGGACTTATTTGTCGTTCCCTAACCGTACCCTGCAATTGTGGGAACTTTTTGGGGACGTCCCGGAAGTCCCTCGACCAATCGGGGACTGCTGGACGTCCCTCGACCTGCATCCATAAAAAATTAAAAAAACAAAAAAATTAACATTTAATTATTAAAAATTTAAAACATAAAATAAAACAAAAAAAAAACCTAACTACCTTACAGGCTTACCCTACCCGTGAGCCCTTCCATTCATTCGTATTTCTGTTTTGAGTTTTCATTGCACACAAATAACGGCTTCACTCTGTGGCAGCTCCGGTGTTCACCCTCCGCGCTCACGACATCCCTCCGCGTTCAGTGTTCACCCTCCGCGCTCAGCGCTCACGGCAGCCGTGTTCAGTGTTCACCCTCCGCGCTCAGCCCTCACGACAGCCCTGTTCACCCTCCGCGCTCACGACAGCCCCCCTGTTCAGTGTTCATACTGTTCACTCTCGTCGTGGAGCAGCAAACAGTGGTGCGTCGTGGCTCCCCCGTGATCGGTTGTGGCTCCGCGTGGTCGATCGTGGCTCCCCTCTCCCCTCTTGACTCTCAGCTCGACCTTGCAAGTTTGCGGCTCTTTGTTACAGGCACAGCATACAGCATACAGGACCTGGTCGATCGTGGCTCCCCTCTCCCTCGACCTGCCCTCTCGACATTGCAAGTTTGCGGCTCTTTGTTACAGGCACTGCATACAGGACCCCCGTTACAAGACCGGTTACTACAGGTACATTAAAGTTTGGCTTTTTTTTTTAATTTTTTAAATATCTTTTTAGTTTTTTAAGTATGGTTTTTAATTTTTTTTTGTGCAAAACTCAGTATTCAGACAGAGTCAAGACTGAAATTGAAACTGAATATTGAATTCAAATTTCAGAGAGTCGACTGTGACTCAAATTTAAAGTTATAAGTTTGTTTTGTTAAAAAAAAAAAATTTAAAACATAATCCTGTATTTGTTACAGTTAGATGAGAAATTGTGAGTTCCCTGTCTAGCTTGGGCATAATATGTCATTTTATTAACAGCTGAAATCCCTTCTTAAAATAAAAGTACCGTACTGTTGGGATTTAAAGTAATCAGTGAGATGTTCCTTCTTGCATTGCATTGCAGTTATAAAAGCCCTACTTCTACTTTGCATTTTTGATAATTTTAAATTTTTGCTTTCAATTTCAGTGTTTCACAAACTAAAATCTCCCTCACGAATCAAAAGAAATCAAATGGAGAGCAACATACCTGCATCTGTTGAATCAGAATGTGAAACAGGAACAAGAACAGCGCCAATTGAAATCTCTAGCACAGTCAACGTGAAGAAGCCACTGCTACAATTTGTCAAAAAAATCACCCAGAATAAGAAGAAATACAGTGGTGGTTCGGAGGAATGGCAGTGCAAGATATGTAATCATACATTTAAGGGCAGCTACACTAGAGTTTATCATCATCTTTTGGCCATTCCGGGGGATGGAGTAAAGGCCTCCACCTGCACTTTGGAAAAAAGAATTGAAATTACCAAACTTCACATGGCAGCCACAGGGGGTACTGTAGAAGTAGAGGAGGAAGGTTCTGTTTTTAAAAAACCAAGACTTTCAATAACAACAGAAACCAGTGACAAAGGTGTAGCTGATACACTTGAAGATTGTAGTAAATCTATTTCAAGTAGAAAATCTAGAAGCAATGCTGCTGTGACAGAGATGTTCAATGTACAACACAAGAATGAGGCAGATGATGCCATTGCTGAATTCTTCTTTGCTAATGGAATATCATTTAATGCCACCCGTTCTCCTCAATACAAAGAGATGATGATTAAAGTCACTGCTGCTGGCAAATCATATCTACCCCTTGGTTACAATAAAATGAGGACAACATTGTTGGATAGGGGGGTCTCAAAGATGCAAGGGGTGATGGAAGGGCTTCGAAAATCATGGGTTGATTATGGGTGTTCAGTCGTCATGGATGGTTGGACAAATATTCAACAAAGGCCTTTGTTGAACATCATTGTCACCTCTCCAAGTGGTCCATATTTCTTGAAAGCAATTGATTGTTCCGGAAAGATGAAGGATGCTGCTTTTCAATATGAGGTATTAAAAGATGCAATTGAGGAGATTGGTCCGACAAATGTAGTTCAAGTTATCACAGATGCTGCACCAGTTTGTAGATCTGCAGGGTTGATGATTCAAAGTAGGTACAAGCATCTATTTTGGACTCCTTGTTGTGTGCATGCTTTAAATAATGCACTCAAAGACATTGGTAAAATTTCTTGGATCACTCGCATTATTCTAGATGCAAGAGATGCGCAAATGTTCATTTGCAACCATCATGCCTCTCTAGCTATTTACAGGATTTATGCAAGAAAGGAGTTCTTGAAACCAGCTGATACAAGGTATGCCACCTACTTTATTCTTCTTAACCGTATGCTAGAGGTGCAACAGGCCCTAAAGGCCACTGTTATTAGCTCCGAGTGGTCTGCATGGGGGGAATCTAAATCAAATCAAGGAAAGAAGGTAAGACAAATGTTATTGAATGATGATTGGTGGGTTGATGTGAGATACATTGTCTCTTTCACCTCTCCAATAGTGGAGCTAATTAGGTATGCAGACTCAGATTCCCCTTGCCTTGGGGAAATATATGAATCAATTGACAGCATGATTGGAAAGATCAAGTCCCTCATTCGTGAGAGGGACCCCTCTTTGGAGTTATTTACTGAACTCCAAAAGTTGATAGAAAAGAGGTGGAACAAGTTGAGCACACCTCTTCATATAGCTGCTTATGCACTTAATCCGAAATGGTATGTGGATAGGGAAGGTAGAGTTCCACCAATAGATGACCCAGAGGTGAAACAAGGTTTTATTGATGCCATAGAAAAGATGTATACACAAGAGCAAGCAACCATAATTCGAGAACAATTTCTTGATTTTGCATTGCTTAGTGGCCCCACTTTCTCTAGAGCTGCAAAGGCAGATTTGTTTGGCATGGCACAAAGAAGTCCCAGTGGATGGTGGAGGATGTATGGGGACAAATCTCCAGACATCCATACTCTTGCTATGCGTTTGCTATCACAGGTTGCTAGTTCTTCAGCTGCAGAAAGGAACTGGTCCACATTTAGTTTTATCCACTCTATTAAGAGGAACAGGCTTACTTCTAAGAGAGCAGAAAAACTAGTTTATGTGCATAGTAGTCTTCGCCTTCTTACAAGGAAGACACCAGAGTATTTACAGGGACCAGCAGCACAATGGGATGTAGATCCTGAGGATGCTTCTCAAATTGATGATGATGATGATGATGGGCCATCCCTTCATACAGGATTGGTTAATGTACCATTAGAGGACATGGAGTTGCAGTTGCAGGGCATTGATGATGATGAGAATCAAGGAAGTGAGGCTCAAGCATTTTTGGATAGGCTTCAAGTAGAGGATCAGGATTTATGAGTAGCTTCAACCTTCATGCTACTATGGGCATTGAGTCAAAGACTTCCTTTCTTGTTGCCTTGAGGCATTTTGGTGTTCTACCATTTGACATGTGGCACTACTGTTAGTGACAGTGTTATACTTATTTTGGGCATTTTGCCATTTGGACTATCATCCATGCTTTAGACTATCATCCATGCCATTTGCTTAAAGTTTTAAACTTATCCATGATTCATATGCTCTAGACTTTTAAAGTTTTAAATTTAAATTTTTAAGTTTACTATTTTTCTGATATAGTTTGCATGGAAGTTGTTTTAAAAATTTAATGTTGTTATCATTATGTTATGGAAGTTGTTATGTTTCTGATATGTTATGTTGTTTTAATAATTGAGATTGCATGTCGATCATTCATGGATAAATTGATAATTGATTATGGATACATTTTATATAATTTATATTTTTTAATATACATTTTATATAATTTATATTTTTTAATTTTTATATTGTATAATTGCCGTCCCCAACCTGCCGTCCCCAACCTGCCGTCCCCTAAAAAAAAGGGGGTGCACTCTAGCCGTTCCGGAAACTCGTCCCCACGTCCCCCGCGTTCCCCCGTCCCCCAGGCCAGTGCAACATAGGAATTTAATAAAGCAGTATAATTCAATCTTCTTTGTTGCAAAAACAAAATTAGGATCACTGAAAGAATAAACCATGCACAGAAACAAAGAGACACAAATTTTTTTTAATCCTGGGAAACCCTTCTACTCAAGGGAAGAAAACCCAGCAACCTTCTTATGAGAGAATTAGTTCAAGATACAAGTATAACCAGATAGAAGAGTAAAATAGTCCTAAAGATATCAGGCCCAGAAATTATCCTTCTTCTGCTGCTACGTCCTTCTCTTCCTCTTCCACACTAGATCAGATCACTTGATGCAAATTGCTTGGTAAAATATGAATGAGGCATCCTTAATTTATACTTGTTTGATGGGTGACTTTTCCACTTTTCCTGCAACCGACGCATCCTTTATTGCTACTTGATTACATTTAATATATATAATAATACTTGTTTATTATTTCTTTTGTTGGGCCGACTTGTGAGGATACCTCACGAAGCTATAAACACCAACACTCCCTCTTAGTTAGGCAAGTATCATCATGTTAGAACACATATGGATATCATTTGATCATCACATATTGTCTTGGACTTCTCTGCATCATACGGAAGGTCTTCTCTCGTACATGTGGCTACAACCAACATGACGTCCACTATGGGCTACAACCCGTGAATCTCCCAACCACAAAAGGTTGTTGGACACCAATCCAGTGACAAGTCTCCCAACCCACAAAGGTTGCTAGGCACCAACCCAGGTGACAAGTCTCCCAACCTACAAGAGTTGCTAAACACCAATCCAGTGACCAATCTCCCAACCCACAAGGGTTGCTAGGCACCAACCCAAGTGACAAGTCTCCCAACTCACAGTAGTTGTTGGGCACCAACCCAAGTGACTAGACCCAAGTCAGTCCATCAAGAGGTGTCAAAGATCAACTCAACTCAATCCATCAAGGAGAATCATCAGAGTAGTCAACTCCCTCTCTCTCCCACTCAAGGGAGAGTAACACCATTCTCCCTGTCTCAGGGAGAGTGTCTCACTGATATTGTATCATCAATCCTCCCTCTCAATGAGGAAGACATTCTCCAGCACTCCAAGCCTAGCTTAGGTGATAGTCAACCTCATATAATGTGAAATGTCTCATGTCATCGCATGACTACTCCATCATATGGAGTGTAATGTCACATGGTAACTCAACTCAGATCATTGAGGAGTGTGCCCATGTATCTCATGCATCTCATGGTAACTCAACTCAGCAAGGAGTGCGCCCATGCATCTCATGCATCTCATGCATCTCATGGTAACTCAAGGAATGCACTCATGCATCTCATGGTAACTCAACTCAAGTGCGCCAATGCATCTCATGGTAACTCGACTCAGTGAGGAGTGTGCCCATGTATCTCATGGTAACTCAACTCAGCGAGGAGTGCGCCCGTGCATCTCATGTCAGTCCGCAACAAAGATCTCTCCATCACATGGAGAGCTCCACCATTCTCCCAGTCCAGAGAGAATATATCACAGATCAACACATCCTTCTGTCTCGGAAGCAATTCTTCCTTATGTATCTCAACTCCCTCTGAGTCTTGACACCTTTCCCTAACTCAATGGTATCATCTTATTTAACAAGAAATTGAGTCAAATCTTTTTGGGCTCGCATACCAGGGAAAATGACCCAAATTACAATAATGATCCTAACTAAGGAATCGGAGATTTGTTGGGCTCTCGTACCAGGCAAAATGACCCAACTACAAAAATAATGACTTAGAAAAATTAGAAATATGTTGGGCTCCCATACGAGGGAAAATGACCCAACTACAATAATAATGACTTAGAAAAATAAGAAATATGTTGGGCTCCCATACCAGGGAAAATGACCCAACTACAATAATTAAAAGAAATGTTATGTTGTCATCTTGTTAGGTTTTTCCTTTTTCGGTGGAGGTTCCTCAACGTCAGCAGCTGATGCATGTTGTTGCTTTCCTTCTTTTTGCAAGGGACAATCTCTAGCAATGTGGTCAAATTTGTCACACCTGTAGCACTGAATATGTGAAAGATCCCTCTTCCTTTTCTATTCTGGAAGTGGACCTGATATTTCACCCTCATCTTTTCTATCATGATACTTCCTTCCCTTTCCTCTTCCTCTCTTGGCATGTGCAGCAAGGGCTTGGCTTTCTTCATGATGGGAGGCATTCCTGTTGCCTCTACTTGCAAGTCTAGTTTCTTCTCGAGTACAATCTACCCATAATCTTTCATACTTGGGTAATTTGGATCACCCACTAATACTCTGAATGAATGGCTCCCAAGTGTTGGAATTTGTGCAACTTCGGAAGATATTATTATTGTATTTTATTGTACCTCCTAAGGGAGTTGAACTTATTGTAAGTATTCATGTAAACCCTAGAAAGAACAATGTAAACCTTGGGGTGAAAAGAAAACAAAAGAAAAGATTAAATTTAATTTATTTATTATTCCCCAAGATAAGTCGGCCCAATCAATTAGACAAGTCGTCCCAGTTAGGGAAATGGCCAGTTTGGCACTTGTATAAATAGAGGGAAAGTTCACCTCATCATTCACTCATCCACTCAAGTGAAGTTCGCATCACCTAGAGAGAGATTCGCACCAGCAAGTAGGAGAACACTGTTTTGGGGGTTTCTACTTGGAAAGTGTTTCCTTTCCTTCTCTCTCATTATTGTACTTTGATCTCGGAATTATCATCTCTATACGAAGGTTGCTGGGTTTTCTCCCGTCTGGGTTTCCCAGGATAAACTCTTGTGTTATTGTTCTGTGCTTTGTCTTTCTTCTAGTAATCCTATCAAATTTATGCAAGTAAATTATTATGCTATGAATGTGCAAAATCTAACATTGTATTAGAGCGGTACTAGAAGAAGCCATTGTCGGAACTAGGGTTTCATCTTTCAAAGCCTTCACTCAACTTTTTGGCAAAAAAAGAGCCTTGGGAATTTAGCTCTAAAGAGGACGCATCTTTTGGTGAAGGCATAATTCAATTCTAAGAATTTTCAATTTTTGACCTAATTCTGCAGTTGCAGCAGAAATTAGGGTTTCAATTTTTGACCCACCTCCTCCACAGTTTTGGCCTGGCCCCACCTTTTCTCAACTCGCCTTGCTAGGGCGCATCTCCCTGTGGAGTCAGTTTTCCAAGAATCCAACTTTTATTTTTGACCTAGCTCCTGCTAGGGTTTCTACTTCAGATATGCAGTCAAGATGATTGGAATGAAGGTTGAAGATCGTCTGGAAGGGGCTTCCAACTTCATCTCCTGGAAGTCTTTAAGGTTCTTCTCTTACTAGAAGAAAATGATATCTTGCAGTTTGTCAATGAGAAGGTCCCAGAATCAGAAGCCGAAGAAGACAAATCTTACTGGAGGAAGAATGATGCCAAAGCAGGAAGGATTTTGGTGGACTCAATTAGAGACCACTTGGTTCCTCAAATCTCAGGAAAGAAGACTGCTAGAAAGATGTTCAAAACCATAAAGAAGTTGTTTGAATACAGTAGTATCAATGTAACCGTTACATTGAGGAATCAGCTATCAAATATGAAGATGTCTAAGTCAAAATCCATTTTCTCATATTTCATGAAGATCACAGAACTAAGGGACAAGCTTAGTACCAGTGGAGATCCCATTGATGATAAGGAGCTTGTCATTACTACTCTAAATGGTCTCCCACCATCTTGGGAGTCATTCATTCAAAGTATAAGCAGAAGATCCAAGCTACCCAAATTTGATAAGCTATGGGCAGATTGCACTCAGGAAGAGACAAGAATAGCAGCAAGGCAGAGACTTCATGGCACTCAACCTGAGGAGAATCAAGCATTCTTGTCCCATGCCAAGAAAGGCAAGGGAAGGGGAAGAAAGTTTTACAAACACAAGCACCAAGATAGGAGATCAAGTCCTCCTCCAGATCAGAAGAAGAAGAAGAAGAAGAAGAAGCATTTGTGTCAGGTACAATGCTACAAGTGCAAGGCATATGGTCATTATGCCATTAATTGTCGAAGCTCAATCAAAAGGAAGCAAGAAGCCTCAACTGCTGATGTTGATGAAGATACTCCTCACAAGAAGTCAAGGAATGATGATCGTTCAGAGTTCTTCTTTTATAGGAGATATGAAGATCCAGACTGCAAGAACAGACATCTCTCTTGGTTCCCACAAGAAGGCAGTGGGAGCCCACACACAAAAACAATAAGAGATAAGTATTTGGTTTTCTTGCTTACATAGATCTGTTTTGTCTTATCTATCTTCATTATATCCAGATCTATTTGGAATTGTGTTGAGCAGTTGATATAGTTTACCTTGTTTTATTTCAGCATATGAGCTCCACAACATTTCATGAACACATGATGGAGCTAGTCTAGATGATATCTCCTTCTTGCATGCTTAGAGTAGTGCACACTCTTGATGGCATGTTCTAGTGGAGATAACAGACATCTAGATAATTCACAAATGTGTTTGGTAGACATGTTTACGATTGTTGTGCTCAAGTATTAGCTAAGATGCCTTGTAGGGAAATGACCATGTGATATGGCCTACAAGAGAAGGATGATGAGATTTGTTCCAATGAACAAGTGGTGGACACATGAATCCCGTTGATGTTCAACAGGAAGCTTCTAGGAGTATGACCCTCAGACTAGAAGAATGATCTCGGAAGAAGCCTTCACGGGAGTGAAACTAGAAGCGGGCCACCTCCGGATCTCTGACTGTCCAATCTACATATATGTGCCCAAGGAGAAAAGGACGAAGTTAGAACCTTCGGGCAAGAAGGGAACTTTTATGGGATACAGTAAGTCTTCAAAGGCATACAAAATCTACATCCTAGGATCCAGACAGATTGAAGTTAGCAAGGATGTGTCCTTTGAAGAAGAGATGGTTGTCAAGAAAGGCATAGGATCAGACATGGAGATCTATGATGAGATAAGGTGCTAGAACCAAAGGAGATGAGATCATCTCCCCCTCCAACAGTTTAGAGGGAGTTAGCAGAAGAGGATGAACCCATTGATTCCATTGATCCAGTTGAGCCAGTTGATGTTCACAGAGATATTGTAGTAGGTCGGAAGGGGCCTAAATGGGCACAACAAACTTTGCAGGATGTAGAGGGGCGTCAAGCTCCACATGGTACTTTCCAAGTGGTTATACAAATCAAGCATGGAGCAGATGGGAGTGTTGAAAAACACAAGGCTAGATTTGTTGCCAGAGGGTTCTCTCAGAAAGAGGGAGTCAATTATAATGAGACATTTGCTCCTATGGCTCGATATACTTCCATCAGATCGATGATTGCTTCAGCTATGGGATGGAAGTTGCATCAGAGTGATGCAGACCCCAACCTTTACTACAAGGTTGTAGATGATGAGCCACTGATTTTGGTACTATATGTTGATGACCAGTTTCTCACTGGAAATGAGAAACTTATCGTATGGTGTAAGAAGAAACTTGCCTCTAAGTTTGAAATGAAGGATCTTGGATTGATGCATTATTTTTTGGGATTAAAGTATTGCAGAGGCAGAAGGAGATTTTCCTAGGTCAAGGAAAGTACACCATAGATATACTAAAGAGATTTGGAATGTTGGACTGCAAGTCCATGGCCACTCCGATGGATGCAAATTTGAAGAAGTTGAGGGATTCTGCTTCAGATTCAAATTTGAATGATCCCACTATGTATCGCCAGCTGATTGGGTCCTTGATGTATCTAATGAACACCAGACTAGATATATATTTTGCTGTGAATGCTCTCAGCCAGTTCATGTGTGAGCCGAGGCAGATTCACTAGATTGCTGCAAAACATGTGCTCGGATACTTGCATGGCACTGTGGGATATGGCCTGAGATATGCTTCAAAGTGTGACTTTAGATTGCAGGGGTTTACAGACTCGGATTGGGACGGATGTGTTGCAGATAGGAAGAGTACTTCTGGATGTTGCTTCAGTTTGGGTTCGGAAGTGATTTCCTGGTGCAGCAGGAAGCAGAACTGAATAGCACTCAGTACTGCAGAGGGCGAGTATATGGTTGCTAGTACAACAGCCCGAGAAGCAGTATGGATTCATAAACTCCTTGCAGGATTGTTTGGCTAGATTCCAGAGCCAACGGTGATTCACTGTGATTACCAGAGCTATGTGCAGATGTCAGTGAATCCTGTATTTCACGACAGGTCGAAGCATATAAAGATTCGATATCACTTCATACGTGATATGGTGCAGAAAGGTGCAGTCGAGTTACAGTATGTTCTGACAGATGACCAGACTGCAGATGTTCTCACCAAGCTTCTTCCTAGGATGAAATTCGAGTACTTTTGCGGAAGGCTTGAAGTAGAAGAGAACGTGTCCCTCCTTGAGAGGGAGAGATGACAGAGAGATGTTTACCATGCTTTCACCCAGGTGCCTCTACTCGTCCAGGTTCTCAGCCAGGTATGGGAGAAATCCCATCGGTAGATGAGACGGACAGGTAGTAGATGGTCGTGTGATGATTGTACAGGGACCTATACTCGTTCAGGTTCTCATCCAGGTATGGGAGTACCCCATTAGCATATGAGACGAACAGGTAGTAGACGGTCGTGCCCCTCTGCTCGTCCAGGTTCTCAGCCAGGTATGGGAGGATCCCATCAGCAGATGAGACGGACAGGTAGCAGATGGTAAAGTAAATGGTAAAAGCCTATCTCTCCAAGTAGGATGGAGAGACTCTCTTGGACTCACCGAAGGATTGGTGGAGTTGATTCATGATGACACTTCTCGAAGGACTGAGAGTGTGCTGACAACCTTCAGTATGTATAGAGATGATGGAGACAGTATAGATGTACAGATGAAACCTAGATGATCATGATGTTGACGAAGACCGAAGAATACCTTCCTTGTTGAGAGGGAGTGTTGGAATTTGTGTAGATGAAACCTAGATGATGGAGACAGTATAGATGTACAGATGAAACCTAGATGATCATGATGTTGACGAAGACCGAAGAATACCTTCCTTGTTGAGAGGGAGTGTTGGAATTTGTGCAACTTCGGAAGATCTTATTATTGTATTTTATTGTACCTCCTAAGGGAGTTGAACTTATTGTAATTATTCATGTAAACCCTAGAAAGAACAATGTAAACCTTGGGGTGAAAAGAAAACAAAAGAAAAGATTAAATTTAATTTATTTATTATTCCCCAAGAGAAGTCGACCCAGTCAATTAGACAAGTCAACCCAGTTAGGGAAATGGCCAGTTTGGCACTTGTATAAATAGAGGGAAAGTTCACCTCGTTATTCACTCATCCATTCAAGTGAAGTTCGCATCATCTAGAGAGAGATTCGCACCAGCAACTAGGAGAAGACTATTTTGGGGGTTTCTACTTGGAAAGTGTTTCCTTTCCTTCTTTCTCATTATTGTACTCTGATCTCGGAATTATCATCTCTATACGAAGGTTGTTGGGTTTTCTGTCGTTTGGGTTTCCCAGGATAAACTCTTGTGTTATTGTTCTGTGCTTTGTCTTTCATCTAGTGATCCTATTGAATCTATGCAAGTAAATTATTATGTTATGAATGTATGCAAAATCTAACACCAAGTACTGGGAAGACCATTGAAGGTCATCATGACAAGTTCTCTATCTTCAATTGTCTCTCCAATGGTAGCCAACTAATCTTTTAGTCCAGTAATCTTCATGAAGTAGGAAGCAATTGTGTCTGCTCCAGTCATCTTGATATTGGAGAGTTGTTGTCTCGAGGAAAGTGCCCTGTTGATATTGTTATTCTCCAATAGCTTTCTTCAAGGTATCAAACATTCCTTTAGTTGTCTTCTTCTTGGATATTTGAGGAATCAAATGAGCTTTAACATAGTCTATTAGAATCCTCCTTGCCTTAGCATCACTCTTCTTCCATGATGGCTTCTCTACTTCTTCTTTTGGTTCCAGTACTCCTTCTTCCACAAATTTTAGAAGATCATTCTCTTCTAAGATGATAAGTACCCTAGACTTCCATGAATTGAAGTTGGAAGCCCCATCAAGTCTATCTTCCACTTTCACATTGTTTATCTTGACTCCTTTTCTTCTGGATCTGTGGACAGAACAGTCAAAATATGATGAAAGCCCTAGTTTCTGACAATGGTTTCTTTCAGCACTACTCTGATACCATGTTAGAATTTAATAAAGCAGTATAGTTCAATCTTATTTGTTGCGGAAACAAAATTAGGATCACTGAAAGAATAAACCATGAACAGAAACAAAGAGACACAATAATTTTGTTTTATCTTGGGAAACCCTTCTACTCAAGGGAAGAAAAACCAGCAACCTTCTTATGAGAGAATTAGTTCAAGATACAAGTATAACCAAATAGAAGAGTAAAATAATCCTAAAGATATCAAGCCCAGAAATTATACTTCTTCTGCTGATGCGTCCTTCTCTTCCTCTTCCACACTAGATCAAATCACTTGATGCAAATTGCTTGATAAAAAATGAATGAGGCATCCTTTGTTTATACTTGTTTGATGGATGACTTTTCCACTTTTCCACTTTTCCTAGGACTCACGCATCCTTTATTTATACTTGTTTACATTTAATATATATAATAATAATCGTTTATTATTTCTTTTGTTGGGACGACTTGTGAGGATACCTCACGAAGCTATAAACAACAACACTTTCGTCTACAATTTGCAGGCAAACGATTTAGTTTCATAAGATGTTCATTGTGGATCAACGATTCTATTTTATGTATATCAAAAATAATTTCACCACCTTAGGATGGCAAATTTGATAACATGGCTTAATGCACCATCCTCAAAATGTGCACTAGTTGCCAGCACAACTTTTCTTTAGGATTCGTGCCACTTGGAAAAGTGTTAACATTTGAGAGTTCCCACTCATCTAACAAGTTGTACATGTGAGTTCATGCCATCTAACATGTCACTACCACATTTACATTAGAGTTGCCCAAGCTTGCAAGCACGTTCTAACAATATTTTCTCAATCAACGTTGACGCATCTACCAACATCTTCTCACCTCCCCTTTTTTTATGTAACTAGATTTGATCCAGCTTGGAAGAGCTCCACCTATGATTATTGTAACCAAATTTGCATAAGTTGTTAGTTATTTCAACTAGAAGATCATTGGGTGACAACTTAATACTAGACTATTATATTTGTTTATCTCCTTATATAAGCTACTTAGGTGTTCCTATCCCTACTTGGTGTGTATGTGCATTTGAATCATTATTGTATTGTGAATGCCTTCTATTTTAGCATTGTTATTTTCGTAAATCTCAAATAATTAATGAGTTTCACTTAGTTTAATCTTTGGTTAAGTTGAATCTTACCTAGTTTTTCAACATCTCCATAACAAGTCATCCCTTAAGTGTACACACACCTGAGTCCACTAAACACCACTGCTCGTTTAATTGTGCAACTGTCAATCAACTCCCTGCTACTAGGGCTACAATGTGTATAATCGAGTTTGAACCCAAACTTTCTTATGAGTTTGTTATGTGAACATTTATATGCTTATAGCAATCCCATTAGTTGTCTTTGAGTTATAGGCTTGTCCCAATTAGTGGTTTTGGTTAAGATTAGTGTTTGAATCTCTTTAATTTCTAAATCTCAATGTGTTTCTTCATCTATGCTCACCATATTAGTTGTATTATTATGCTAAGAATTCAAGGGCTTCTCTTTTGCAACCTCAATGTCTTCATCGTAAAATTAGCAATGCACCTACCAATTAGCAATGCACCTACCCCAAATAGTGGTTTTGATTTCTTTGGCTTCTAAAGCTTAGTATTTCTTCTTCTAAGCTCGTCATACTAGGTATATTACTTTGCTAGGAAGCTAAGGACTTAGATAAAATTAGAAATGTACACTATTGTTCCAGAGATGATTAAGAAGCTATTTACAATTAATATGACATAAAATAACAGTGCACAAAGGGAAACCATCTAATATTTATATCATTTACTCACCCTGTGCAATATCACCTTCAATATTACTCTAGATATGGAAAGGGAAATTGAAATAGTGTAGAGGTTGTACAACTCAAAAGTTCGAGACCACGCAATCCATTCAAATGTAACAACTCTGCGGTGTGATTTAAAATCTAGTTTAGTGACCAATAAATGAAGATTGGGTATCTCATTGGGTAGAGATCCAACATAAGCCAAACTAGCTATAGTTTAGAGAACTAAACACAAAATTCTAGACCAAAAAAATTACGGGAGCTTTTCTCGAGTCAAACTTGACAAGATCGGAATCGACTTGCCCAATTTCAACACCAAGCCAGGTAACCTTAAAACTATAAAGCAATTTAATGTGATGCTAGGGAAATTCTATAACCAATCTTCATGAAACTCGGTGTCTACAATTTCAATTTCTCTCTCCGAGCCATGCACAATCACGAAATTGTATTGTATGACTTCCTCTCCTCTCTCCAATTGATTTCTTTTTCTTTTTAGACAAGATGCTTGCAAATATTCTTGTGCAACAAGTGAGCCTCACCTCAATCTGCAGCAATTGACAATGGACCGTAGCCTGTTTACAACACTCTCGAAAGATCCCTTTGGCCATGAAGCCATGTGTATGGGTGTATATTCCACCAAATTTGCCTACGACTTACAATTGACAATCAATTGTAGTCAACTTACAAGTTACAACACTCTCAGAAGTGTTGGAAAAATGTAATTACGAGCTGAATGCGTATCTAGTTCGCGCCGGCTCTGTCAGTCACTGAGTCAGTCCTTTGGCCAATCTGCAGAAGTCGTAGAGATGTCAGACAATCAGTCTGTCAGAAGGCTTCGTGCACACTTCCTTGTATTTATTTAGCCGCGTTTGTATTCCACAAGTCAAATTTCTTAGGCAGAAATTAATTACAGACTTTAATGGAGCTTAATAGCTCCAGGTGAAGCGATCTCAAGTTTGTGTATATGTAGAAGAAGAAGAAATGAAAATCATAAAGAGAGAGAAAGAGAGGAACAGAGGAAGAGAGAGAGGAGAAGAAGAAATTGGTCGTGAAATGTTTTAAGAGCCCAATCTCTATAAAAAAGTAAAACTCATCTCTCTGTAATGCGGCAAAGTTGTTTGTTTTACTGCGGTAATATATAAGTCTATAGTTGTATGTGTTCATTCTCAAGAATGTTGGCTATTGCATATCGTACATCTTCTTCATATTTACCTATGTAAATGTTGTTTACATTTACGGTCTGTAAAAGAAATCAAGATTTCCATATATTTCATGGTGGTAAAAGTTATATTTTAACGCGGAGTAACTTCGACATAAACTTCATTTAAATGTTTCGGTTCTTGTGGTTTAGCAAGAAACATTTTAACATAAAGTTTGCTTAAGAGTGGGTTTGTCGAAGTCAAGAAGTCCGCAAAGTTAAGAAGTTACACAGAGTAAAAAGTATCTTCAAGTCAAGAAGTCAGCAAAGTATAGCCTTTCACAAAGTTAAGAACTTCACATAAATGTGAACTTCGCATAAGTGCAAAGTAAATTTAGTGCGAAGTAAATTTATGCGAAATCAGGTTGTGCGAAGTTAAGTTCCACGAAGTTAATCTTCGCGAAGTAAATGCTTGGCGAAGTGAAAGTCTTTGGCGAAGCAAAAGTTGGGGTTTCCGTCAAAGTACCAAAGCAAAGAAAAAAAATTATTTACTGCATAGTTAATTTTTAATTGACTGCGCGGTGTGCTTTTCCCTTGAGGAAGATCCCTTCACAGTTAGGAGATGTATATTTGGCCAAATTCGCCTAGGACTTACACTTGCATGAGCAAAACAGCTCGCCTAACACTTGTTTTGAGGAATTTGAACCTCGGCGGGGAAATATCACCATACCCGCTTAAAATTCAAACTAAGACCGGTTGACCTCTCCAATAGAATTTCAATTGCTATACCATTAACTTCGACCTCTCTCACTCGTAAAACCAAACCAGCGAACACACTCGTTAGTTCTCTTCACATACCAAAAAGCACCATGCACACACTTCATAGGCGTTTTTAAACGAGCAACAGAGGAAAAAGGCACATAAACAGACAGCGAGAATCGAACCCGTGATCCCAGTCGACAAAACTGAGGAGCTAAGCCAAACAAGACAAAACCCTAAAAAGCCGTAAGCATGGGACTTCGTGGGAATAGAACTCGTGGCCTCGAGAAAGGGGATGACAAAATATTGAGTAAATTTAACAGGAAAAAAAACTGGCGCTATCTGACCTTCTTCACGGCACCAGCAGTTGAGCTCTTGACAGGCGCTCCGTCACCGTTCTCCAGCGATTCTTCATCGTCGTCTTCATCTTCTTCATCGTCCTCTTCATCTTCTTCATCGTCATCCTCGTCGTCCTCGTCTTCATCATCGTCATCGGTGTCCTCCTCCTCGCTGTCGTCTTCGTCTTCGTCTTCATCGTCGTCTTCGTCTTCATCTTCATCTTCATCATCTTCTTCTTCGTCGTCGTCGTCGGAAAGGGCTTTTGAGGCCCTTTTTGATGGGGCGTCAATCTTCTGATCTGCGAAGATTTCCGGATCATGCACCAGAATGGCCGTCAAACCATTAGGCAAATGAAGAATTCGATATTGACGCTTGTCGCTGGGGGCTTTAACGACAGTGTCAGCAGGAGCGACAGCCATTGTTAATGAGGCTCCGAGGATTCCTCCCTCCCTCTGTGACGAAGAAGACGCCGAAGACAAGCAATGGAGTGACAATATGAATGAATAGCCTCTTCGGTTATGCCTTTTGTACGCGCATCCAATTATAGCGCTCGACCTAAACATAATAGAAAAAAGTCGAATGTGTCATTTGTGTTCCAACCGATCTTTTTAGGTGTGACATTCCATCTCAAGGTCGTGAAGCTAAAGGTTGCGTATTTTTGACCTTGTGATATTCTCTTGGTGTGTTTAATTTGTGTAAATTTGGTGATGCATTTTCAAGCTTCCCAAGATTATAGTTTATGTATAAAAAGGTTATTATACTTTATATGATTTATAAATTAAGTTCTAAAAAATAATAAATGAAAAAAGATAACATAAAATTATCAATGGTTACCTAAATTCATAGAAAATAAGAAGAAAATTATGTTGGTCACTGCCCAATTACAATATAAAAATATAATAAAACTAAGGATATGTTATAAGTGTTAATAACCTTGTTAGGCTCTTCTTTAATAACCATTTTCTTGCTCACATCTATCTCTCAACTAGTTTTGCACTAGCCCCTACTTGGTCCTCTTGAAAGACAACTTCCAAGTACTTTGTATGACTTTTGGACCCTTCTCTAATTTGCAAGTACACTCGGTGCAATGAAGAAGGAAGCATTGTTATGTTTCAACTTCAACATTCCCTGATATCCTACACAACCTCTCCTCTTATGGTTCTTTGGGTTGCTTCCATCTTCCTATTTCAAACTATAGCTTGTGGGAGCTAGTTTTTAGTTAACATAACATATATGAGCTTAGACAAGCTTGTGTTAATGAGCATATTCAATATATCTAATGTATTATCAAGATTTAGTATATTGTTGCTAATTTAAGCATAGTTGTGCATATTCGATGTCCAACTATATTCAACGTCCCACTTTTGACATGCTATAAAATGTCCATCCTTCAACCCAACACTTTGGTGCATAATGAGTCAACTACTCCTCTCCCTCCCTTACTCGAAAGAGCTCCTTAATATAAATTAGAGTCAACTTAGTGATTCAACTATGATAATTTCATGTTTCGATATTACCTCAACATCATTCAAGAATCAACATAATAATGGAATTCAAGCACAGTGAAGTGTTTACTCCAACAATGGATGGATGGTTGTTGTTGAACCAAGTTATTTGTCCACCTACTTCTCTTGTGCCTGGTTGTTTAATGGGAGGGCATGAATTGTATAATGTCTTAACAAGGATTGTTTTTTAGATATCGTAATAATCTTACAGATCATGAACATAGGCAAAAATGAATCTCACAATCGTGGAAATAAAACTTGGTAACCTCTTATATAATGAGATTGAAAGCATAAGAAAGGGATTGGAATAGGCTCTGTGGTCCATGCAAGTAAAATTTTAGATATAGCGTTCGCAATCCTATTAGGGTTTTCTTTTTGCAGACCCGCAGCTAAGAGAACTCGATGGCAGAGCCATTAGGGGGGTGGAGCCCCCTCCTAGCGCAATGACATTCGCAACCACACCAATCCGCCAGGCCTTTCGTAAGGAAAAGGAAACCAGGATCAATCTGCTAGCTTCCGACAGGATGCAAAAGAGATCATGTAGCATCCAATGGAAAACTCGCAATACAGGGGCGAAAGTAGTGGCCCTGCGCCTCAAGCAAAGACCCAGACAACGCCCAAAAGCAAATGCTTCCCAAAGACAAGTGACCTATCGACCCTCGAGATTACATCCAACAAATTGGCCAAATACATACAATATATGAGAGATCACGCCCTGATCTACAAGTTTATGGGCTTCTGGCCCATGAAGAAAGCTCTCCAGGGTAGATCAACCACAAATGGAAGCCCCAAGGTGGAATTG
The DNA here is from genome assembly GCA_027924585.1 of Larix kaempferi. Taxonomy (NCBI): domain Eukaryota; kingdom Viridiplantae; phylum Streptophyta; class Pinopsida; order Pinales; family Pinaceae; genus Larix; species Larix kaempferi. The sequence goes on from BSBM01000223.1 coordinate 2,911,715, forward strand.
ACGTAAATTTGGGATCAAAAGGGTTTTTCACAGTAATCTTCTCAAAGCTGAGAGAAATCAAAAGAATCGTGGAGCAGGACCCCACTTCTTCAACAATGCAAGGTTATTCATGCGATATTGGAAAGACAACTACAACCCTGATTGTGACGACTTCATGGAAGTACCGGTCTGGGTTAGAATGTACTCCCTGCCTCGGGAATACTGGGAGGAAGAAACCCTAGCTGGCATATGAATGTTTCCAAGACGCTTCTGGAAGCCATACACCTGAATTTTCAAGATGAGGAGTGGATCCAAACTTTGGACTATGAACACATCCCCTTCAGATGTCGCAAATGCCATGAATACGGGCACCTTTACAAAGATTTCCTGGATCTCCAAACCCAAACCCCTCCACCCCCTCCACCTCCCTCACCCCAGCCAGATCAGACCGATTTCACTGTGGTCAATCACAGATCCAAAGGAAAAGCACCAGGAAAAGACCAAACCCAAACCAAGGGAACTAGTAACGCCATTCCATTCACAATCTTGGAGATAGAAGAGATGGAGTTAGAAGAGTTGGTCACATACAAGCCTCGGGAAGAAGCATGCTAAGAAGACAACGATCCGGATCAGCATAAGCGTGGGAAGATAGACCCCAAAGAAGACAAAACCATGGAAGAAGCAGAAGACCAAGGAAACATTAAGGAAGACAAGGAATTGGACATAACCGATCATGAGATCAGAAAATCATTGAGGTATGTAAGCAGGGAGAGCTCTCCACAATCGCTATGCCACACATCAAGTTGATCCAAAATACCATTTAGGAAGCCAACTCCAACCTCGCTCCACCCCTAGATTCTTAGAGCCATCAAAGCAACTCCTTGGGCATTATTCCTTCTCGGCGTGGGAATAATAACCCTGGAGGGGGGGAAAGGGGAAGAAACACGAACCAACAAAAGCTAGTAGGTATAAGCAAGTAGCCGATAGCATCAGGGAACTACAGGCCACTTTTCGAGTGGTTGCAATCCTTACCATCTAATCAATAGTTTCTCAATGAAGGTTTTATCTTGGAATATTCGAGGTCTAGGAGGGAAAAGTAAAAGAAGAACCCTCCGATCCAAGATCTATCAAGAGAAGCCTAATGTTGTCATGATTCAGGAAACAAAATGCAATATGGAAACAAATGCAAGTTTGGGCATCCTTCTGCAGGAAAGGATGCCATATGATGGCACTAGATTCTATATGTTTTGCTAGGGCCATTGTCATTCTTTGGGATCCCACTACCTGTTGAAATATTGTAACTTCTAAGAATATTATATTTGTACTTTATTATTCCTGATATGTTTCATTCCTCCATGAAGACCTTATTGTATATCCGGAGATGTTTTATTCCTCCGTGGAGAACGTGGTAACTTGGGTTATTAGACTTCCCTAGTGGGGGTCGGCCCTGTATGTGTGATGTGGGTTAAAGGGGTTATTAGACCACCCTAGTGGGGTCAGCCCTGCTACATTATATTAAGTAATTAAGTTGGGGCCGACCTAGTTAATATAAAATACAAGTCGGAGATGTGTATAAATAAAGGAGGTGTGTTCCTCATTTATACACACACTACACTCACTTATGAATAATGCATAGGTGAAGGAGAGGTCTACTATGGAGGAGAAGGAGCTCATGTTTGTGAATTACATCTTTGTATTTATTGGTCGTCTATATTGAGGAAGCTTTGTTGGGTTTTCTTCCCCGTGAGGGTTTCCCAGGATAAATCTGTGTCTCTTGTGTTTATGTTATGCTTGTTGTTCTTTCAATGATCTTGTATATGCTATTATTGTGAAATGGAATGTAATGCTGATATTTTCTGTCTTAGCATATTGAATCTTAACATGGCATCAGAACTAACCTGAAGGAAGGCAATGTATGGCACTTACTACACTTTCTTCACTTGCGACAATTTGAAGGTTAGGGTTTTGTATAGCAAAAACCAGTCATCGTGGAACTTTCGCTATAAATCCATTTTGGCGAAGGTTCAGGATCTGAAACCTTTACAGGTCGTAGATAACATCCCCAGGTACCTTGTGTCCAAAGGAAACCCTCAGATCCATTGTACTTTGTGATTTATGATCAGTACAAGTTAGGGTTTCTGCCTCTTCCAGATCTCAGTCATAATCAGGTGACCTAGGAAAAAAGGTCATAACTTGGGCTAGGAAGCTCCAAATGCAATTTCGTAAAAAGTGACAGGTAGTGCACGGACTATACTATCTCAGGAAACGTTTTTAGAGGCCGAAGTTGAACCAGTGACACATGGCACGCCGTACAAGTTCGCTCTCCTGTTTTATCCCATAAACAGGTCACGTTGCGACACTTGGCATAACTCTCTCTCAGAGAATCCAATTGAAGTCAGACCTGTCGGGATAGAAATATGACATGTCAAGATACCACAGGAAAAAATTTCAGACCCTGTGGATCGAAAAGTTCAGAGTCACACCAGAAACAATCAGGTACATATTTCTGTCAAAATAGAATTAGTTTTTAGCACCTTCATTCATGGCTTTCGGAATTTAGGGTTTCGGAGAAAGTTGGAATTTTTGGAATCGGAGTCCATGGATGAATGATACTCAGGAAAATCGAAATTTAGAGACTAAGATTGAATTTTTTGGTTGCGTAGAAGACCAGGCTTGATCAAACCCCAATTCGGGATTTTGATCGAAAAGGTGGAAAATTAGGGCTTCAGCAAAAGTTGGAATTTTTTAAGTCTGTGACCACGGCTGGAAGCTCTCCAGAAAAATAAGAGTTTAGAGCCTTGGATCGAACCTTTTGATTGGGTAGAAAGGTGGGCTTTATCAAACCCTAGTTCGGGATTCTGTCCAGAAGATCCAGAAGTTTCAAAGGCAATTTTGAGGGGTCAAATTTTGGAGATTTCAAAATTGAAGTATGTTAGTTTGATCAGCTCAGCAAGACACATCCTTCCATACATTCAGAAGTGTTAAAGTCAAAGTTTGAATTTTTAAGGTTTCTCTAACAAACCCTGATCGAGCTTCAGATCCAGTTTCAGGGGGAGTTGAGGCTAAGGCCTTACATAAGAAGACTACAAGAAATCTCGACAGGTATGACTTAAGGAGATACAGGTATGTCTTGAAATCTGATTCTTGATTAAGCTCATAATATGTTTGTCTTCATATTATTTAGGTTAGTACAATCTATATTAATGTTAGAATTGTCTTATCATCTTAATAAAAGTATGAATACATGTGAATGATAGAAGACATTCATTGATTAGGGTTATATGATTGTACTAATGCACTATGGTGTTGTATGAGGTTGATGTTGTCTGCTAACTAGATACAAGTACATCACGAAAGACAAATCAAGATCCATCACCATGATGACATGAATACAAAGACTCGTCCATAATCTTTGATCACATAGAAGTTCTACTTACGAGGTATGTATGACTTTGTTCTACTATGCTTAACCTATGAGATATGCAGGTTCTAGCATAGGATCTCTAAATCATTGAAGAGAACAAAGAAGATATTGTTTAGATGTGTTAGACATAACTAAGCAGGTATACTAATCCAGGTATGTTTTCCTGTATCAAGTTAGAATCCTACTTTGTTAGGATCTCAGGTAAGTATACCTGTGTATGAAATAATCATGACCATACATACTTAAGATTATTTAGAATTACAATGTTTTGATAATATTGAGATTATACTAATGAATGTATGTTTGTGTATGAGATCATGAGGATGACACTAGTGCACACTTGAGCATGCACAGTGGTACAAAATGAATAGATGTTCAAAATACATATAGAAGATAAAGCGGGAGGCAACCACACAAACATAAAAGATAAGTATTTGAATTGTTATTTAAAAAAGTAAATGATAGTGCTTGTAATAGTTGTATGCATATTTGTATTCCTAAAATATATCATGTTGAGTGTAAACATTCATATAGCATTGAACAGTATACTACTAATATGCATATGATTGGTAAGTTGGACAAACATTCCATTGTTGCTTGTCTAGAATGAAACCTCTTTGCTGACATGCTAGAAGCTGTGCACACTCTCGATAGTATGTTCTGGTAGAGATGGAAGGCATCTAGATAGCCACTGTATGCATACAGGATATGGAAAAATGTTGTGCCAAAGTATTCGTCAGGATAGTAGCATAACTATGTAAATCATATCTGTATGCATAATAGGTTATCATGTCAACATGATTTGATGATTATGAAGTATTACTAATCATGTACTTAATTTTGATTTGTAGGAAAGATCATGAACACCGAACAAGTGATGGATGTTCAATAAGAAGATTTACAAATCAAACATAATATAGAAGGCTCGTGGCTAGAAGATTCTCTTAGAAAGAGGAAGAGAATCATGACGAGATGTTTGCTCGAAGTGGCTAGATAAGACCATTATCTTATTGATGTATTGATACTTGTATTGATGATATGTATTGATGAGGATACTTGTATTGATGTATTGATACTTGTATTAATGATATGTATTGATGAGGATACTTGTATTGATGAGGATACTTATATTGATGATATGTATTGATGAGGATACTTGTATTGATGTATTGATACTTGTATTGATGAGGATACTTGTATGTATACTTGTATTGATGAGGATACTTATATTGATGATATGTATTGATGAGGATACTTGTGTTGATGTATTGATGATATGTATTGATGAGGATACTTGTATTGATGTATTGATACTTGTATTAATGAGGATATGTATTGATGAGGATACTTGTATGTATACTTGTATTGATGATGTGTATACTTGTATTGGTGTGGATACTAATACTGATGATTTAGATGATGATGTTGTTGATCGTGATGGTATAGATGATGATGTTGGTGATCATGTTGATCAAGATGATGATGCTGATGATCGTGATGATCTAGATGATGATGATGTTGATCGTGATGATCGTGATGACGATGCTGCTGATCGTGATGATCTAGATGACGATGTTGCTGATCGTGATGATCTAGATGACGATGCTGATGATCATGTGATGACGATGCTGATGATTGTGAGGATCCAGATGTTGATGTTGCTGTAGTTGTTTGAGTGCTGCAGAAGATACAGACTCGGTACTGAAGATGTTGATGTTCCAGTATTGAAGATGTTCCAGTAACTGCTTGAGTTACTCATGATGTTGAGAAAGCTTCCAATGATTTATAGATGTATCACGTATGATGTTGATGACTACTTGCTCGTGCAGATGTTGTTATAATATCCTTCTCGTTAAGGGGGAGTGTTGAAATATTGTAACTTCTAAGAATATTATATTTCTACTTTATTATTCCGGAGATGTTTCATTCCTCCGTGAAGACCTTATTGTATATCCAGAGATGTTTTATTCCTCCGTGGAGAATGTGGAAACTTGGGTTATTAGACTTCCCTAGTGGGGGTCGGCCCTATATGTGTGATGTGGGTTAAAGGGGTTATTAGACCACCCTAGTGGGGTCGGCCCTGCCACATTATATTAAGCAATTAAGTTGGGGCCGACCTAGTTAATATAAAATACAAGTCGGAGATGTGTATAAATAAAGGAGGTGTGTTCCTCATTTATACACACACTAAACTCACTTGTGAATAGCGCATAGGTGAGGGAGAGGTCTTCTATGGAGGAGAAGGAGCTCATGGTTGTGGATTACATATTTGTATTTGCTGGTCATCTATATTGAGGAAGCTTTGTTGGGTTTTATTCCCCATGAGGGTTTCCCGGGATAAATCTGTGTCTCTTGTGTTTATGTTGTGCTTGTTGTTCTTTCAGTGATCCTGTATATGCTATTATTGTGAAATGGAATGTAATGCTGATATTTTCTGTCTTATCATATTGAATCTTAACACTACCATCCACCTATCTAACTTTTGTTCAACAAGGTTCACCCTATCTGCTTCCTTCACTCTCAAATGCCCGGGGTTCTCTGGCACTCTTGCCAATGTTTATGGACCATCCAACCCAGCCATGAAACATGGCTTCTTGGACTCCTTGAGCTAGTGAGAGCCTACATATGGAGATTGGATTCTAGGAGGGGACTTCAATATGATATCCTCCTCCTTAGAGAAAAAAGGAGGAATCGCTCACCTAGACTCTACTAGTAAACCTTTTGGGCAACTTATCGATACCTTAGATATGGTGGACATCAAGCCAAAAAACAGGATCCACACGTGGAATTACAGAAGAGGGGGAACCCACCAGGTGGCTTCCCATCTGGATCGCTTCCTCCTCTCAACCAACTTGATTCATTCAGGGGCTTCCATGGACTCCTACATTATTCCAGGTGTCGGCTCAGACCACTGACCCATAAGCCTTGAAATTGATCAAAACACTAAGTCGTTTAATAGGCCCTTCAGGTTTGAAAAGTTTTGGTTGGACCACCTAGACTTCATGGAAACCCTCTCACAATGATGGCTCAATGTGCCAAGAAAAGAGGGCTCCAAAATGTACTCTCTTCGGAAAAAACTCAAATGGGTGAAAGGGAAATTAAAAATATGGAACAAAGAGGTCTTCGACAACATCTTTGAGGCCAAAAGAAGACTGGAAGAAGATATGGAAGAGCTCCAGCAAATAGCAATAGCAGAGGGTTGCACCGAACAACTACTGGAGGAAGAAAGGTGTATCCAAACGGCCCTAAATAACCGAATGGATCAAGAGGAAACGCTATCGAAACATAAATCCATATTTCAATGACTGAAGAATGGAGAAAGAAACTCTAAATTCTTCCACGACTCCATGATCCAACGACGCACCCACAACAGGATTTCTCTCTTGCATTCAAGTCAGGGTCAATTCCTAACCACGCAGAAGGACATTACAAAGGAACTTGTGGATTTCCACAGCAATATTCTCACAGAAGATAACGAGCATCGCGAGCAAGCCATTGATTCCATTCTTAAGAACATGCCCTCCCTAGTAACTCAGGAGCAAAATGACAGCCTTCTTCACCCAATCACTCTTGAGGAAGTAAGAGAGGCCATTAAGGAGATGCTTGTGGGAAAGGCCCCAAGACCAAACAACTTTACAACTGACTTCTACCATCATTGCTAGCACATTGTCAAACATGATGTCTGGGAAGCTGTAGAGGAATCGAGACATAGGTTAAATGTTCTTCCTACTCTTAATGCTACCTTCACCGCTCTCATCCCAAAAGAATATTCTCCAATTCTCCTAGGTAAATTCTTGTAAATATTTGATTCAGAGATCACTACTCCCTCTAAATCACCTCGAGATCTCAAGCGATATGAGTCTTGATATCAATACATGCTCATATGAATATAAACTCAAACAACTAGATCTGCATTTACCAACTGAAACATAAATGCAATCACACATAGACAACAGATATACCCTGGAACCCTTTTGGGAAAAACCAGCAAACTGTGGGGCTATCTTCTCTCTCGAGCCTAGAGCATATAGGAAATGAGACAAGTACAATACAGGGTTACCTCATAAGTTACTTCAGGCAAATGCTAGATTTGCATGCATCCAGCTGATGCATGCATTCGAAGAATGAGCCCTAATTGGAAAACTGGATCTGAGTATCCCTGCATCCGCCTCTGTCTGATCTATCTCTCTCTATCCTCTGCTCTGATCTGCTCTGTAACTGAAGATGCCTACTACTGAAAACGTCCTCCTCTGCATGCATAAGTGCACCCTCCCTCCAAAGAAGAATGACTCGTACTAAATTAGATCTCAGCAGATCTGAGCTCTGATTGTCACTGATCTTCCTCAATCTCTGAGACGAAGATACTCTACAAGTTACAGACACTCAATCGCTCAACTGGATGCGGTACAAGCTTCCTCCTCCTTAAGGAATGCGCCCTCCTTCTCAAGGAAATTCCTCCTCCTCTCAAGTGATCTATCTAATATCAATTGTCTATGTGTTGAAGACAGACACCTTATGTCTTCCTTATATCATCTCACTGTCAAATTAGGTTTACCAAAAACCTAAAAGTAGGTGCATGCAAAACTCACTTTTGCATGCATGCATGCATTTCTACCCGAACATTTTCTTGGTTAATATTTTAACACTCCCTCTTAACCAGGAAAGGATTCTGCACCACTCCCATCTTCTCCCTGAAGTATTCAAACTTATTATTACTCAAGGACTTTGTCAGAATGTTTGCAACCTGCTCATCTGTGGAAATGTATTGGAGCTCAATTGCTCCCTTCTCAACTTGATCACAAATGAAGTGATATCTGATATCAATGTGTTTGGATCGATCATGAAATACTAGATTCTCAGAGAGTTTGATGCAACTCTTATTGTCACAGTGAATCACCGTAGGTTCCAACTATTGATCAAATAGACTTACCAACACCTTGTGAAGCCAGATGACTTCACAACTGGCTAGGCTAGCCTCCATATATTATGCTTCAGCAAAACTCAATGCCACGGACTTCTGCTTCCTGCTGAACTATGACACAACTGTCGAACCTAAGCTGAAGCAACACCCGAAGGTGCTTTACCTGTCACCTGCATTACCTGCCCAATCTGAATCTGTGAACCCTACAAGCTAGACTTCTTCCTGCCTCACGTAATTCAACCCATATTCTATTGTTCCATTGATGTATCTCAAAACATGCTTTGCAGGCACCCAGTGCACATCTCTGGGTTCTTCCATGTACTGACTCAAGGTGTTGACTGCAAAACTCAAATCTAGTCTGGTGTTGACCAAATACATCAAGGAACCGATGAGCTATTGGTTCCTCGTGGAATCAACCAACTTACTTTCAGAAGCCACCTGCTTCTTCCATTTGGTTGTCATAGGGTTAGTCATGGGCTTGCAATCTTGCATCTGAAATCTCTTCAGAATGTCCATTGCATACTTGCCCTTACTGAGGAAGATATGCCCATCCTCCTGCTAGACTTCCATCCCTAGGAAGTAATGCATTAACCCTATATCCTTCATTCAAACTTAGATGCAAGATCCTTCTTGCAATCACTGATGAGTTTCTCTGCCCCTGTAATAAACAGGTCATCTACATAAAGCACAAAAATGAGAGGATCCCCTCTCACCACAATGAAGTAGAGATTTGGGTCTACTTCACTTTTCTGAAACCCTAGCTGCTACAAATAGGTATCTAACCTAGAATACCAAGCTCTGGGTGCCTGTTTCAAACCGTATAGGGATTTCTTCAATCTGCATACATGAGCTCACTCACGTACCTCGAAGCCCTCTGGCTGCTCAATGTATACCTCCTCCTCGATGAGTCCATTGAGGAAAGATGTCTTGACATCCGTCTGGTGAATCTTCCATCCCATTTCCGCTGCAACAGAAATTACAGTCTTGATGGAAGAATACCTGGCCACAGGAACAAATGTCTCATCATAGTCAACTCCCTCTATCTGTGAGAACCCTCTAGCAACAAACTTGGCTTTGTACTTCTCAATGCTGCCATCTGCATCATATTTGATTTTGTAGAGACATCTAGAGGTGACCACGGATTTTCTCTCAGGTCTGGGTACCACTTCCTAGACATCATTCTTCATGATGGAAGCATACTCTCCCAACATGGCATCTCTCCAGGCCTGCTTACCTGCTACTTGTTCGTAAGAGGATGGATTTGACTCACTGATACTGCTTACTAGAGCTAAGTAACTGCAGAATCGTTGTGGAGCCTTTCTTTCTCTTACGTCTTTCTTGGGAGTTCCTACTGCCTGAGCATCCTTCAAGGTATCTTGAAGCCACTTAGGCTTCCTCTTCCTCGTCCCAATGACCTGTATGAGAATGAGTACCTTCGGTAGAGGTGCCTCTAGCCGTCAATCCTGTAGCTCGAGAACTTGTAATCTAGGACCCTGATCTCAGTTGATCACCAATCTTAGAACCTGTGCTAGATCCTGCTCCTGTGCCCATGGAACCCGTATCTTATGCATCAGTCACTCCTGACACTTGGGACCCTGTTGGTTGCTGAACAGTACTCTGACCTGTGTCATGAAGGGAAGTAGCAACCTGTTGTTTTCCCTTCTCTGACTCACATGATTTTTGAAAGGCCCAATTGTCCTCAAACTTCACATCTCGCCTCTGTTAACACCCAAAAAGTGCTCACTAGCTCATTTCCCTATTCACATGACCCATTTATCCACTTTTTCACCATCAGAGCCTCTGAAACCAACAAAAGGTCACCAAAAGACCTTAGTACACCCCTTTTTCCATTAAAAAAGATTATTTTTCCAAGAAAATCATAAAAAACCCTCAAAAAGGGTCCAAATTCCCAAAATTAAAGGGAATTAAAATATTATTTTTATTCAAAAAAGGAAAAAGGAGGGAAAAGTACCTAAACCATGTTGGTCAATACCATTTGGTTTCCACAAAACCACAAATGGTATTTCCCACCACCAAAACCTATAAAAAGGTGGTAGGGGCTCCTCATTTCTCATCCATCCATTATCTCATCCTTATGCTGCTGAAATCTCCCTTGAGCATTTTAGCCATTGCAAACCACATTGGAGAAGAGACCATTGGAGATTGGAGTTGCTCATCCTTGGAGCCATTCAACCTCACCATTGGAGGTATTGATTCCGCAAGCACTTGCTTGCCCCATTCTTTCAATACAAATTTATTATTCTTATATGTTCTTGTTCTTGATTTTAAATTATCTTTGTTATTTGCTTAATATCTTTGCTTAGATCCATGAATAGTCTTGTTTAATTAGTTTATTGTTATTTATTTCCATTGAAACTGCTGCTACTAGTTAGCAGGTGCCCATAGCACTAAGCCTGGTTGCAAAACCGGGCCAACAGTTTTTGGCGACTCCGCTTTGGTTTGAACTATAGATCTCTAGTTTTGCCTTTAATCTTAGTTTTTTATGAGTTTTTAACCTTTAGATCCATAGATCTGCCATCTTAGACAGCAGATCCATTGCTGCTCTGAGTCTTGGCCCCATAAACAGCCCGAAATTTTCAATTTTCGGGTTCGTTTCTCGATTTCCGTGCACGGCTTCCGCATCGCGGCTTTTCGCCAGACAGTCGCGCGGTCCATCGCGACTTTTCTGCGTTTTTCCGCGCGGTCCATCGCGGCTTTTTGCCAGACAGTCGCGCGGTCCATCGCGACCTTTCTGCGTTTTTCCGCGCTGCGCACCGCGGCTTCGCGGCCAATTTCCGCGTTGCCCATCGCGACTGTGCGGCTAAAACCCGTGCGGTCCATCGCGCTTGTGCGGCCAAAACCCGCGCGGTCCATCGCGACTGTGCGACAAAAACCCGCGCGGTCCATCGCGGCTTTTCTGTTAAAACCCGCGCGGCTGAATTTTTCATTCGGCCATCCCAATTTTGAAAATTTTTTTACTGTACTTTCTGCCCATAGCACATTTTTTACAGTATTAAATTCTGCATATTTGACAGCTTTGAAATTTTTTTTTACTATTTAAAGTGCATATCTAGAAATCTTTTTAAAAATTTTCAAGAAAGTGAAAGAAAGACTCATTTTGCATTTTCATCTAGATTCAAATTTTTTCCTGTTTACTTCTTTAAAAATCTTGCCCTTAGCAACTTTTTTTTCTTGAAACGAAGAAATCCATTTATTTCTTTTAAAAAGAAGTCTATTACTTGCTTTCATAAATCCAAGAAATCCTTTGTTTTTTGAGCTATTTTTTGAAAAGCATTTAAATTCCTTTTTAGTGAAAAAGCCATAAATATTTGCTTTTTATTTTCGAAAATCCTTTATTTTTTGAAAATTTTCTATAAAGCATTTAATTTTTTCAAGTTCAGTTTACAACACCTCACGTGCACTCACACGATCACTTAATTGAACTAAGCCTTAAAAACGTACCCTAATTTGAACACACTTTTAACCCCACTTGGGGAACACTAAAAGAATTCTTGTAGCTAGGTAGTATTGGGGGGATAGGTGTTCCAATAACACCCCTCAGTTCTTACATCTGAGACATATAAGTTGTCCAATTAGGGAGCTAAAATCTCTTAGTACTTTTTGGCGCGGTCACAACCGGTTTGTGGGAAGGCCTCTCCCTTAGGAGGGTTGAAGTCGCGAGGATGGTTCCGGAAGCCTGAGTGGAATACCGAAATCCATTCAGTAACCGAAGGGCTACCATTCGCAGTTCTCGGGATATCCCTGTATTGGGATATTGCGATCAAAGGACCAAACGGCAGATTTACCTTTTCTCGACGCGTCATGAACGGAGTATCCTAGTAGCCTGTCTTTAGGATTGATTACCCGGTGTCCCTCCCGGTAGGGGGATATCTAGCCGTTGTCTCAATATTCATATTGTCTGACTTGGATTTCATCACCTTGCAGAGGATATCGTCTGTTTGAGTCACAATACTTTTAGATTAGGTGTTTGCATGATTTCAACCTACCTGTGGTCTAGTTACACCTATTTTTTCTAGGAGCCGCTTGCATGTTGGTATTCTGACCAGTTGTTGCATTCCTCCACTTATTGTAGCACAGCTGCTAGAATAAGTGCCTTTTTTGAGGATTGATTTTTTGGCCTGAGAGCCTTCTTTTTTCACTCCCCTTCTTGCACCCTTGGTTGCATTAGGGTTTTGAGTCTTTTATATATATATCACCACCTGATACTTAAACAAATTTTTTACCTAAACACATTTTCTAACCATTGAGAATTTTAGACGCTCTCGTCGTCTACAGGGCGAACTCCCAGAGTTTCGTCCACTTGGCTCTCCACGTCACGAACGCAGAGCCTTATCCCTTGATTCGACACATCGTCAATCAATTAGACAGTCATCCGATTCTGACATACCTCACTTCACCTTTGATTTGGAGGTAGAATCCGAAAACCCCACAGAGTTACCACCAACCACCATTATGTCTGGAACACCATTTGATCCACTATTTACAACTACCATAGGTCAGACATCCGCAGACCCGTCTGTTGTCGTACCATCCACGGCAACAACCACCCCCCTGGGTATGCCCAATATGGGTAACACTCCACATTTAGGAATGCCTAACACAGGGCCACCACCTGTCATGGGTATACCCAACATGGGGGGCATACCCCCTTTGGTTTCCACAAACCCCATCCCAGGAATCCCTAGTACGATTCCCAACCCAAGTGTAACCCATGTTGCACTTGGAAGTGCTATCCCAGGAATCCCTAGTGCGATTCCTGTTGATGTATATGTAACTTCGGAATGTATTTCACATATATGTATATTATATTCCTATAGAGATGGTATTATTCCTCTATAAGGAAGTGTCGTCATTTATATTGTAAGTGTCGTAACTTATACTTGATGGGTTATTAGACCACCTTGTTTGGGGTCGGCCCTGTATAAGTCATGTGGGTCAAAGGGTTATTAGACCACCCTATTGGGGGTCGGCCATGTGGGTCAAAGGGTTATTAGACCACCCTATTGGGGGTCGGCCCACTCAGCATTATGTTATGTGGTTAAGTTCGAGCCTACATGAGTTAGGTAAAAAGGCAAGTCAAGTCAAGTATAAATAGAGTGCGGGAGGCACTCTATTTACTCACTCACTTCTCACACATGCACTCAAGGAGGAGTAGCGCACTTATGGAGGAGGAGGATCTGCTGCTAGGTTATGGCTATCTCTCTTGGTTGGTTGTATCATTGCTCTATCTATCTCTGAGGAAGTTATTGGGGTTTTTCACCTTTATGGTTTTCCCCAAGTAAATCTTTGTGTCTCTTGTGTGCTTGCATTATTGTCTCCATGATTGATATGCTGTACATGTTGTTCTCTCAGTTAAGATCCTAGATCAGATTGAAGTAAATTCTGAAAATTTAACATGGTATCAGAGCTAGCCTGAAAGAAGGCATGATATGGCATGTATGACACTTGTTGCACTTACGATGCTAGGGCTTGATATAGCAAAAACCAGTCATCGTAGCACTTTCGCTATAAATGCGTTTTGGCGAAGTTTTCGGATCTGAAATTGTTACAGGCCGAAGCTAAGCTCTCCAGGTATCTTGTGTCCAAAGGACAACCTCTAATTCGTTGTACTTTGTGATTTATGATCTGTACAATATAGGGTTTCTGCCTCTTCCAGATCCGAGTCAAAATCAGGTGACCTTGGGAAAAAGGTCATATATTGGGCTAGGAAGCTCCAAATGAAATTTCATAAAAAGTGACAGGTAGTACACAATCTTCACTATCTCAGAAAACTTTTTCAGAGGCCGAAGTTGAACCAGTGACACGTGGCACGCCGTACAAGTTCGCTCTCCTGTATTATCCCATAAACAGGTCACGTTGCGACATTTGGCATAACTCTCTCTCAGAGAGTCCAATTGAGGTCAGACCTGTCAGGATGGAAAGTTAACAGGCCGAGCTATCTCAGAAAACTTTTTCAAAGGCCGAAGTTAAAACAGTGACACGTGGCACGCCGTACAAGTTCGCTCTCCTGTTTTATCCCAAAACAGGTCACGTTGCGACATTTGGCATAACTCTCTCTCAGAGAATCCAATTGAGGTCAAACCTATCAGGATGGAAAGATAACAGGTCAGGCTATCTCAGGAAACTTTTTCAGACCCTGTGGATCAAAAATTTTGGAGTTACACCAGAAACAATCAGGTACATATTTCTGTCAAAACAGAATTATTTTTTGGTACCTTCATTCATGGCTTCCGGAATTTAGGGCTTTGGAGAAAGTTGGAATTTTTGTAATCGGAGACCACGGCTGGATGCTACTCATCAAAATAGAAATTTAGAGACCAAGATCAGAATTTTGGGTTGGGCAGAAGGCCGGGCTTGATTAGACCCTAGTTCGGGACTTTGATCAGAAAAGTGGAAAATTAGGGCTTCTGTAAAAATGGGAATTTTTGAAATCTGTGACCACGGCTGGAAGCTCCTCAGAAAAATAGAAGCTTAGAGCTTTGGATCAAACATTTTGATGGGGAAAAAGAGTGGGCTTCATCAAACCCCAGTTCAGGGTCACGTCCAGTGAATCCGGAAGTTTCAAAGGCAAAATTGAGGAGTGAAACTTTGCAGTTTTCAAATTCTGAATATACCAGTTTGATCAGTTCATCAAGGCGCATATTCCTATCCTATCGGAAGGTTGAAATTCAAAGTTTGAATTTTTGGGGTTTCTCTGACAAACCCATATCCAGCTCAAGGTCCAGTTCTTGCAAATCAAGTGGATTGGGTTAATCCTAGAAGAAGATGGATTGATCACCTGCATAAGTGAAAGAAGTTCCTGTCTCAGAGGGAGATGAGGATAAGGCCTTACATAAGAAGATTACAAGCGATCTCGACAGGTATGACTCATCGAGGTATGTTTCGATATTTGTCCATGATTAAGTTTATGGTATGTTTGTCTTCATGTTATTACGGTTAGTACAATTTTGATTTTAGATTTGTTGTATCAGCTTAACAAAATTATGAATGCATGATAGAAGATATTCATTGGTTAGGGTGTTGACACTTATGATTGTACTAATGCATTATGGTGTTGTATGAGGTTTATGTTGTCTACTAACATGAAAGGTACACCGAGAAAGACAGATCATGTTCTGGTCCAAGAACATATGATCATGATAACATGAGGACAAAGCTTCATCCATTGTCATGGATCTCATACAAGATCCATTCACGAGGTATGTATAACTTGGTTTTATAATGGTTAACTTATGAGACATGCAGGTTACTAGCACAAGTCACTGAAGAGAACCAAAAGACATTATACGGGTATGTTAGACATAACTAGCTAACATGATAATCCAGGTATGTTTTTCCTATATCAAGCTAGATTCCTACCTTGGGTTAGGATCTTATACTATCGTGTTGTTGATAATGATTATTCATGATGGTATAGGTTTGAATAATAACAGGTTTTATGCACATTATATCTCTTATCTTAATTGATGATTCAACTAACGCGAAGAGTCATAGGTTTGAGTAATTATAGGTTTAGACATGTTATGCTTCTTATGATTTGACTAACCATAAGAATCCTACATAAACCTTGAATGCTAATGCTTATTATTTCTGATTGAAATGATCATGAGTATACATGCTTGAGATTATTGTGTTTTAATAGTATACTAATGAATGTATGATTTTATATGAATCATGATACTAATAAGCATGCATAGGGACCAAGGATGAATATGAGTTCAAGAACAGGTAATTCAGGAAGCAAAGATCAAGAGGGAGCACACTCCAGTTGCTCCTACCAGAAAGCAAAGGAGCACACTCCAGTTGTTCCTGCAATAAAGAAAAGGAGCACACTTCAGTAGTTTATGCAAGGATGCAGATATTCAGAGGGAGTTGTCCATCTCTCTACATTCCACAACAGAAAGGTATAGAAGAAGCTACTTCAGATTAGGACTCCAGCAGCTCCTGCAAGGAAGCAAAGACTCAGAGGGAGTCCACCCAACGAACAAAGAAAGATAAGTATTTTAATCATCATTTCTTGCATATTTGTTTGTTTAAATAAAATTGTTCAATGATGTATATGCTCATGTTCCTAGACTTAGGATATGTATTGTGCATATTAGAATAGTTGCATTAATGAACAGTATACTACTAATACACATGGGTAAGTGGCCTATGGCACTGTACAACATTCCATTGCTACTTATCTAGAATGAAACCTCTTTGCTGACATGTTGGGAGTTGTGCACACTCTTAACAATGTTCTGGTAGAGATTGGAAGGCATCTAGAAAGTTACGGGATATGGATAAATGTTGTATTAAAGCATTGACTAAGATAATTGCATGACTGTATGACATATTTCTTTACGTGTAAGAATTTGTTCTGAAAATTATGAGATGTTTCTAATCATGCAATTTAACCTATTTTGTAGGAAAGACCATATATCTTCACCTACAAAAGGACTACAACATTTGTTCCAGCAACAAAGATATCTATTGAAGATATTGAAGTTCCCAGGATCTGGGATGAAGAAATGGAATGCCATGATCCGTCGATCATGAAGAATGATGTTTGGGATGCGATCCCAAGAGCTAAAGGGAATTCTGTTGTGACTTCCAAATAGAACTATCAGATCAAGCATGTTGCAGATGGCAGCATAGAGAAATATAAAAGTGATGAAATAGAAGATACACCAGATGGATTCAAGACATCTTTCTTGAATGGTGTAGTTGAAGAAGAAGTGTATGTGGAGCAGCCACTTGGTTCTGAGACACATGATAGGAAATCATATATGTGCAGAACTTGGTATGATAAAGATAGATTGATTGCCGACACGCAGCGGAAGCTTTCTTCCAAGTTCGAGTTGAAGAACTTGGGGATGATGCACTATTTGTTTTTGGCATGGAGGTGTGGCAAAGTGCATATGGAATCTTCCTTGGACAAGGGAAGTATGTAGTAGAGATCCTGAAGAGGTTTGGGATGATGGACTGCAAGGATATGGCCACACCTATGGCATCGAATCTAAAGCTTCTATGTGATGCTTCATCTGAGCCGGTTGATGTCTCTTTGTATCGTCAGATGATTGGGTCCTTGATGTACCTGACGAACACGAGACCGGACATTTGCTTTGCTGTGAACACATTGAGCCAGTTCCTGACGGATCCGAGGAGTGTTCACCTGGTTGCTGTAAAGCATGTTCTGAGGTACCTGAAGGGTACAGTGGATTATGGGCTCAGGTATGAGGAGAATCAAAAGTTTAACCTGCAGGGTTATGTTGATTCAGATTAGGCTGGCAGTGCTGCAAACAGGAAGAGCACATCTAGGTGTTGCTTCAGTATGGGATCAGGTGTGATCTCTTGGTTTAGTAGGAAGCAGTCTTGCATAGCACTGAGTACAGCTGAGGTAGAGTATGTTGCAGCCTGTTCAGCTAGCTGTGAGGCAGTATGGCTACGGAAACTACTGTCTGAGTTATTTGATCTCCTGTTGGAGGCTACTGGTATCTTCTGTGATAACCAGAGTTGTGTGAAGCTGTCCGAGAACCCAGTGTTTCATGACAGGTCGAAACACATAGAGATCAAATATCACTATATCAGGGATATGGTGCAAAGAGGAGCTATGAAGCTCCTGTATGTTGCGATGGACGAGCAGATTGCAGATGTGCTGACGAAGCCACTATCCAGAGTGAAGTTCGAGTACTTCAGAGAGAGGCTCAACGTTCTTCAGATCGAGGACACTTCGAGAAAGAAGTGATGGACACATTTGCTAAAGCCATTCCAAGCATGTTGGAAGGAGGATCCTTCACATGGCTGTGGATGTAAGCGCTGGATGATGGGCATCAGGATGATGTTCTGGTTTCTGCTGGATATGATCAGTTGGATCATTTTTATGTATGTACGCACCATGTTGGATGCTGGATATGATCAGTTGGATCATTTTTATGTATGTATGTACGCATCATGTTGGATGCTAGATATGATCAGGTGGATCATTTATGTATGGATGCATCATGTTGGATGCTGGATATGATCAGTTGGATCATGTGTATGTATTTTTGTATATGCATCATGTTGGATGCTTGGACCATGTATCTGTATATGTATCAGGTGGATACATTGTATGATTAGGTGGATCATGTAAGGTGATATGTATCATGTATCAGGTGGATACATTGTATGATCAGGAGGATCATGTATGATGATATGTATCAGGTAGATACTTGGTATGCATCAGGTGGATGCATTGATGATCAGGTGGATCATGCAGCAGGATGTTGCAGTGATGATCAGGATGATCATGGATGATGAGCTTCAGAATGTTGCTCCAGATGAGATGCAGCAGGACGTTGCAGTGATGATGATCAGGATGATCATGGATGGTGAGCTTCAGGATGTTGCTCCAGATGACATGCAGCAGGACGTTGCAGTGATGATGATCAGGACGATCATGAGTACATCAGGATGATGTATGGTGAGTATCAGGTTGATACTCTGTGGCCGTGGATCAGGTTGTGCAGATGAGCATGTCTGGGAGATCCTATAGGTTGGAGTTGTGTACCCGTAACAGCCTGGGATGCTCTTTCGAGACATTGCTCTGGGAGGACATGTAATTTGTGCCCTGGGAGATCTCAGGTCGGAGTTGTGTACCCGTAACATCCTGAGATGCTCTTGCGAGGTTTTGTCCTATGGCATGTAATTTGGGCCCTGGGAGATTTCAGGTCGGAGTTGTGTACCCGTAACATCCTGAGATGCTCTTTCGAGGTTTTGCCATGACCACATGTAATAGCGCCCTGGGAGATTTCAGGTCGGAGTTGTGTACCCGTAACATCCTGAGATGCTCTTGCGAGGTTTTGTGGTGGACCACATGTAATTTGTGCCCTGGGAGATTTCAGGTCGGAGTTGTGTACCCGTAACATCCTGAGATGCTCTTTCGAGGTTTTGTGGTGGGGTCACATGTAATAGCGCCCTGGGAGATCCTACAGGTCGGAGTTGTGTACCCGTAACATCCTGGGATGCTCTTTCGAGGTTTTGTGACGCACGTAATAAGTCCTGAGGATTCCACAGTATGGCCAGTGATGACGAAGACCTGCAGGTGGTGGGCCTACATCCAGTATGAAAAAGGACTGGCTCTGTAGAACTTCCTATGACGAGTAGATTCAGAGATTGATTGAGATAGCAGCAGCAGTGGCGATGATGATGATGACTCGATGACGATTATCCAGTGACGATGATCCAGAGAAGATGACTTGTGCTAGAAGAACTGTGCTGAGAAATACCTTCCTAGTTAAGAGGGAGTGTTGATGTATATGTAACTTCGGAATGTATTTCACATATATGTATATTATATTCCTATAGAGATGGTATTATTCCTCTATAAGGAAGTGTCGTCATTTATATTGTAAGTGTCGTAACTTATACTTGATGGGTTATTAGACCACCTTGTTTGGGGTCGGCCCTGTATAAGTCATGTGGGTCAAAGGGTTATTAGACCACCCTATTGGGGGTCGGCCATGTGGGTCAAAGGGTTATTAGACCACCCTATTGGGGGTCGACCCACTCAGCATTATGTTATGTGGTTAAGTTCGAGCCTACATGAGTTAGGTAAAAAGGCAAGTCAATTCAAGTATAAATAGAGTGCGGGAGGCACTCTATTTACTCACTCACTTCTCACACATGCAATCAAGGAGGAGTAGCGCACTTATGGAGGAGGAGGATCTGCTGCTAGGTTATGGCTATCTCTCTTGGTTGGTTGTATCATTGCTCTATCTATCTCTGAGGAAGTTATTGGGGTTTTTCACCTTTATGGTTTTCCCCAAGTAAATCTTTGTGTCTCTTGTGTGCTTGCATTATTGTCTCCATGATTGATATGCTGTACATGTTGTTCTCTCAGTTAAGATCCTAATCAGATTGAAGTAAATTCTGAAAATTTAACAATTCCTAACCCAAGTGTAACCCAAGTTGCACTTGGAGGCGCTGGCCCATACCAGACGACACCTATTGGAGGCCATATACCCTCCATACCTAGCATACCTTTAGGCGCTACTGGACCCCTACACCATACCACTATGGCCAGGCATGTCCCAGTTCCAGTCACCACATCTGCTAGTCTACCATACATGGCAAGTCTAAACCTGCCAGATTTAGCTAGGCTCACAAATGACCCCATCAGACATGATCCGGCGTGGCCTCAAATGCCCACCAAAATCCCCTCTGACATCCCTAAGTTTGAGGGTAAGGCAGGAGAAGACCCCCAGAACCACATCATGTCCTTCCATTTATGGTGTTCCTCCAACTCCATAGTGGATGACTCAATCCGCCTCCGGCTTTTACAACGCACCTTCACTGGCTCCGCAGCCAAATGGTATATCGAGCAGCCCCATGGGACGCATGCCACATTTACCTCCCTTGCCTTGACTTTCCTACAATTCTTTCAGTTACCTGTCCGCTATGATGCAGGCGTCGAGATCCTACTGTCTTGCAGACAAAACACGGCCACGCATATCACTGACCATATTCATGATTGGCGTCGACGCCGAAGCCTATGCAAAATCAAATTAGACGACCGAATCTTCCTAGATTGGTTTCTAAAATCCCTCCTTCCTCTCATTGTGAAGGATGTAGCATCTGAAAGACCCCAGTCTGAAGAAGCGGCCATCCTCAAAGCCCAACAGTTTGATCTCATCTACGCCCAGTCGGGTTACCTATACACGATCATACCGGACGCCCCATGAGGCGACTCTGCACGCGGTGACACACCGGGGGCATCACATGCCGCTGATGGCATTATTGGCCAAATTACACCGCAAGCCTTTCAGTATGGTGAGCGCTATGCCTGCCCCAGACCTTTCTAGGGCTACATCTAGTTCCGGAGCGACAACTTCTTATGCTCCAACAAACCAGACCCATCACGTTCATGGACCCTCTTGTCCACAACATTGTTATGGCCAAGCGCCATTAGAATATGTACCTCCTACATACTATGCTCAACCTGCGGTGCAGACCCCCATGCAGTTCCCACAACAGCCCATGCATTACCCACAACCAGCTGCACCAGCTAATCTCGCACCTCCAACAGCTCAGGGGTACCAACAACCCCAACAGGCAGCTGGACCACCTCCAGCTCCACCTGCATACTACCCACCGCAACCTGCTCCTGCACCTGCGGCGAACCAGAATCCCCCCAATGCTCAAGGGCAAGTGTACACACAGCACAACCAGCCCCAGAACCAAAACAACCAGCGCAACCAAGGTGCGCAACAGAACCGTGGTAGAGGTCGTAACCACGGTAATAACCAACAACATCAGCAAGGTCCTCCACCTCCCAATCCTCCACAGAATAATGATGCTGCTCCTCCCAACCGCAATGCGGATCGGAATCCCAAGCAGCCTAGAAATAATAACCTCATAACAAACCACCCTTGTTCTATCTGCGGGGTATATGGTCATTACACGCATTTTTGCCCACATTTGGAGCGAGCTCGGCAACTCTGGACCGACGATGCACATCGTCAAGGGCAAGCGGCTTCTCAGGCGCCACCCAACCCTCCACCACCTCAACATCAACCCTTGGTGCTGCAAAACCCCTTTCCAAACCAGGGTGTAGTGAACACTCAGTCGTTAGCCCCCCCTCAGGGCAACGTTCCACCACAGCAGATCGCTTATGCAGCCCCTGATCAACCCATGTTCGATTCAGGTACTCACCATTTGTTGATGATGTCGACTGCCGCTGCCAACCTCCAAACCCGTTAGAACCAATATGGCTCCACCTCTGAAGCCCCTCCCATCGACAAAAACACTAACGTTAATCCCACAGATCAAACGTTACGTATACCTCCGGCTCCACTTGACGGCGCTTCCAAAGCACCTCTCTTCCCACTTTGTCGTATCAACAATAATCCCAATGCTCGGGCTGCGTCGAATTACAACATCGTAGACGACTTAGCCCAGTCTCCTGCAGCCATGTCTGCTTTAGAAGTTTTGAAAAACTGTCCTTCACAGCGCAAGACTTTACTCTCTGCCATTGGTGCCATTGACCCCAATGATTCATAGCTGATCGCATTTGATTCAGACCAGTCTAAACCACGACTGCCTTCCTCATTAGCATTCCAAGTTTCCGTTTCTGTTCGAAATCTTGTCATCCATCGGTGCATTATCGATGAAGGGGCCTCCACATGCGTCATGTCCACATTCGTTTGGCAGAAGTTGGGATCCCCTACTCTCCAGCAGTCCACCACTGCATTACGAGCCTACGACGGTCGTTCGGCTCAACCCCAAGGTATTTTAGCCAATGTCCCTGTCCAGCTGGCGAGTAAAACCGTGCTCATTGACATTGAGGTCATCAATGCCCAACTAGACTATAACCTTTTACTTGGTCGCAGCTACATGTATGCCATGCGGGCTGTTGCCTCATCTGTATTTCGCACCATGCAGTTCCCCCATGAGGGACGCGTGGTCAAGGTCGACCAGCTCACCTATTACGATCCCAAAACCCCCGCTACACCTGAAAATGTTCTCCCCATGGTTGAACAACCTGTTTGTGGTGCGACTACCTCATTCATTTCCTCAATAGGACCTGGACTTTACTCCGAGGCACCGATGACCTCTACTTTCCAGGCCATTCCACCACTGTCACCGGAGACCCACGTCGCGAACCTCTGTACTCTTTCACAGAATACACAACCACCCGGTAATCAACCACCTTTGTTCCCTAAACCACCAGTGGTCCCTAGTCACATCGGTGTTACACCCATCCACACAATCCCCTTTCTATTCCCTCCTTCGGGCGTAGTAAGCGCTCCGGTTATGGCTACCCTTAGTCTCCCCGGGTTAACATTGGGATTACCTGTGTGGTATATTTCGCCTCCCGTTCCACCGCCGACACCAAATGTCATCCTACAACCGGTGCAACCCATTGTTACTTCTACCCAACCACCTCCTGGTATCACGACTCCTTCGTCGTCGATGAATCCCCCTCCATTCGTCCGGCCCACTGGGGGCAGAGGCCCAAAACCATACACTGCGGTTCCCCCACCCAAGGCAGTTAAAACTCCCCCCGTATTTCGTGCTCCTCCAAAATGCTCGCTGTGTGATGAGTTAGGCCATCCAACTCATCAGTGCCCACAGTTACCTGCATTGCAGGAACACATGCAAATGCTGGACGACGACCCCAACATTCCGGTGGTCAAGCTCGATCCAAACCCCATGCCTCGTGATAAATCACTGCGTACCAACCACCCATGTGCGATATGCGGTATTTACGGCCACTACTCCCACAACTGTCCTGACATCCCAGACTACAGAGCAGCTCTCTACGAGATGAACAATTTGGACCTAGAGACGGCACCCCCTAC
Source organism: Larix kaempferi (assembly GCA_027924585.1). Taxonomy (NCBI): domain Eukaryota; kingdom Viridiplantae; phylum Streptophyta; class Pinopsida; order Pinales; family Pinaceae; genus Larix; species Larix kaempferi. The sequence goes on from BSBM01000223.1 coordinate 2,935,386, forward strand.
TATCGAGGATATATACCCTCCCGCATCATCCTCATCTGGAGAGATTAACACCATCTACACGATCTCTTCGACTACCACTACCTCATCACTCGATTTGACCACTCAAAGCTCCCGCAATGATGAAGAGGTTCTCGAGACTCCTACTACCTTTGATTATCCCGGGGAAGACATGCACCATCGTCCATACTTTCTCCCGGAAGAGACTTCATCCACCACCGCTACCCAATCTGTGGTTGAGTCCAAGGATTTCCTTCCTACTAAAATCGACTGGTTAACGGATCCCATGGCCGATATTTCTCCCGTCATCCACATTGACATCTCTGACCCACTTGGTGCCCTTCATACCATCACATTAGGAACCTCCCACAGTGAGCATGAGATCGGAGAATACCAACGACTGTTCCAAGAATTCACTAATGTCTTTACTTGGTCAGATACCGAAATGCCTGGCCTTGACCACACCATTTACACGGTTTCCACTGGATACCCCTCTGTCCAGTCGGCCCCTTCAATTGATCCCTTAGACACACATGTTCAACCCTTTCAAATCGATGAGGAAACCACATGTCCACAACATGGGGGCAGGCCCAAAACCTTGCTTACTCGTCATCATCGTGATCCTCGTCGGAGATACTGGGGGCATCCACCCCACAAAGGGAATCCAAGATCATCATATCATCACTTCAGTATGCCACCACGACCCACAGCCTCATGGTATAACACCCCGCCAGCAGTTGCTCAATGCCCTATTGATCTCTCTCTGAGACAACATCTGCACCACATTGACACCTCTGAGTTAGGGGGCATAATAGATTACCTCGACCCCGGGATAGGGGGCATGATCAATCATTTTGAACCTACCCCATCATCTCTATCTCAACACCTCAATGAGCCCATCGTTCAAACCAACACACAAGTGATCCACAATCACAAACCCCATGCACATAGCATGGGGGCAGGTCATTAACTTGGCTCACTTTTTCATATTCGTGATCTCAACCTTTTTTGAGGTCACGTGTCACTTGTATATTTGAGTTGATACACATAGTGTTCCCCCCCGCGGGTCATCATTTCTCCCCACCACTGCATCATTGGCTTGGTGGGCTCACCTTTATTGGTAGCCATTTTTTAACCTAGTTATTTCCTTTGACCATTCCGGAGTCCTTATGACCTCCTTTTTTCGCACCATTTGCACCGCCGGATTCATATTTCCGCGCTCGTGATGATGCTTGAGATCATTTCTCGCTCTCACCTTTAGATTTTTCAGGCATTTTTCCTCGTGACCCCCTCGTCACCTCGGTTTGCGTGCCACATCGGCCGTTCTCCGTTTTCGACATGCCTTATATCGTCGGATTCAGTTTTCCGCGCTCGTGATGATGCTCGAGATCATTTCTCGCTCTCACCTTTAGATTTTTTGGGCATTTTTTTCCACACCCCCTCGTCACCCTCGGTTTGCGTGCCACATCGGTCGTTCTCCGTTTTCGACAATCCTTATGTCACCGGATCCAGTTTTCCGCACCGATGACGATGCTTGAGACCTTTTCTCGCCCCCATCAATCCATTTTTGTTCGGTATAATTTTACCCCTTTTTCGGTCCGAGCAACCCCTTTTACGAAAAAGGCACTTAGGGAGTTTCCGTTAAGCTCTTTTCTGACTCTTAAAACAATGAAAAGATTGCCGAGCAACCTTGTTTCCTTTCATGCTCGTTAAACGTATCTGAAAGGGCGTCTACCTGGTATAAGTTTACCCCTTTTCCGGACCTTGTAGACTAATTACGAAAAAGGTATACTCTAGTCACATCGGCTAGAAGAGTTCTCCATCCGCATCATTTTATGCTTTTTCGGGCCTTGGAGACTAAAATTACGAAAAAGAAACACCAATAGAGTCCACTTACCGTTTTCAGACTCTCTAAACATGAAAGCAACCATGAGCATGAGCCGTCCTGGGCTCACAAAATCCACAGGACCGTACCAATTCAGAGCACACTTTTATCCCTTCTTGGAGCTCATTAAAAGTATGAAGAAGGAATCAATGGTGCCTCTTGGCGCCACGACAGATCACATCTACTCATTAGGCAGCTTCCCCATTTTGGTCGCCTTTGTTCAGAGTATTCTGCAGTATGTCACCTTGATAATCCCTCGACGGCACCTATCAGCTCGTCCTCCCCCCCAGAGTCAATATATACCATTCAGTCAAAGCAATGATCCCCACACCTACAAGTCAGTTCCCCACGCTGCCAGGTCAACCATGTCATCATGCTTTGAACAAAGGAAGTTTGAGTCTACCCATTTTTGGACCCAATTATTTCCCATTCCCACAAGTATGTCAGTCCTACCATCAGTACTACAACACTTCAGTTTTACACCTCGCGCTCCTATCAAGGAAACATCATTGCCTTGTTAGTTGCTGGTCTCCCTCTGTCGACGACAACCACATTGATTCCAGAGAATAGACCTAGAGGTCCCTGTGTCTTGGACTCATCACCATTTATAATGAGTGCCTACGAATCATTTCGAGAGGAATCTTCAGTGCCTCTCCAAATGGTTGTTTCTCACATGCTCGACTTCAACACCTTGATCGCATCGTTGAGACTCGCACAGGGTATTCGTCCGTTTCACTTATTAGTCGAAGACCCCGGATACCTACTGACTCCTCCACATTTGAGAGTCTTCCTATGGATAACACCAGTTACACTTTTTCTATAGATATCCCGGTTGCGCATGGCGACAGTATTCAGATGTACCCCAGTTTGATACTTCCTCGAGTATACAAATACAAATACTTCCCAGAGATGGCTCACAATCATTGAGTCCATACAGATGTTGGACACATTCAGTTTCAGCAGTTCAACAGTTATTCCAGTGTATCAGTTATTGAGATCAGCCATGATCATGAGTATATCCCACAATAATGTCACCTCTGGACCATTATGATGTACCAGTATATTTATTTATGTATTAGATCCCCCTTCTTGGGACTAATTGTTTTGTATATGTCTTGATACGAGCATGGGAATGCCCGCCTCGTCCTTTATCAGAGATTATACCTCATTCATATTGAGGCCATGTAATATTTTTTGTTTTTGCAGCTTCCAAGGGCCATGGCTCCAGTCTCCAACCGGTCTCTTCTCTCCCCTAAAACCCCAGAAAAAGACAAATGAACTATGATATCTATCGGCCATACGATGAGCTCCTGCCCTCACACATCAGGGGGCAATCTGTTAACACCCAAAAAGTGCTCACTAGCTCATTTCCCTATTCACATGACCCATTTATCCACTTTTTCACCATCAGAGCCTCTGAAACCAACAAAAGGTCACCAAAAGACCTTAGTACACCCCTTTTTCCATTAAAAAAGATTATTTTTCCAAGAAACTCATAAAAAACCCTCAAAAAGGGTCCAAATTCCCAAAATTAAAGGGAATTAAAATATTATTTTTATTCAAAAAAGGAAAAAGGAGGGAAAAGTACCTAAACCATGTTGGTCAATACCATTTGGTTTCCACAAAACCACAAATGGTATTTCCCACCACCAAAACCTATAAAAAGGTGGTAGGGGCTCCTCATTTCTCATCCATCCATTATCTCATCCTTATGCTGCTGAAATCTCCCTTGAGCATTTTAGCCATTGCAAACCACATTGGAGAAGAGACCATTGGAGATTGGAGTTGGTCATCCTTGGAGCCATTCAACCTCACCATTGGAGGTATTGATTCCGCAAGCACTTGCTTGCCCCATTCTTTCAATACAAATTTATTATTCTTATATGTTCTTGTTCTTGATTTTAAATTATCTTTGTTATTTGCTTAATATCTTTGCTTAGATCCATGAATAGTCTTGTTTAATTAGTTTATTGTTATTTATTTCCATTGAAACTGTTGCTACTAGTTAGCAGGTGCCCATAGCACTAAGCCTGGTTGCAAAACCGGGCCAACAGCCTCACAACAGTCTTTTTGAGAGAAGGGATGTAAATGCGATAGTCCTTCAAAGTCTCATCATACCCAACAAGAATTCCTCTTTCTGCAGTGGGTTCCAGCTTTGTCCTTTTCTCTGAAGGAACATGAGAGTAGATGAGGCATCCAAAAATTCTGAAGTGCCCAACTTCGGGTTTCTTTCCAAAAAAATCCTCCTCGGGGGTCTTGTCCCCCAATGCCTTATGAGGGCTCATGTTCTGAATGTAGGCTGCAGTGTTGCATGCTTCAGCCCAAAGAAAGAATGGCAATCCCTGATCATGCAACATGGATCTTGCAACTCCAATGATGCCCCTGTTCTTCCTCTCAGCCATCCCATTTTGTTGAGGTGTATAAGGTACAGTCAACTGCCTCTTGATGCCTTCCTGAGTGAAAAACTGATTGAACTCATTGGAGATGTACTCTCCCCCATTATCTGATCTGAAGATCTTAACTTCCTTTCTATCTGTTTTTCCACAAGAGCTTTGAACTCTTGAAACTTCTGCAAAACTTCCTTAGACTCTTTGCTTTTCAAGAAGTAGATCCAGGTTTTCCTGGAATAGTCATCAATCAAAGATATATAGTACTTGTATACTTTAAGTGATGTGGTGGACATCGAACCACAAAGGTCAAAATGAATCAAATCAAGAGCTCCTGTAGCTATGGTATCGCTCTTAGGAAATGTTGTCTTGATGTACTTACAGAGAGCACACCCCTTACACACCTCGGTGTGCTCAGTGCTGAACTCAGGTACTCCTGTCACAATCTCCCTCATAATCTTTAGGGCAGGATGGTGCAGATGAGCCATCCTCCTATTCCAAAGTTCACAGGGGTCACATCCCTCATCTCAGCTGCTATGAATTAGGGCATGATGTAGTTGGAAACTCAGTTTGTATAGTTTCCCATTGCGGACTCCAATCCTCTCAGTTGAGGCAACACTGGATCCCTTGGGATGAACTAGTACATTTCCATCTTTGAACATCACCCATACTCCTCGATCTTCAATAGTAGATATAGAGATCAAGTTTTTCATAAGACCTGGAATGTATAGGACATCACAAACTCTCATCTGTTCTCCAAAGTCTTTCTGAAAAGACACAGTTCCTCGTCCTATAGCTTTGACCATAGAGTTGTCTCCCAGGACAATCTCAAGATCTATCCCATCCTCTGTTAGGTCAGAAAAGTATCCTCGAACACCCGTCATATGACTAGAATATCCACTGTCTATGTATCATACACTAGAAGTGGAGGCCATCAATGATTGACAGGAGTTGAGATCCATCTCCCTGTCAATCCCATCGGTAGCACACTCATCAATATCCATAGCGGAGCAAGAAGTGCAAGCAATATGATCCTCCCCCATATTCGTAGATCTGATGTTGTAGTTGTAGATCTGTGTGTGATGCTCTCCCTAACCCTTACCAGGGCTCTGATACCATGTAAATATTTGATTCAGAGATCAATACTCCCTCTGAATCGCCCTGAGATCTCAAGCGGTATGAGTCTCGATATCAATACATGCTCATATGAGTATAAACTCAAACAACTAGATCTGCATTTACCAACTGAAACATAAATGCAATCACACATACACAACAGATATACCCTGGAACCCTTTCGGGAAAAACCAACAAACTATGGGGCTATCTTCTCTTTCGAGCCCGGAGCATATAGGAAATTAGACAAGTACAATACAGGGTTACCTCATAAGTTACTTCAGGCAACTGCTAGATTTGCATGCATCTAGCTAATGCATGCATTGGAAGAATGAGCCCTAACTGGAAAACTGGATCTGAGTGTCCCTGCATCTACCTCTGTCTGATCTGTCTCTCTCTATCCTCTGCTCTGATCTGCTCTGTTACTGAAGATGCCTACTGCTGAAAACGTCCTCCTCTGCATGCACAAGTGCGCCCTCCCTCCAAAGAAGAATGACTCGTACTAAATCAGATCTGAGCTCCGATTGTCACTGATCTTCCTCAATCTCTGAGATGAAGATACTCTGTAAGTTACAGACACTCAATCGCTCAACTGGATGCGGTACTAGCTTCCTCCTCCTTAAGGAATGCGCCCTCCTTCTCAAGGAAAGTCGTCCTCCTCTCAAGTGATCTATCTCAGATCAATTGTCTCTGTGTTGAAGATAGACACCTTCTGTCTTCCTTATATCATATCACTGTCAAATTAGGTTTACCAAAAACCTAGAAGTAGGTGCATGCAAAACTCACTTTTGCATGCATGCATTTCTTCCCGAACATTTTCCTGGTTAATATTTTAACAATTCTGGCCCATCTCCCTTTGCAATGTCATTTACAAAACCATTACCAAAATAATTGCAAATCAGTTAAAGCCAATACTGCCCCACCTTATCTCGGAAGAACAATCTTATTATGTGGAGGGTCGACAAATCCTGGATGGCATTCTTACTGCTCATGAGACCATCCATTTGCTCAGATCCCAGAAACAAAATAGGTATGCTAGTCAAACTGGACCTCTGTAAAGCTTTTGATAAAACCTCTTGGCAACATATGCAAGAAATTATGTTGGTCTTTGGTTTCCATCCCCAAAGGATCAAATGGATCATGACCCTCACTTCCTATGCATTTTTTTCAATACTGGTGAATGGCTCCCCCTCCCCTGCTTTTGGCACCTCAAGAGACATCTGTAAAGGGGACCCTCTCTACCCTTTTCTCTTCATTTTGATGATGGAAGGACTTGGCAGAACCTTGAAGGTTGTCCTCAACAGTAATCACCTCTCTAGACTTCACCCAGCTGGTGATAATCTAAATGCCTCGTATCTTCAATTTGTGGACAACACAATGCTTTTAGCAGCAGCCACTATAATATAATCCCACACCCTCAAGAGCATGCTCTCAATTTTCATGAATGCTCTGTGCCTAACCCTCAACAATAACAAATCTGAAATCTTCTTCTTCAACACTCCCCTAAGCCTTTAGTTGTGGATCTCCTGCCTCCTCACCTTCGAAAGAGGAGTGCTACCTTCCGTCTACCTGGGATCCCCTCTAATCTCCACTGCGGTGCAAAACAATTCCTAGTCCAAGCTCATAGCCAATTCAGATCAACGCCTTTCCAACTAGACCTTCCATTCTCTTAACATTCCAGGTTGACTAGTCCTCCTTAATTATGTCCTTTGAGGCATGTGTTCTTATCTATTTTCAATATTTGTTGCCCCAAAGAAGTTCTTGAACGAAATCAAATCTCTCCAATGGATGTTTCTTTGGGGAGGTTCAAAGGAAAAAGGAAAAAAATGGGTCCTAGTCTCCTAGGACAAATTACGCAAACCCAAGCTCAAAGGTGGGCTCGAACTAAGAGAGCATGTTATAGAAAATCAGGCCATGTCTGCGAAACTCTGGTGGCGATGGATCACCTCTCCACAATCGCTCCGGGCTCAAATTTGGCATCACAAATATGCCCCGTAAGTGCAATTCCAATATCTCATCCGTCTTCGGGACTCTGAAGGAGGATCAAATATTTGGAAGGCCGCCTGGTAGAATAAGGGACTAATTCAAGAACATTCCTTTTGGGAAATTTGCAATGGCCACACTGCCGTCTTCTGGGATGATGCTTGGCAACAACGCTCCAAACTCAATTTGTTGGAGCATACTCAAAATTTCAGACATGCCTCCATATAATCCAACAAAACACATGTTGCTCAGTTTTGGAACCCCCAAGAAGGGTAGGCCCAATGGAGAGACTGGATTGACAAACAATAATGGCATTTGAACCCCACAGATGAACAATGGAACATACTCAGGAAGAGCTTCAATCCCTCAAAATCATTACTCAGGACGGATAAGACATCCTAAGATGGGGACACACCAGCAAAGGTACCCTCACCTTGAAAGAGGCCTATAGTATCCTATGGCCAAAAGTTGTTATCTTTTTATGGCTCGTTGCTTGGAACATAATCCTTACCTGGGACCGTCTCATCAAGCATGGATTCCACAAACCCTACATCTATCACCTATGCCACATGAAAGAAGAAACAACATAATACACTCTTAACCAATGTGCATTTTCCCAACAATTGTGGGATAGAGGGGGCTAACAAATTTGGAATCCTGAAAGTCGACTAGAATTGAATAAAATCCCCCATTTTGTCAGGGACGAAGTAGAGAGAAATATAGAAAAATTTGCACGACGAAAGGGCATCTTGTACATTACTGTTGAGGTAATGCACGCAACTAAAGAAGCATCAAGTTAAGTACCAAAACATTAAAAAAAAACATATCACAGTGGCAGAAGCACATTAGTGAGAACAAGATTGTTAATAGACTTTGGCAAGTCTTCCCGGGCTTCACACTTTGGGAAACCTGGAAGGAGAGGAACATACGTATATTCCAGAACCAAAGCCAACATACAGACTATGTTTGGAAGAAAATCCAATCCAGCATTAGAGAAATGATAGTTGTCTCCCAATGGTCCTCGAATGACTGGAGCACTCAGACTCAGGACCAACGAATTCTCCAGGCATGGGACATCAAGCCGCCAGAAGCCCAACAAACTTCTTCAAGAAATCAAACTGGAAACCACAATCCTACCTCCTAGTCCCCCCGGACGTGGGATTTGTCAAGGTTAAATTTCATGGTGCCAATAGAGGCAACCAAGGCCTGCATGGATTTGGAGGGGCCTTCAAGGACAACCAAGGTAACATCCTAAAAATATACGCAAGGTCACTTGGCATAGAGAGCAACAACGCAGCGGAATTGTTTGCAATGTTGAAAGGAATTCAACTGGAAGAAGAAGCAGTCTATCACAAAGTAATTGTGGAAGGAGAATCCAATCTTATGATACAAATCCTGACTTAGCTCCTAGACGGCTCCAATGTCCACAAAATCAATCCAAGCTAGCGACTAGCAACTGTTAACACCCAAAATTTGTCCACTAGCTCATCTCCCTAGTCACATCACTCTGTTGACCATTTTTCCTACCATTTTGGCCTCCAAAACCTTAAAAAACCCTCAAATGGTCACCCAAAAGGCTAAAAATCAACTTTTCCTCCTCAAATAAATAAATTACTTTCAAAAATATCAAAAAACCCTCAAAGGGGGTCCAAAATTCTCAAAAATAAAAATAAAAAGGGAAATAATTCAAAATAATTTCAAAAAAGGAAAAAGGAGGGAAAAAAGAGGGCAAAACCCTAAAACCATTGACCTAAACCATTTGGCACCCAAAACCATGGGTCAATACTCCACCACCCAACAATCTATAAGAAGGTGATGGAGGCCCTGTAGCTAGGGTTTTACCCCTAGCTTGTGCAAATGAGCACCTACTAAGGAGAATGGACTCCTTAGTAGCAGTTCAGTAAATGTAAATAATTAAGTTAAAACAGAAATTAAATTACTTCTAAAACATGCATGAAACATAAACAACAAATTTAAAAGATGGCTTTTTGTATTGATATTACTTTCAATGTGAAGGTTTGATGAAGCCCTTTGCAGTGTCCAAGAGGATGCTCCAAGCTTCAATATGCTCCTTCTCCTTCTCCAATGGTGGGAATGGGCCAAAAGTGGCTCTCAAGGTGAAAGTAGTTCAATGGTGAACTAGGGTTTCGAGAGAGATTTTGGCAGAGTAAGGGTGCTTGTGATTGTGGATATCGAATAAGGGATCTCCATCACCTATTTATAGTTTTTTGGTGGTGGAGTGCTGACCCATGGTTTTAGGAAACACATGGTTTTGTGCAGCTGTATAGGGTTTTTTCCTCCTTTTCCTCATTATTTTATATTTTTTATTCCCTTTTTAGGGGATTTTTGCTATTTTTGGAGGAAAAGGGGGTTTTTTTAGCCTTTTTGAGGCTATTTTGATGGTTTTGTGGCCTTTTGGAGGCATTTTAGGCCTTTTGGAGGCTTTTTAGTGGGATTTTTTGGGTTTTTAAGGAAAAAATGGTAGGAAAATGGACAAATGAGCCATGTAATGTGGTAGATGAGGTAGTGAGCACTTTTTGGGTGTTAACAGATTGCCCCCTGATGTGCGAGGGTAGGAGCTCATCGTATGGCCGATGGACATCATAAGTCATGAATGGTTTTCCTGGGTGTGGAGAGAAGAGAAGAAACAAACTGAAGCCCGGAACAACGATCCCGAACAACTGCAAGAACTAAAAGTACATATCCATAATAATGGATGAGGAATCATCTGATCATATGGACGAGGCGGGCATTCCCATGCTCGTATCAGGATATAATATAATAACAATGGGGTCCAAAAAATGGGGACCTGAAATATACATGACCTCAAATACTGACTGAGGAATAATCTCAATATATGGACGAGGCGGGCATACCCATGCTCGTATCAAGATATATAAACAGAACTGTGAGGCCCGAAAAGGGGGACCTGTAAGATACATGACCACTGTGTACATCATAAGAGTCCAGAGGGGACACAAATCTGGGACATACTGCTGAGCGGATCATGTGTGAACTGCAGAACTGGTGCACTGGAACAATCAACAGTGCTACTGAGTGTGGTACCACAGGTGCTGATGAGCTGCTGGATCAGAGTGACAAGGGGTATACTCACAATGGTACTGGAACTGATCTGGAACTGAAACTGGGTACTCAAGGAAGCATGTAACTGGATGGCTTCCGAATACAAATGCCAACGCAGCCCGGAAATCCACGGGAACATACAACTGGGCGTTCCGAAATGACTCACCAATGTGCTAGAGTCGGGGGAAATCCGGGGTCTTCGACAAAAAACTGATGGGATATAATCCTACGCGATCCTCAACGATGCGATCAAGGTGCTGAAGTCGAGCATGTGAGGAACAACCACTCAGAGAGGCAATGATGACTCCTCTCAGAATGGTCCGTAGGAACTTACCACAGATGGTGATAAGTCCAAGGCGTAGGGACCTCTGGGCCTATCCTCTGGAATAGAGGAGCTGTCGTCGACAGAGGGAGACCTGCAACTATCAAGGCAATGATTTTTCCTTGACAGGAGCGCGAGGTACAGGACCGAAATGTGATAGTACTGATGGCAGGACGGACAAAACTGTGGGGGGACAACTGGGCAAGTAGAGTGGGTGAACTCAAACTTCCTTTGTTCAGAGTATGATAATGGGGATGATCTGGCAGCATATGAAACTAACTAAGGGGAAAGGGATCATAGCTGTATGGGATCTGGGAAGGTTACTGGGCTGAGGGAGACTCAAGCTGGGGTACAATGGCAGGAGACTGCAAAATACTCTGAACAAAGGCGACCTGATTGGGGGTGCTGCCGAGATGATCGATCATAGTGCCAGGAGGCGGGGGAGGAGACTTCTTCATGGGTTAATGAACTAGAAGAAGTGTGTGTAAAATGGTATTGTCGTGTGGATTTTACGAGCCCAGGACAGTTCATGCTCGTGGTTGCTTTCAATTTTAAGGAGTCTGAAAGCGATAAGAAGACTCTGAAATGATGGAATGGTACTGTCGTGTGTATTTTACGAGCCCAGGACAGTTCATGCTCGTGGTTGCTTTCAATTTTAGAGAGTCTGAAAGCAAGTAAGAAGACTCCAGGGGGTTGCTTTTTCATAGATTTAGTCTCCAAGGCCCAAAGAAGCATAAAAGGATGCAATGAAGAACTCTTCTAGCCGGTGTGACTAGAGTATTCCTTTTTCGTAATTAGTCTACCAGGTCCGGAAAAGGGTTAAACTTATACCAGATAGACGCCCTTTCAGGTACTTTAGCGAGCATGAAAGGAAGCAAGATTGCTCGGCGATCTTTTCATTCTTTTAGGAGTCAGAAAAGAGCTTAACAGAAACTCCCTAAGTGCCTTTTTCGTAAAGGACTTGTCCGGCCCGAAAAAGGGATAAAATTATACCGAACAAAAGGAATGGCCAGGCAAGGAGGAAGTGTTCAATCAAGGATCAATAATGGTGACCAAGAACGAGGGTGTTGGGGAACACTGATGGGCCTCCTTGCGGGGTGAATGAGATGGTGGCAAAATAACGAGACATTTGCAGTATGACAGGAGTGAATGGCTCATGTACAAAAGTGGAACAATCCGATAGCGGCCGATGTGGCACGCAAACCGAGGCAGCAAGGTGTCGGGACACAATGTTGAAATTGTACCAAGTGAGAGCGAGAAATGATCTCAAGCATCATCACGAGTTCGGAAAAATGAATCCGGTGATATAAAACATGCGAAAAACGGAGAGCGGCCGATGTGGCACACAAACCGAAGCGACTAGTGGCGTCTGAAAAACTACCCGAAAAATTGGGGGGTGAGAGCGAGAAATGATCTCAAGCATCGTCACGGGCACGGAAATATGAATCCGACGGTGCAAATGGTGCGAAAAATGGAGGTCCTAGGACTCCGAAATGGTCAAAGGAACTAACTAGGTTAAAAAATGGTTGCAAATAAAGGTGAGCCCACCAAGCCAAGGATGTAGTGGTGGGGAGAAATGATGACCCGTGGGGGAAGAATACTAGGTGTATCAAAGCAAATCAAATCTACAAGTGATATGTGACCTCAAAAATGGTTGAGATCACAAGTGTGAAAAAGTGAGCAGGGTTAATGACCTGCCCCCATGCTATGTGCATGGGGTTTGTGATTATGGATCACATATGTGTGGGTTTGAACAATGGGTTCATCGACGTGCTGAGATAGATGTGATGGGGAAGGTTCAAAATGATTGATCATGCCCCCTATCCCAGGGTCGAGGGAATCTATTATGCCCCTTGACTCAGAGTTGTCAAGGTGGTGCTCTTTGATGGCGGGGTCAAGACCGGGCATCTCGGTATAGGACCAGGCAAAGACATCACGGAACTCTCTGAAAAGGTTTATGTAGTCCTCAATCTCTTGTTTACTGCAGAATGCTCCTAAAGTGATGAGTTCAGGGGCACGTCCTGGGGCAGCGATATCAACTTGGATGACAGGTGAGATGTTGGCCATGTTACCCTCCTCGAAGGCGTCAGGAGCAGGAACAGGGTCCTTGAACCAGTCGACCTTGGTGGGGAGGAAGTCTTTAGATTCAACCGTGAATTGGGCGGCTGTGTTAGAGGAGGATTCTTCTGGGATGAAATAGGAACGATGATGCATATCATCCCAGGGATAATCCGGGGCAGTAAGGGCCTCAAGAATCTCCTCATCGGTACGGAAAGTTTGCGTCGTCAAATCGGTTGACGAGGGGGGAGTGGTGGAAGAAATCATATAGATGGTATTAATCTCTCCAGAAGGTGAAGAGTCTGGGGGGTAGATCTCCTCAATGGTAGGTGGTGCCGTCTCAAGATCCAGATTGTTCATCTCATAGAGAGCCGCTCTGTAATCCGGGAGATCAGGACAATGATGGGAGTAATGCCCGTAAACACCGCATATGGCGCAGGAGTGGTTGGTACGTAGGGACTTATCTTTAGGCTTGGGAGTGGGGTTGAGTTCGACAACTGGGATGTTAGGGTCATCGTCGAGCATCTGCATGTGTTTCTGTAGGGCTGGTAACTGAGGGCATTGGTGAGTGGCATGGCCCAACTCGTCACACAGCGAGCATTTGGGAGGAGCACGAAACACTGGAGGGTTTTTGACTGTCTTGGGAGGTGGGACAGCAGTGTAAGGTTGTGGACCTCTGCCCCCAGTGGGTTTGGGAGGAGGAGGGGGAGCCGTGGAGGATGAAGGGGTAGAGACACCAGGAGGTGGCTGAGAGGTAGTAGCCATGGGTTGCACCGGTTGGAGGACGACATCGGGTGTCGGTGGGCGAACGGGAGGCGAAAGGTACCAGACGGGTAATCCCAAAGTTAACCCAGGGAGACTAAGGGTAGCCATGACCGGGGCGCTTACTACGCCCGATGGAGGGACTAGGAAGGGGATCGTATGGATCGGTGTAACACCAATGTGGCTAGGTACCAATGGTGGTTTAGGCAACAAAGGTGGTTGAGTATTAGGTGGTAGGTTGTCGTGGGACAAGGTACATAAGTCAGACATTTCGGGCATAGATGACGGCGGAGGAATGGATTGAAAGGTGGAGGTCATCGGCGCGTCTGAGTAGACTCCAGGCCCCGTAGAGGAAACAAACGAGGTGTTGGCACGAGAAACAGGTTGTTCGACCATGGGGAGAACATTTTCAGGTGCCGCGGGAGCACTGGGATCATAGTAGGTGAGTTGGTCAATCTTAACCACGCGTCCCTCATGGGGGAACATCATGGTGCGAAAGACGGAAGAGACAACCGCCCGCATGGCATACATATAGCTGCGGCCAAGTAAAAGGTTATAGTCCAATTGGGCGTTGATTACCTCAATGTCAATGAGTACAGTTTTGCCACCTAACTGGACGGGGACATTGGCTAGGAGGCCTTGGGGCTGAGCCGAACGTCCGTCGTAGGCACGTAACGCAGTGGTTGACTGCTGGAGTGTAGGGGATCCCAACTTCTGCCACACGAGCGTAGACATGACGCATGTGGAGGCACCTTCATCGATGGATGACAAGATTCCTAACGGAGACAGTAACTTGGAATGCTAAGCTGGAAGGTAGGCGTGGTTCAGACTGGTCTAAATCAAATGCCATCAAATTTGAATCATTTGGGTCAATCCCCCCAATGGCGGAAAGTAAAGTCTTGCGCTGGGAAGGGCAGTTCTTCAAGACTTCTAACGCAGACATGGCTGCGGGAGATTGGGCTAGGTCGTCTACAATGTTGTAGTTTGACGCAGCGCGCGCATTGGGGTTGTTGTTAAGACGGCGAAGTGGGAAACGAGCAACTTTGGAAGCACCGTCGACCGACGGGGGAGGGATGCGTAACGCCTGATCAGTGGGATGAGCGTTAGTGGGTTTATCCATGGGAGGGGCTTCAGAGGTGGAGCCATATTGGTTCCGACGGGTCTGGAGGTTGACGTCAGCAGATGACATCATCAACAAGTGGTGGGTTCCTGAGTCAAACATGGGTTGATCAGGAGCAGCGTACGTGATTTGCTGTTGTTGGGGTGCGTTGGCTTGAGGGGGAGCCAACGGCTGAGTGTTCACGATGCCTTGGGTTGGTAAGGGGTTTTGCAGCACCAAAGGGGGTTGTTGAGGTTGGGGGGGGTTGGGCGGTGCTTGGGGAGCCGCATGCCCTTGGCGATGGGCCTCGTCAACCCAGAGTTGCCGAGCTCGCTCTAAGTGTGGGCAAGCATGTGTGTAATGGCCATAGACCCCGCAAATAGAACAAGGATGGTTTGTTCGCAAATTGGGGTTTTTAGCCTGCTTGGGTGGGCGATCAGGGTTTTGATTAGTGGGGGCCGCGTTGTTGTTGTCGGGGGGATTAGCCGGTTGACCAGCTTGGTCTGCAGGTTGGTTGTTCCCACGATTACGGCCCTTGCCGCAGTTCGGTTGGCCCTGGTTGTGTTGGTTGTTCTGGTTTTGTTGCGGATTTTGTTGGGCGTAAACTTGCCCTTGGGCAGCAGGTGGATTTTGAGGTTGCGCAGGTGCTGGAGCAGGCTGCGGTGGATGATATGCAGGTTGAGGCTGAGCAGGTGCAGCAACCTGAGGGGGTTGCTGATATGGCTGCGGAGCGGGTTGTGGGTGTGCCGCAGGGGCTGCCTGTGGCGGATATTAAGCGGGTTGGGCTTGTGAAGGCGCAGGAGCTGGGGCAGCCTGCGGATGGTAGTAAGGCTGAGGTGCGACTGGGGGAGCATAAGTAGGAGTCGCATAATCGAAGCACTGAGGTGGACATGAGGGTCCATGGTGATGGTGATGTGTCATGGGAGCATACGAGTTGGTTGCTCCCGACTGTGAGGTAGCTCGCGAAAGGTCGGGGCCAGGGGAAGGACGTGTAATAGAAAATGGTTGGGGATGCGAGGAAACACGGCCGATGATGCCGTCTGCGGCGTGGGATGCCCCCGGCGCATCATGCTGGGAGGACTCGCCGCAAGGGGCGTCAGGTATAATGGTATAAAGGTAACCCGATTGGGCGTAAATGAGGTCGAACTGTTGGGCCTTAAGGATGGCTTCTTCTTCAGACTGGGGTCTTTCTGATGCCACATCCTTAGCAATAACAGGGAGAAGGGATTTGAGGAACCAATCTAGGAAGATACGGTCGTCTAGTTTGATCTTGCATAAGCTACGGCGTCGACGCCACTCATGGATGTGGTCCGTGATATGGGTAGCCATGTTTTGTCTGCAGGATAGGAGGATCTCAACGCCTGCGTCATAGCGGACAGGCAACTGGAAGAACTACAGGAAGGTCGAGGCAAGGGAAGCAAAGGTGGCATGGGTCCCATGAGGTTGCTCGATATACCATTTGGCTGCAGAGCCAGTGAAGGTGCGCTGTAAGAGACGGAGGCGAACAGAGTCATCCACTATGGAGTTAGAGGAACACCATAGGTGGAAAGACATGATATGGTTTTGTGGGTCCTCACCGGCCTTACCCTCGAACTTAGGGATATCAGAGGGGAGCTTGGTAGGCATATGAGGCCACGTAGGGTCGTGTCGAATAGGGTCGTTGGTCAATCTGGCCAGGTCAGGTAGGTTGAGGCTAGCCATGAATGGCAAACTGGAAGGAGGATGTGACACAGTAGTGGGTTGGACCAAGTTGGGGCCAGTGCCCCCAAGTGGAGGGATAAGATTTGGGGTGGTGCCCCCAAGTGGGGGAACTGAGGTATTGGAGGATGGTCCAGCACCACCATAGGTAGTGTGAGCCACTGATGTAGTGGGGATAGGTATTCCCGTTGCGGGAATAGGTACCGTGAGGGGTACGGTAGATGAGGGTCCCATGGAGGGCATACCCAAAACAGGTGTAGTAACTGGTGTAGTGGTGGATGTGCCACCAATGGTCCCTATAACAAAAGGAGTGGAAGTCGTGCCAGCCATGGGGCTAGTAGGGGCAGTGTAGATAGGGTTCTCAGACTCTTCGTCAGAATCCGAGGTAAAGTAAGGAGCGTCAATATCTAGTGACGGAGTCCTACGTCGCTGACGAGTGGAGTCAAGTGACAAGGCTCTAGATCTGTGATGATTGGTATCAATGGATGATGATCGAAATCTATGACGAGTGGTGTCAAGAGAACCGTGTTGTGGGGGCTCGCCCCTGAGGCGCCGAGAATGTCTCGGGGACTCAATGGTGACAGATGGTGTCTAATCTTTGTGGGTTGAGGTGAGTAAAAACGGCTCAAAAAACCCTAATGCAACCGAGTGTGCAGAAGGAGAGCTCAAAAACAAGGCACCCAGGCCAACAACCAACTCCAAACACCCACTGCAACAGCTATGCTACAATAGGTGGAGTATCAACAAAGATGGTCAGAATACCAACAAGCAGCAGGTTTCCTAGAAAATGAAAAAATGGTTGACTCACTAGACCAAAGGGAGGTAAAGGAGCATGCAAACACCTAACTAAAAGTATTCTGACTCAACTAAACATATCCTCTGCAAGGTGATGAAATCCAAGTCAGACAATATGAGTAGGAAAGCCAAGTGGCTATGATATCCCCCTACCGGGAGGGACACCGGGTAGTCAATCCTAGAAGAATGGCAACTAAGATACCCCGTTCATGACACGTCCAGAAAGGTGAATCTGCCGTTTAGTCCGTTGACCGCAATACCCCTATACAGGGATATCCCGCGAACCGCGAAAGGTAGCCCTTCGGTTACTGAATGGAGTGCGGTATTCCACTCAGGCCTCCGGAACCAGTCTCCCGACTTCAACCCTCCTAAGGGAGAGGCCCTCTGATAAACTGGTCGTGACCGTGCCAAAAAGTACTAGGGGATTTTGGTTCCCTATTTGGACAACAACTATGTCTCAAGTGAAAGTGACCGAGGGGTGTTATTGGAAGCCTATCCCCCCGACCCTACCTAACTACAAAGATTCTTTTGTGTTCCCCAAGTGGGGTTAGAATGTTGGTTCAATTAGGTACTTTTTAAGGCTCACTTGATTTATGTGACAGAGTGTGTGCTCGTGAGGTGATGAACCCAAAAATAGAAGTGCCACGAGGGGGGCAACTTCCAACTATCAATAATGCTGAAATTGAAAGTTTAACTTGCAAAATTTTCTGAATTAAAAATACTGAAATTTTAAAAGAATTCTGTAAAGGGAACATAAATTATGGTGCAGAAAGGCTGTAAGGAAGTGAGGCTGTAGGTGGGACAGAGGGCTGTTCAGATGCAGAAAATATTGCAGCAAAAGGGGCAGGGCTCAAAACAGGAAAAACTGCAGAAATCAGACCGCGGGTCTGTGGCGAATCAGAACAGGTAGACCGCGGGTTTGAGGCAAACAGACGCGGTCAGGTCGCGGCTTTCAGGTCAACAGACGCAGTCGGGACGCGGGAAATAGGGAAAAAGACGCAGTCGGGTCGCGAAAAAAGGGCTAACAGGCGCAGTCGGGACGCACGAAAGAGGCAGAGAGCCGCAGTCGGGACGCGGGAAAAAGGCCGACAGGCGCAGTCAGATCGCGGCAAACAGGCTGATTAGCCGCGGTCGGATCGCAGGTAACATACTTGAATCCGCCGGCAGAGCGTCAGAAACAGTCTGAGAGCCGCGGTCGGGTCGCAGGTAAAGGCCTGAAAGGCGCGGTCGGGACGCGACTGCAGAGGGAAAAGACGCGGTGTGCGGCGGCCGAAAGGGACAGCCGAAAGTGAAAAAATTTAAAAACGGAAACCAGAAATTCGAAATCTAGGGGAGTCGCCAAAACTGTAGCTAGGGTTTTACCCCTAGCTTGTGCAAATGAGCGCCTACTAAGGAGAATGGACTCCTTAGTAGCAGTTCAGTAAATGCAAATAATTAAGTTAAAACAGAAATTAAATTACTTCTAAAACATGCATGAAACATAAACAACAAATTTAAAAGATGGCTTTTTGTATTGATATTACTTTCAATGTGAAGGTTTGATGAATCCCTTTGCAATGTCCAAGAGGATGCTCCAAGCTTCAATATGCTCCTTCTCCTTCTCCAATGGTGGGAATGGGCCAAAAGTGGCTCTCAAGGTGAAAGTAGTTCAATGGTGAACTAGGGTTTCGAGAGAGATTTTGGCAGAGTAAGGGTGCTTGTGATTGTGGATATCGAATAAGGGATCTCCATCACCTATTTATAGTTTTTTGGTGGTGGAGTGCTAACCCATGGTTTTAGGAAACACATGGTTTTGTGCAGCTGTATAGGGTTTTTTCCTCCTTTTCCTGATTATTTTATATTTTTTATTCCCTTTTTAGGGGATTTTTGCTATTTTTGGAGGAAAATGGGGTTTTTTAGCCTTTTTGAGGCTATTTTGATGGTTTTGTGGCCTTTTGGAGGCATTTTAGGCCTTTTGGAGGCTTTTTAGTGGGATTTTTGGGGTTTTTAAGGAAAAAAATGGTAGGAAAATGGACAAATGAGCCATGTAATGTGGTAGATGAGGTAGTGAGCACTTTTTGGGTGTTAACAGGCCCCCCATTTCACATCCACTATCCACTCTAACCTTATGCTGTCGAAATTCACTCAGAACCCTAGCCCACCATTGGTGCTTTTGTTTACCATTTTTAGTGAACCCTTTGGCCACCCTTGAAGCATTTTGGAGAAGAGAAGGAGACATTGGAGTACTGGTGCACCACTCTCATATGACTGCAAAGACTCTTCCAACCTCACCCTTGAGGTAAACAACCCATGTAAACCCTTTGTTTACTATTTAATGAAAATAATCGTAAATCCATTTTTTACTATGTTCTCATGCATGAGTTTACTATTCATTGTTTTATTTTAGATTTAGATTTTAATATTTGCTATGCACATGCTTAGGATTTACGTTTGATATTCTCGTTATTTACATGTGTGCTCGGATTAATCTATCGTAAACCAATTGTCTTGTCTAAGGGAGCACCCTGAGAAAGTTATCATGGGACATGTGCTAAGTACAATAGCGAACCCGCAACATGAGCATGCATAATAAGGGAAATTATAAGCGGGCCCAGTTTCTCCTCCCCGCTTGCCTGGTCTATCTAGCAATAACTTGCATATCTCTCTGCACTTTTAAACATCAAAACACTCTGCAAATGGAAGTACGGTATCTCTAGTTCCACTCTAGACTTGCTATCATGGATCATGCCGACCCCTCCTCTCATTATGGTTCAATATGGTGGCACATGCGAATAATTAAGTGTATTAATGGGGCTCGTAAGATGCACTTTGGATTTAATCAACAACCCCTCCACCACCTTCATGCACTCTCGCTTTAATCTCTCATTGTATATTGTGCTCACACTTCTATTCAACCTATCTGTAACCAACCTGTCCGCGACTTGGTTCTTGCACTCATAGACATCATGGTGTGCACCAAAGTCGCCAAACACCGCACTACGAATGGCCCCCGCCGCTCCCATGCACCACGGGGAATGAGAAAGATACAACAATGCTCAGGGATTTCTTTGAGAATAATTTAAGTCATCAGGATAAGGACCACACTGAACGCTGGGAGAGGTGCTCGTTGGGAACCATGCCTGGCTCTTAAGGAGCTCAGGCAAACATTTGATGGAATTATTGAAGACTCTGGGGCGACGCGCACTAGGGAAACTTGACACACTTGCACGCTAGGACTTTTTTGGGCCATGAAGTCAATGTTAACCTTAGGTTTTGAAGACTGCCTAGTAGGCCACATCTAGCTAGAAGGCTTCCCCTTGATGGTGGAAGGCCGCCTGGCTCGCCTGGAAGACAACATGCAACGAATGGGCTAGAACCAGGTGCCCATGAACAATAACATGAATACCATATTGGACATGTTGGCAAGGGAGTTGGTCGACAAACAATTCATGGGGAAGCAGTCGATCTTCAAATGCGACCCAAATGCGGTGGCTCGAGCCTTGGCGGTGGTTGCGGACCCGACCTCGCTTGGTAATTGTGTCGACATCTCGGAGGTTCCAGAGTAATATCTATCCATGGTTACATTTTTCTTTAGCCTTTATGTCATGCTCTCGTGGTTTTTGTGGTCTCTAGTCATATGGTGCAGTCCAGTCTTATTTCCTTTTGTTTACATGGTCATAACTCCCGTCCTGTGGGAGATCAATTGGGTCTGTTACAAACTATGAAAAGACATTCTATCTAGTACTAGGATAATCATAAGTCATCCATGGTCTAGTGCTCTATTTAGGGCTATGCGGACCTGAACAACTTTGTACTCTTTTGTTCTGTTAATATAAATCCAAACTTACATAAAAAAGGAGAGATTGAAAGCATAAACCCTTAACAAAGTGAGGTAAATGGATCAGGTAAGTGATAACATTTTTCTTCCTTCCCCTCCTTCCATCATGGTGTTCACACCTTTAGGGTCGTTTAAGGCTAACCATAAACTCGAGAAATTACTTATAAAGAGAGTCAACATAGCTTGTTAATACCCCCCCAAACTATTGAGTGCTCCTTCCTCCCCCTCACTATTAGTTTGGGAAGGTTTTCCATTACCCTCAGTTTGACAAAGGAAGAGTAAAGTAGTTGAAATACATGATCCAAAATGGTAGTGCCTCTAATAGTTGTTAGATTTGCAAGTGACTCTGAAAGTATTTAAACCGTGTTTGGGGGTGCTTCATGAGATTTAGAGTACATGATGTATACACATCCCCTATATAGTTGAAAATGGATTGTAGCATGAGAGAGGCTCCATTATGGATATGCACACTCGAGATGGGTTGCTTAGTGGATGCTTGACCTCAGTTTATTGCTAGCTCAACGTTCTTCCCTTATGCATTGGAGATCTCTTACTTGGTTGGTGGACACACTTCATGATGGCCAAATGGAGGATTCACTTGGTGGAAGAATGATCTACAAGGGATGTAGAGTGTTATGCATCATGGAGGAGGGATCCAAGTCTAAATGGCATATGATATCTTGGATTCACGTTCGGAGTATTTTAGATGGCTCGAGGATTACTAAGGGTAGCTACCCCAATGGAGTATTTTTCTTTGGAGGATAGATGGAGTCTATGGAGGCTTGGGATGGAATGGTGTGGAATTTCGTTGTGTAGCAACATCAACTTGGATTTCTTATTATGCACGACATCATCATTATAGCATGATAGTTGTACTCTAGAGTCGTCATCTCACTTGTGTGGCCTACAAGGGCTCATGCAAGTTGCTTATAAGGGTCGATTCCCACATAGTATTATTGGCCTCCCTTGCCTCTCATATAAATAGAGGAATGAGAGTCTTCCATTAATATGTCTTTGTAGGTTGTCCTAGAGAGTTCATCATGTGGTGTGTTTTGATGTTGACTTGTGATGTTGAGTATGATGGTGGTTGGCACTTGGTTGTCGTTTGAGGGAGATATTCCTATATATTTATAGGTGGCCATTTATCATTGGAGGATTTAGCTGTTATGATAGCATGGTTGATATTCTTGTTGTATATGACAATGGTTGATTCCATGACCACAATTAGTGATGATTTAAATACAATAGATTTGATGGACTTGCAGAGAGATTCAATAGGTGTTGGTGTAAACACTTTCAGAAAGAAAGAGTGTTAGATTTCTGGGTTAGTCCAAAAGTGTTTACATTGTGTTTGGGGGTGATTTATGACAATTGGGGTACATGGTGTATGTTCATCCCCTCGATGGTTTGAGATGGATTTTACCATGAGAGATGGCCAGTGATGAATATGGACACTTGAAAAAACTTGATCAGTGGATGCTTAACCTCAATTTATTACTATCTTGTTGATGCCCTGAAAATCGTAGCATCAATCAGCAAGGGATTCTCCCCGGTAAGCAAGCCCAATTAGATCGCTCACTATTTGGTATAGGGAATCCGTCCGGTTGACGACCCGACTATCGTGTAAAATTTAAAGATTTGCTTTATTTTCACCGGTTGCGGCCCGATCTAGTGTTTATGTATTTTATTTTAAAGATGAGATGCAAGTGATGTAATCTAAACGCATGCAATTAAACAAATATGATCTAAAACAATTTAAGCAAATTTAATCTATCCTTGCAAGGAGCAAACTGAAAGAATGAGTAATAAACTGAATTGCAACCAAGAATATCACAGATAATTGTTCCAATTAATAGATGCATTTACAACAGAAAGCAAAAGATTATCAAAGATAACTTTGACAAAGATAAACATTCCATTACTCATTTTACACATAAATTTTGCATAGGAAAGTGAAAGCATTCATAACAGAGAAATAATTCAGATTAGTTAAGAACGATCTCACAGTCAATGTATGAACAACACAGAAAACATTTGGCAAACATTCAACACATTTCCAAAGCAAAGCGCAGTTCAACTTTTCCCAGGCAAAATGGAGCTTTCTTCATTGATGTAGCAAAGCAATTCACGTAAAAAAAATTCAGTCTGTCCTTTCACTTACCAAAAGTCCTTTCTCATCTCTTCTATCTCTAGATTTATAGATTTTACAAAATTTGTCTCTTCCCAAAACCTAACCCTAGGGAGACCCAAAGTTTGTCTTCTAGTGCCTAAAGAGACAAGCAATTTCTAGCTGTTTTACAAAACATTTATACAATAAAATAATTCCAGCTGTCTTTTACAAAATTTACAACAAAGCAAATTAAGGCCCAGATGGTCCTGCCACTTCAACCGGTCTTTCTATTTTTGTTGAGGTGCCCACTTCAACCGGTCTTTCTATTTTTGTTGAGGTGCCCACTTCAACAGGCATGATCGCTTCAGCTGCTTTGCTTGCTTCAGTTGGTTCATCCTTTTCTTTAATATAGCTGGCCCATTGGTTAATTTATCGCAGAATGGTATTTCCACGTGCAGAAACCATCATTCTCGGCGCTATTTCATGCTTACGCTAATCAGATTTGACACTTACTGCTCCTGTTAGAGTCGCCTGAGCGATATCTTCTAGGAAAAAGGCATGGATGGCAGTCTGTCCAATGAACCAATGAAGGTCTTCTGGAGTTAGGACCTCTATCTTCTTCAAGTATTCTGATTCTGCTTCTAGGTCACCTTGCAGGGCTGTTAAATGTTGCTCTCTTTCGGGAAACTCATAAATAGTTTGTGGTAAAACGATGTGACATTTCTCATGGGTGTCCCGGATTTTTTAGTAGAAAGCATGGCAATTCTTGACGGTTTTCTGGATTTCAACACTTAACTTTGCGCCACAATCCCTACCAAACTCTAGGACTCCTACATCCAAGTTCAATTCATCAACGGTCTTAACGCGTAGGTTGGTTGGGAATCCAGATTTCCCTTTCCTCCATTCAAAATGTTTATACATTTCTTCCAAGTGGTGCGCATATTTCTTCTTTAGCTTCAACGCCTCGACTTCAATGGCTGTCATCCTCGTTATCATTCCTTTTACCTTGCAGACCTCCTCTGTAATCAACACTAGCGATTGATGGATCTTTCCTCGTATGTCGCAGTCTTGCTCGTGGAACGCGGCTAGATCCTGCTTCTTTTCATTTTCAACCTCGAGCTGCTATTTTTCCCGCGTCAACCTTTCAAGCTGAGGCTTAAAGGATTTATTTAGTTGCACGTTGTTGGCTTCACGCTTCTCCAGTTCCCCTACGCAATCTTCCAGGTCTTTCTTCTCGCTTTCTGAGGTTGCCAACTGTATCTCTAGTGTGTTGTTTTCATCTTCGAACTGTAGGATTTGCAAAGTTGTTTCTTTCTTTTCCTCTTGAAGCTCTTTGTACTTCAACCTTAACTCATTTCCTTTTAACACCTCTTTTTGCATGTTACTTGTCACTTTGAAACATAGTTCCATGTACTTCTTAGCTTCTTCCATCAGACGATCAACATTATCTTTACTTGCTTGAGCCGAAGCCACAGTGCATGATACCATGAACACAGGGTCGCTGTCAGTCCCTTTAACAAGTGGGGTTTCTGATACCCTGATTTCGAATCGACCCTCTCCAATTTTCATCTTCTTCTCTGATCTTTCTATAATAACCTTCTTCATTTTATCAAAATAAACAGAATCCAGGTTGGCCACTTGGCACTGCTTTGAAGGAGTGTATGGGGTAAGTGTTGACTCTTTAGTTGTGACAACCCCTTCATTAGCTATCCCTGATTGGTTTATTGTTGATAGATCCAAGTCCATGAATTGCGGACTAAACTTGCCTTGTTCCGTAGATCTTTTAAACTCTTCTGCTTCCTCTCTTGCTTGCTTCTCTACTTGCTCTGCTAGCTCTACTGCTTCTCGCTCTGTTTTCTCCCTTATTGCCTGCAACTTTTTGGCCTCCTCCCTTTTGATTCTTTCGGCCTCTTCTTGCTATAATTTGGCAGCTTCTTCTTTTCGGATCCTCTCCTCTTCATCTTTCTGAGCTTTTGCTTCTTGTGCCTGCTGAGCTCTAGCAGCTTCTGCATCTTGCTGCTGCTTGACTTCTTGCTCCTTTAGGAGTCTTTCTCCTTCCTCTTAGAATCCTCTGATTGTGAAGTTGTTGCCTCTTGTTCCTTTTGGATCAATCCAACAGGTCTGAGGCTGGAACTTGCTCCGCTTTTAGGGCGGTAACGTTTTCCCAGCTCAGTCATGTTTCTGGCACTCGGGAAAAATTCTTCATCCTTGTCCCAAAGATGTGCGTACTCAAAAGTAGATTTGACATTGGTACAGTGCTCATAAGTTTGCCACTAGGATCATGCCTCCTAAAAACCTTTGTGCCGAAATGAAAAACTTCTAAGTCCTGAGCAAAGGTTTCACCCTCCTTTGCTTTTTGGAGACTATATGCACCGATGGTGAAGCGCATTGGTGGGTACATACCTTTCTTCTTCTCACTAAGAATCTTGCTGACCCCACTGATGAAGAGCTGCCTTACAGCTTCTTTGTGCACTACAAAGTCCGTGACATACCAAGGAAACAAAAAGGGAGGTTTAGTTCCTCCACTCATTCTGATATAAGTGCCCTCGAGGGATAAGTAATAGTCCCCAAGTTCTTCTATGATGGGCATGGCATTTTCAGACAAACAATTTGGCTCTTCTTTAAAAATGAGCTGATACAGGGGCATGATGAACTTTTCTCAAATTTGTTTGTAGTGATTTGCATACTTTTTTGCCCATGTGAGTTGATAAGCTACAAAGAGAGGGGACTCCTTTTTGTTCCAAACGCAGCCCAAATCAGGAAAATGGTGCTTGCTTAATAAGCAATCTATCAAATATGAAGACATGAAGAAATCAACTTTCTTCTGGGTCAGTCCTCCTTGGGCAGCAGTCAAGAGTGAGACCATGCTGTCTGAGATTATGTCGGCCCAATTGAAGATTGCACTGGACATGGCTACATGGACCATCACTGGCACCCAGCCAAGCTTGAAGATGTTTCCATTTGGCATGCTGCAAATTCAACTCAACATTAAGGCAATGAGTCTATAAGGAGTCCTTAAAAGCATACTTTCATACTCACTGTTGCCCCTTTGCCTGATTTTCCTTTCAATTATCAGCATCTTCCTCGCGGATTCTAGAGGGTCCACTGTTTGCTTTGCTAGCCACTCATTATTCAGCCAAGCCTTTGCCTAGGATAACTTGTAGGTAGCCATGATATGCTTTGGTGCGAAGGACGCGAGGCTCATCCCGGTGTTATCATTAATGAATGTTGTGTCAGTTTTCACATGGGGAATTATCCAACCATTAACTTTCGAGCATGGGAATAGCTCGAGACGAGTTGTTGCCTTGTGAAGGCCAGACTTCTTGATGTTCAAATAAACCATGCTTTCTTCTCAAGTTGCGTCGGGGTACTTCTGGTCTTTGATAAATCTGTATAACTCACCCCACTAAAATTCTGAGGCGACTCCCGTGAGAGCTTTTGTATCACAAAACATTGTCTCAAGCGAGGTATCCAATAAGATTTCTACGTCTGAATTTGACTCGGCAAGCTTATCCTTCTGTCTGGAAGATCTCCTATGCATGTCAAACCTGCAATGGTGAAGAGAGCACAAATGAGAAGTTTACAAGTCTATGAGCAACACATCGTTGGCGAGTTAACACAACTTTCAAATTTATGATGTTTAACAGAACTGAGTATACAGAAGTGTTAGCTTTCCATTAAACTAGTCTTTCAATGATAAAAATAATGAAGAGGGGCATTTAAACAAAGTCATCCATGCATTTTAACGAAAACCCGAGCATCGATAGCTAACATTTAACCATATCTTATCATCATGAGCCGAAACATATTGGTGGGACTAACCTTTAGAAAACATGAACATGCAAAGAATGTCGTTGTGGGATAGGTGTTTCCTTAAAACATTATTTGGATTTTCACAAGCTCAGCTTTCAGTAATAAAGAGAATGCGAGGGAGGAGCTTTTTTCACAATGCAAAAAACAAATGACTGACAGGCCAAGATGCATGTGCGCGAAGGACACTGCATGGTAATTGCGGCGCAACTCTTTTGGGTCGTAAATCAACTTGACGGGGACGAAAAGAAAAAAAATTGTGTTTTTCGAGCTTACAAGAGGTCTTCCTATCGAGTTAAAGGAAAAGAAGGCTCCCATTGGGTACAAGGTTCAAAAAGCGACATGAAAACGGAAACCATTTGGGTGATACGCGGATTCGAGCTTTAGAAACATATAAAAAACAGCTTTAAAGCTAACAATGAGCACTTCAACAGGGTTTCCTACTGGATAAAAACGAAGTGAGGAAATCGAGGACCTACCTGTCAGTCTTAGAATGGCTCGCTGCGGTCGATGTGTGCACCCTGGTAAGTGACAGTCTGAGCTTCCAATGGAAAATAACAACACTTCTCGGTCTTGGCAAGGATGGTGTGAAAACCCCGTTGGGCCAATATCTATCTATTTATCTATCTATCTCTCTCTCTCTCTCTCTCTCTCTCTATATATATATATATATATATAAATAATAGGGGAAATTAATTCCTGCGGGGTGGACAGTTGGAGACTTAAATGTGCACGGGGCTCAATGCAAACAACAATAACTCCGCATGGGGCTAACAATAAAATTTCACCAACTAACCTTTCCTGTCTTCCAAGAAACTAGGCTGCACCGTGGTCGGCGATTCAACTAGTAATTCCTGCGTAATGGTCGGTGATTTTAAGGGTAACCCCTGCGACCAAACAATGCGACGAGGGCTGAAACGGAGGTCGGCAAGGGTTAAGCTAGTAGGACGCGCAACGGTCGGGAGAATTAATCCTAAAAACTGCTACCAAGATGCGCGACGAAGACTTACAAAACCGAGGCCAAAGTGTGGCGCAAAATATCGGAAAATTTAAGGTCAAGATTTGCGCAATGGTCAGGAGAATTAATCCTAAAAACTACGACCAATGTCGACTTTAGCGCCACCGATCGACAAAGATGAAATGGGAAACTTGCGACTGGGCGACACTTTTGGCTTTAAACTTGCGACCAATCGACGCAAGTTTAAACTTAACAACTGCACAATGGTCAGCGAAGTTAAGGTTAAAATGTGCGCAACGATCGACACTTTTATCATTAAAACTACGACCAAAGCCGACTGAAAGGAAAATTTTCCTTAGTAGAAAAACGAAAAAATTGCTGAAGAGAAAGGAGACTTGAAGGGTTGAAAAACTAGCTCCAAAAATGCCAAAGGACTTCTTCAAAAATAAAAGGAGGGGCCCCAATATTTACAAAATTTTTGGGGGGGATGTTGCAGCAACACCAATTGGCGATTCATTGGTGAACACAGGTCTCTGAAACAAACTCTTCCCATGGTCAGAAAAATTAGAAATTGCTAGCTACATGTGTAACAAAATGTCTTCATAGTTTAGCTTATGTGAATGCAATGATCACTCTTATCATAATGGTCATTGGGGAAAAGGTAACCTTGACTCAGACTTCTTTATAACTGTGTCAGGGCCAAAGTGTGGAGTTCATTTTAAAATCCATCTTTCAGATGCCAACTAATACAGGACTCCAAGGATCGTAACAATATCTCACAGACATATTCATTTGTTCCTCATTCCCATGCTATTTGCATCCTTTTGGATGTTTCTTAATTGATGACTTTTGGATGTTTCTTAAATTTCTTCAACTTTCAATACTTGATTTAGGTTCTTCAATCCATAATGTCCTTTTGTGTGAGCAAGAGATTTATTTGATTATCATGCTTCATAGATGGAGAAGAACTTTGCTGAGTTGAATTATTCGAACAACTTCTTTGATTGAATGTTTTTCTTCTCTCAGCCGTGCTTTAATTGAGGCGAGAATTTCTGGAAAACAATCTCTTTGATATAAGTTGTTTTGGCTTTTACTTGTAGCATGGGATCATTTTAAATACCATACATTTGCGAGACATGCTTCCTTTCCATTGGTCCATCATAGTGAACTTCCCGAGATAGGCATTAATGTTAGAGTGAATGGAGCCCCAAGATAGTAAGAAGGAAATGCTAAATCTTACTTATTTAATTGAGGTTATTTTGACCAAACAAAAAAAGGATCTCTCCATTCTTAGAAACCAAACAATGAAAGCAAAGTCACAAAGATACATTTTCTTTATAAGTGAATTCCGATCTTTAAGGACTGCGAGATTCTTTCAGAGCCCTATCTTTCCCAAAGGACAAAGGTTGTGCTAGGTGAAACAACAACTTCAATGAAAGGGAAACAAATCACTCAAAAGCACTAAAACAAGAAAGATTAAAGAACTTGACTGAAAACAACTTTAAAAAGGAAACTCAGGAAAACAAAACAGTGTTTATTTATGTACAAAAAGGTCCCACCAGGACTAGGTGAAATACTGCTTTAAAGCGAGGTCGTTGAGAGGAAGGTTTACTTCCTCCCCTGCAAGTCTTTCAACTTATATGTCGACGGGCCAAGCTTTTCATAAATTTGGTAAGGGCCAACCCATAAATGTTGAAACTTTGTGTGCATTCCCTTACCTTCATGTGGATGGTCCCACCTCAGAACTAAGTCACCTACTTTAAAACTTCTCTTCCCATATTTCTGTTTATCAAACCACCTCTTGACTATGTCTTGGTGCTGGTGGAGCTAGTCTTTGGCTTTCAGCCGCGACTCTTCAAGCTTCAACAGGGTATCAATTCTTGATTGTAGGACTTGACTGCTAGAACCTCGAGAGGTTTGGGACAATTGCAAGGTTGGGAGTAGAATATTCGGAGGGAGAATGGCTTCCTTACCATAGACTAGGGTGAATGATGAAACTCCTAAGGCATTCTTCGGAGTGACTCTATCTACCCGTAGAGCATTTGGGAGGGCTGTATGCCAACTTCTCTGATTTTCAATCACAGTTTTCTTAAGAATTCGAATGAGATTCTTATTAGTAGACTCAACTAATCCATTTCCTTGGTGGTAGTAATTGGATGAATAATGTAATTTAATTCCTTTTTCATAAACAAATTCATTGATCTTCATAGACGAAAAATATGTTGCATTATCAAATACTAGGGAAATTCGAACCCCAAACCTAGTGATGATGCTTTCTTCCAGGAATCTGATAACTGCATCTTCATTTATTTTGTGTAGCAGAGCAGCTTCTGTCCATCTCGTAAAATAATCCGTAGTTGTTAAAATATACCAATGTTGGAGTGAAGAATTCGGGTTTATCTTGCCGATAACATCTATGCCCCACCGCTCAAATGGTTCAGAGATGGTAACGGGCTGCAGCGGTCCTGTTGCTTTCGGAAAATTCTCAGCACTTCTTTGACATATATCGCATTTCCGGGCATAAGCATGAGCGTCCTTGAGCAGAGTGGGCTAGTAATATCCAGCTCTGAGAATTTTATGAGCTGTGGTATCTCTGGAATAATGTCCCCCAGCAGTGCCATCGTGCAATTCTTTGACAACATTATCAGCATCCTCTTTCTCCAGACATCTAAGAAAAATCCCATCAAAATTTCTTCTAAAGAGTACCCCATCAATGATTTGATAGGCTGTTGATTTTAGACAGAGTCCCCTTCTTTGCTTAGAACTCCAGTGTTCTGACAAATATCCTTGTTGCAAATAATGCACTAGGTCCTATACCAAGATTCAGGAGCTATGACAATGGGAAATACCTCAACCATATTCAGTTCCGCTTCATTTTCCCAATTCAACTCTTCATCAATTGGATGCTCAGTGAGTAATTTACATAACCCTTGACCCTTGATGATGGTGGATGGCTTAAATTCCAAATCGTACTCCTGAAGAGCGGTGACCCAATTTCCTCTCCTTTCTCCCAATTCTTTTTGAACAAAAAGAGACCTGACAACGGGGTGAGGTACTATGACTTTAGTTTTGTTTTTTAGAATATATGGCCTGAACTGCTTTACCGCCTTGAATATGGCATATGCTTGCTTGTCTACAACACAGTAGTTCATTTCAGCGCCCTGTAGACCAGTGCTCATAAAGGAAATTGGGTATTCGTCTCCTGATTCTACCTTTTGCGTGAGCACAGTTGCGAGAGAGTCATTTGAAGCAAAGGTGTACATAATGAAATCCTTGTTAGAGTCTGGAATCCTTAAAGAAGGGGCATTAGCTATGGCAGCTTTGATTTCTTTAAATGCCACTTTCTCCAAATCAGTCCACTTGAACTGTACACTTTGCTTTATCATTTGCTACAAAGTTTTAACAGTCTGAGCGAAGTTAGGAACGAACCTTCGAATAAAATTAACGGTGCCCATAAATGATTGCATAGATTTTTTGCTGTGGCGCATGGGAATCTTGTTGATAGCTTTCACTCTATCCTGATCTATTGAGATTCCCTTCTTTGAAATGATATGACCTAGGAGTTTTCCCTCAAGAACAACGAAAACACTTTTCTTGGGATTTAACTAAATACCATATGTTCTGCAGCGATCAAAGATCCGCTTCAAGTGGAAAACATGGTCTTCCCTCTTCTTTGAGAAAACTGTCACATCATCTAGATAAACTACAACATAATGACCGCCAATCCTCGAAAAGCAATGTCCATGGCTTGCTGAAAAGTAGCTCCTGCGTTTATCAAGCCAAATGGCATTCTGCGATATGCAAAGGTTCCCCACTTTGTACGAAAAGTGGTTTTTGAGTCAGTCATCTTCTGCTACTAGCACTTGATTGTACCCAGAAAAACCGTCTAGTAGAGAGAAAAGCTATGATCCTAACACCATCTGTAAAATTTGGTCCATTGGAGGCACAAGGTAGTTATCTTTATCGGAAGCTTTGTTTAAGTTCCGAAAATCCACACACAATCTTATCTCTCTCGACTTCTTCCGCACGGGAACTAGGTCGGCGACCCATTCAGAATGTCGCACTTTAAAAATAATCTTTGCATCCAACAACTTCTTCAACTCCTTTTGTATCAAAGGACCAAGAGTCGAATGCATCCTCCTTAATTGCTGCTGAAATGGTTTAACGCCTGACTTCATTGGTATTATGTGCTGAATAATGCGGGTATCATATGTTTTCAGATCTTCGTAAGTCCATGCAAAGACATCTTTATACTGCTGAAATAGTTTGATGAACTTATCTCTCTCGCCTGGCGAGCAACATTTACCAAGATTGACATACTTTGGTTCAGCTTCTGTACCCAGATTTACCAATTCATGATGCATAGAGGAGCCATGAGTTTTAACATTTGCTGGCCTTTTGAACTTGTTCTGCAGATTGAACAAACTTTCAAGAGATCTCACTCCCTTGGGCATGAAGTTTCCTTTGACTGCATCTTTGCTTTGCAGATCTGAATCATGGTTCTCTTCATCTATTATGGCTTCTTGGAAGACATCCTCATTTGTTAAGAAGCCGATGATCTGATCATCATCATCAAATATTCTAAGATTTGTAATGTTGTCCGGAACGGATGGCCTGAAAATCAATTCAATAGAGCACTTGTTATTAGTATGCACCAATCTGGAAGCATAGGTAGCTAACAAATCAGTTGCAGCATTCTGTAATCTAGGAATGGAATTAATATTGAAAGCATCAAAACATGAAATCAAATTCCAAACCTCAGCCTGATACCCTTTTAAGTGTGGTGAAAGGTAGTGAATTGTATCTCTCACCTGCCTGACAACTATCTTTGAATCACTAAAGACTTTCAAATATTTAACATTTAAACTAATAGCTTTCTTCAACCCATGGACCAGAGCTTCATATTCAACAGTGTTATTCATGCATTCGAACTCTAGTCTACAAGATAAAAAGTGTTTGTTGGTTTCAGGATCAATTAAATCACAACCAGCTCCGGATCCTTCTTGAGTTTTCGAACCGTCAAAGTACAGAACCCAAAAAACATTTTCTGCTTTAACTAAGTTAGTATTACTACCACCTAAGTCAGTAACTAATCCTACTATGTTACAATCAATATCATTAGTCCGAGAAAATTGAAGGAGATCAGACTGTTCATCTGAATCATGGCTAACATCTTCCGATTGATAATTACCTGGTTCAAACTCTAAGAAATAATTTCCCAAAACTGAAGATGAGAAAGCTACAGCTTCATTCTTTTCCTCTAACTAAGTTCCATTTTGTTTCATGTGGGGTTCTCTTAGTATTTTAATATGATTTTGTCTATTCTGGTAAGGCAACCACAAATGAGACCAGTCTGTTGCAAAGTAACCATTTAGTTTCGTAGACCAGTCCCTGCTCAATATCAAACCATAAGCCTCAGGAATATCAACTACCATTATACCAACAAATTGACACACTTTGGGATCTGCTGACAACCTAATAAACACATCTTTCATTTCCCCAATGACTTTAACAATAGTTCTATCTAACTGTATGATTTGAGACGGGGATGGAATTGGCTTCCCGTTAACCTTTTTGCAAATTGACAACAGCATGACATTTGAAGATGCCCCAGAATATACCAAGAAGTTATGCACATTATGATTAAAAATTTCAAAAGTCAACAGAAAAGGCAAAGTTTGTGATCTCGATTTCCCGCCAATGCTAACTTCGTTTATCTCAGGGTTCTCTTCCGTGCTTTCTACCGAAGTACTAGCTTGTGGGTCAAAAGCTTCCAACAACTTCTTTCTTTGCTGGGGAAAACTACACATATCAAATATAGAGACATTTGATTTTGCCTTCTTAATGTCTTCGATTATATTATATCCCATGTCACATTCTTTTGAAACTTTAAGTTGATTTTATGTTTTATTCAATGTAACTTTTCGCTGTTTGGTTAATTTTGCACTTAGTTCTTTTGTAGGTGCTGGGTTTTCCTTAGGCTGAGGCGTGATGGTTATGTGTCGCTTTGGCATTTCCTTCGCAACCTTGGCTTTAGGTGCATCAATGGTTTGATCAAGCATTGTTGCTTTACTTCTAGTGGTGACATTAATTGATGCGGTCTAAAATTCTTCAGCAAGATCTTCGAAAGAGGATTCTTGCGTGGGTGCCCAATCCCATAGGACCATTGTGGTGTCCGGAGCGGGTTTTTCTTGTTCAAAAATCTGCTCTTCTGCAGGATCTTTCTGATTTGTTATCTGCGCATCTAACATTTGATTCATCACTAGGCTCATCGAATTTATCCATTGTGGACAACTCTTTCTGAGTGTTGTTCTTGATGGAAGGTACAGAAATGGTCCATGCCTACTTCATTTAAATTTAGAACAACATAATTGTTTACAGGCGGAAGCGGTTGTCCACTTTCATCCCTTTTCTTATAGAAAGGTTTGAATGGTTGTCTGGAAGTGCTGGCTGCCTTATCTTTCTCCAGATCTACAATTTTATTAGAAAGCTTTTGTATCATTTTGACCATATTTTCCTTATCGGTTGATGGTTCCTCTTTATTTCTGGTTAACAAAAGGGGTTTCTTAACAGCTACTGGCTTTGTTTCCAGATCGAGAGAATGCTTAGCAATGCTGTCTGCTTCTTCTTCTACCTTCTTGGCTTCTTCGAAGTTTTGTATCAAGGTAGTTTTCTTTGTTCTTTTAACAAACATTGCTATGGGAGGATCAAGTGCTGTTGTATAATATTCAACTAAAGATTCTTCAGCGGGTCTTGCTGCATCACTAAAATTATTTAACAATGTGGTGAATCTTTGATTAAATTCTTGAACCTTCTCTTTCTTTTCCATTCTCATGGACAACAATTCTTTCATGAGTGTAGCCACTGTTTTTTTTATTTTTTATTTCCGTACTTTCTTAAGAAACATTTCTCGAATTCTTCCCAATTCGATATTGAACTGGCTTGCAAACTAAAGTACCAGGAAGACACCTTGGGTTCTAAAGTGTAGGGAAAAATTTTGCAGACTACATCTTCGTGTTGCACATTCAGAAGACTTAAAGCCGAATAGAAACTCTTAAGATGATCTTCCGCAGAGATACCTTTTCCAGGATCATACTTGGGAAAAACCTTTTCTGGATTTTTGGGAAGATCATGGAATGGCCCAGCTAAATTCAGTGCCCCTCTTGCTCTCCATGCCGGCACAGCCATGGCTCTACGTGGAGAATGTGGTGGAGTATTATATGGATAATTATGTGGAGAATTACGGGGAGTATGAGGTTCTTCTAGATTTGGAGGATTTTCAAGTCTGATTTCTCCAAGAGGCTCTCTGATTTTTTCTAAAGATATATTCACCAACTCTTCTAAGTTCTGAACAAGAACTGAATCTCTTGTATATTGTGATTCCCTTCTAGGGTATCTTCTTCTGGGGTGTAGGGTAATCGCATTCAAACCACCAAGTTCTCTAACATACGCATGGGAACATCATACAATGTTTCTTCCTGCTAAATTCCAGAATTGGGATTTGGGATCTTCTTGATTTATTAATTCCAGATCTAAATTGTCTGGGATAGCTGTTTCAAGCGAGTCTTCAGTGGGATTTCTTCTAACGAAAGGATCTCCTCTGCCAGCCATGTACTGGTGGCCCTCCTTCTTACGCTAAAAACTATTGATGCCTCGAAAATCGTAGCATCAATCAGCAAGGGATTCTCCTTGGTAAGCAAGCCCAATTAGATCGCTCACCGTTTGGTATAGGGAATCCGTCCGGTTGACGGCCCAGATACCTTGTAAGACTTAAAGATTTGTTTTCTTTTCACCGGTTGCAGCTCGATCCACCGTTTATGTATTTTATTTTAAAGATGAGATGCAAGTGTTGTAATCTAAATGCATGCAATTAAACAAATATGATCTAAAATAGTTTAAACAAATTTAATCTATCCTTGCAAGGAGCAATCTGAAAGAATGAGTAATAAACTGGAAATGCAACCAAGAATCTCACAGATAGTTGTTCCAATTAATAGATGCATTTACAACATAAAGCCAAATATTATCAAAGATAGCTTTGACAGAGATAAACAACCTAATAAACACATCTTTCATTTCCCCAATGACTTTAACAATAGTTCTATCTAACTGTATGATTTGAGACGGGGATGGAATTGGCTTCCCGTTAACCTTTTTGCAAATTGACAACGGCATGACATTTGAAGATGCCCCAGAATATACCAAGAAGTTATGCACATTATGATTAAAAATTTCAAAAGTCAACAGAAAAGGCAAAGTTTGTGATCTCGATTTCCCGCCAATGCTAACTTCGTTTATCTCAGGGTTCTCTTCCGTGCTTTCTACCGAAGTACTAGCTTGTGGGTCAAAAGCTTCCAACAACTTCTTTCTTTGCTGGGGAAAACTACACATATCAAATATAGAGACATTTGATTTTGCCTTCTTAATGTCTTCGATTATATTATATCCCATGTCACATTCTTTTGAAACTTTAAGTTGATTTTATGTTTTATTCAATGTAACTTTTCGCTGTTTGGTTAATTTTGCACTTAGTTCTTTTGTAGGTGCTGGGTTTTCCTTAGGCTGAGGCGGAATGATGGTTATGTGTCGCTTTGGCATTTCCTTCGCAACCTTGGCTTTAGGTGCATCAATGGTTTGATCAAGCATCGGGTCTTTACTTCTAGTGGTGACATTAATTGATGCGGTCTAAAATTCTTCAGCAAGATCTTCGAAAGAGGATTCTTGCGTGGGTGCCCAATCCCATAGGACCATTGTGGTGTCCGGAGCGGGTTCTTCTTGTTCAAAAATCTGCTCTTCTGCAGGATCTTTCTGATTTGTTATCTGCGCATCTAACATTTGATTCATCACTAGGCTCATCGAATTTATCCATTGTGGACAACTCTTTCTGAGTGTTTTTCTTGATGGAAGGTACAGAAATGGTCCATGCCTACTTCATTTAAATTTAGAACAACATAATTGTTTACAGGCGGAAGCAGTTGTCCACTTTCATCCCTTTTCTTATAGAAAGGTTTGAATGGTTGTCTGGAAGTGCTGGCTGCCTTATCTTTCTCCAGATCTACAATTTTATTAGAAAGCTTTTGTATCATTTTGACCATATTTTCCTTATCGGTTGATGGTTCCTCTTTATTTCTGGTTAACAAAAGGGGTTTCTTAACAGCTACTGGCTTTGTTTCCAGATCGAGAGAATGCTTAGCAATGCTGTCTGCTTCTTCTTCTACCTTCTTGGCTTCTTCGAAGTTTTGTATCAAGGTAGTTTTCTTTGTTCTTTTAACAAACATTGCTATGGGAGGATCAAGTGCTGTTGTATAATATTCAACTAAAGATTCTTCAGCGGGTCTTGCTGCATCACTAAAATTATTTAACAATGTGGTGAATCTTTGATTAAATTCTTGAACCTTCTCTTTCTTTTCCATTCTCATGGACAACAATTCTTTCATGAGTGTAGCCACTGTTTTTTTTTTTTTTTTTTTTCGTACTTTCTTAAGAAACATTTCTCGAATTCTTCCCAATTCGATATTGAACTGGCTTGCAAACTAAAGTACCAGGAAGACACCTTGGGTTCTAAAGTGTAGGGAAAAATTTTGCAGACTACATCTTCGTGTTGCACATTCAGAAGACTTAAAGCCGAATAGAAACTCTTAAGATGATCTTCCGCAGAGATACCTTTTCCAGGATCATACTTGGGAAAAACCTTTTCTGGATTTTTGGGAAGATCATGGAATGGCCCAGCTAAATTCAGTGCTCCTCTTGCTCTCCATGCCGGCACAGCCATGGCTCTACGTGGAGAATGTGGTGGAGTATTATATGGATAATTATGTGGAGAATTACGGGGAGTATGAGGTTCTTCTAGATTTGGAGGATTTTCAAGTCTGATTTCTCCAAGAGGCTCTCTGATTTTTTCTAAAGATATATCCACCAACTCTTCTAAGTTCTGAACAAGAACTGAATCTCTTGTATATTGTGATTCCCTTCTAGGGTATCTTCTTCTGGGGTGTAGGGGAATTGCATTCAAACCACCAAGTTCTCTAACATATGCATGGGAACATCATACAATGTTTCTTCCTGCTAAATTCCAGAATTGGGATTTGGGATCTTCTTGATTTATTAATTCCAGATCTAAATTGTCTGGGATAGCTGTTTCAAGCGAGTCTTCAGTGGGATTTCTTCTAACGAAAGGATCTCCTCTGCCAGCCATGCACTGGTGGCCCTCCTTCTTGCGCCAAAAACTATTGATGCCTCGAAAATCGTAGCATCAATCAGCAAGGGATTCTCCTTGGTAAGCAAGCCCAATTAGATCGCTCACCGTTTGGTATAGGGAATCCGTCCGGTTGACGGCCCAGATACCTTGTAAGACTTAAAGATTTGTTTTCTTTTCACCGGTTGCAGCTCGATCCACCGTTTATGTATTTTATTTTAAAGATGAGATGCAAGTGTTGTAATCTAAATGCATGCAATTAAACAAATATGATCTAAAATAGTTTAAACAAATTTAATCTATCCTTGCAAGGAGCAATCTGAAAGAATGAGTAATAAACTGGAAATGCAACCAAGAATCTCACAGATAGTTGTTCCAATTAATAGATGCATTTACAACATAAAGCAAAATATTATCAAAGATAGCTTTGACAGAGATAAACATTCAATTACTCATTTTACATAGAAATTTTGCATAGGAAAGTGAAAGCATTCATAACAGAGAAATAATTCAGATTAGGTAAGAATGATCTCACAGTCAATGTATGAACAACGCAGGAAGAATTCGGCAAACATTCAACACATTTCCAAAGCAAAATGCAGTGCAGCTTTTCCCAGGCAAAATGGAGCTTTCTTCATTGTTGTAGCAAAATAATTCACGTACAAAATTTCAGTCAGTCCTTCACCTGCCAAAAGTCCTTTTTCATCTCTTCTATCTCTATATTTATAGATTTTACAAAATTTGTCTCTTCCCAAAACCTAACCCTAGGGAGACCCAAAAGTTTGTCTTCTAGTGCCTAAAGAGACAAAAGTAATTTCCAGTTGTTTTATAAAACATTTATACAATAAAATAATTCCAGCTGTCTATTACAAAATTTACAATAAAACAAATTAAGGCCCAGATGGTCCTGCCACTTCAGCCGGTCTTTCTATTTTTGCCTAGGTGCCCACTTCAACAGGCATGCTCACTTCAGCTGGTTCGTCCTTGTCTTTAATATAGATGACCCATTGGTTAATTTCTCATAGAATGGTATTTCCATGTGCAGAAACCATCATTCTCAGCGCCATTTCATGCTTACGCCAATCATATTTGACACTTACTACTCCTGCTAGAGTCGCATGAGCAATATCTTCTAGGAAATAGGCATGGATGGCAATCTGTCCAATGAACCGGTGAAGGTCTTCTGGAGTTAGGACCTCTATCTTCTTCAAGTATTTTGATTGTGCTTCTAGGTCACCTTGCAAGACTGCTAAATGCTGCTCTCTGTTGGGAAACTCATAAATAGTTCGTGGTGAAACCATGTGACATTTCTAATGGGTGTCCCGTATTTTTGAGTAGAAAGCATGGCAGTTCTTGACGGTTTTCGGGATTTCAACACTTAACTTTGCACCACAATCCCTACCAAACTCTAGTACTCCTGCATCCAAGTCCAATTCACCAGCGGTCTTAACGCGTAGGTTGGCCGAAAATCCAGATTTCTCTTTCCTCCATTCAAAATGTTTATACATTTCTTCCAAGTGGTGCGCATATTTCTTCTTTAGCTTAAGCACCTCGACTTCAATGGCTGTCATCCTCGTTATCATTCCTTTTACCTTGTAGACCTCCTCTGCGATCAACACTAGCGATTGATGGATCTTTCCTCGTATGTCGCAAGCTTGCTCGTGGAATGCGACTAGATCCTGCTTCTTTTCATTTGCAACCTCGAGCTGCTCTAATAGCTGCTCTTTTTCCCGCGTCATCTTTTCAAGCTGAGGCTTAAAGGATTTATTTAGCTACACGTTGTTGGCTTCACACTTCTCCAGTTCTCCTACGCGAGCTTCTAGGCCTTTCTTCTCGCTTTCTGAGGTTTCCAACTGCATCTCTAATGTGCTCTTTTCATCTTCGAGCTGTAGGATTTGCAAAGTTGTTTCTTT
Organism: Larix kaempferi; assembly: GCA_027924585.1. Classification (NCBI taxonomy): domain Eukaryota; kingdom Viridiplantae; phylum Streptophyta; class Pinopsida; order Pinales; family Pinaceae; genus Larix; species Larix kaempferi. The sequence continues at coordinate 2,975,375 of BSBM01000223.1, forward strand.
CTTTTCCTCTTGAATCTCTTTGTACTTCAACCTTAACTCATTGCCTTTTAACACCTCTTTTTGCATGTTGATTTTTACTTTGAAACATAGTTCCCTGTACTTCTTAGCTTCTTCCATCAGACGATCAACATTATCTTTACTTGGTTGAGCCGAAGCCACAGTGCATGATGCCATGAACACAGGGTTGCTATCAGTCCCTTTAACAAGTGGGGTTTCTTATACCCTGATTTCAAATCGGCCCTCTCCAATTTTCATCTTCTTCTCTGATCTTTCTACAATAACCTTCTTCCTTTTATCAAAATAAACGGAATCCAGGTTGGCCACTTGGCGCTGCTTTGAAGAAGTGTATGGGGTAAGTGCTAACTCTTCAGTTCTGATAACCCCTTCATTAGCTATCCCTGTTTGGTTTATTGTTGATAGATTCAAGTGCATGGCTTGTGGGATAGACATGCCTTGTTCCATATCTCTTTTGGACTCTTCTGCTTCCTCTCTTGCTTGCTTCTCTTCTTGCTCTGTTAGCTCTGCTGCTTATCACTCCGCTTTCTCCCTTATTGCTTGCAACTTTTTGGCCTCCTCCCTTTTGATTCTTTCGGCCTCTTCTTGCTGTAATTTGGCAGCTTCTTCTTTTCGGATCCTCTCCTCTTCATCTTTCCGAGCTTTTGCTTCTTGTGCCTTCTGAGCTATAGCAGCTTCTGTATCTTGCTGTTGCTTGACTTCTTGCTCCTTTTGGAGTCTTTCTTCTTCCTCTGTTTCCTTCCTCTTGGACTCCTCTAATTGTGAAGTTGCTGCCTCTTGTTCCTTTTCGATCAATCCAACAGGTCTGGGGCTGGAATTTGCTCTGCTTTTAGGGTGGTAACGTTTTCCCAGCTCAGTCATATTTCTGGCACTCCGGAAAAAGTCTTCATCCTTGTCCCAAAGATGTGCGTACTCAAAAGTAGCTCTAACATTGGTACAATGCTCAACGACTTTGCCACTAGGATCATGCCTCCTAAAAAACTTTGTGTCGAAATGAAAAACTTCTAATTCTTAAGCAAAGGTTTCACCCTCCTTTGCTTTCTGGATACTATATGCACCGATGGTGAAGGGCATTGGTGGGTACATACCTTTCTTCTTGCCACTGAGAATCTTGTTGACCCCACTGATGAAGAGCTGCCTTACAACTTCTTTGTGCGCTACAAAGTTCGTGATATACCGAGGAAACAAAAGGGGAGGTTCAATTCCTCCACTCATTCTGATATAGGTGCCCTCGGGGGAGAAGTAATAGTCTCCAAATTCTTCTATGATGGGCATGGCATTTTCAGACAAACAATTTGGCTCTTCTTTAAAAATGAGCTGATACAAGGGCATGATGAACTTTTCGCAAATCTGTTTGTAGTGATTTGCGTACTTGTTTGCCCCTGTGAGTTGATAAGCTACAAAGAGAGGGGAATCCTTTTTGTTCCAAATGCAGCCCAAATCAGGAAAAGGGTGCTTGCTTAATAAGCAATCTATCAAATATGAAGACATGAAGAAATCAACTTTCTTCTAGGTCAGTCCTCCTTGGGCAGCATTTAAGAGTGAGACCATGCTGTCTGAGATTATGTCGGCCCAATTGAAGATTGTACTGGACGTGGCTACATGGACCATCACTGGCACCCAGCCAAGCTTGAAGACGTTTCCATTTGGCATGCCGAAAATTCGACTCAACATTAAAGCAATGAGTTTGTAAGGAGTCCTTAAAAGCATACTTTCATACTCACCATTGCCCCTATGCCTGATTTGCCTTTCAATTATCAGCATCTTCCTTGCGGATTCCAGAGGGTCCACTGTTTTCTTTGCTAGCCACTCATTGTTCAGCCAAGTCTTTTCCTAGGGTAACTTGTAGGGAGCCATGATATGCTCTGGTGCGAAGGACACGAGGCTCATCCTTGTGTTATTATTAATGAATCTCCTGTCAGTTTTCACATGGGTAATTATCCAGCCAATAACTTCCGAGCATGGGAATAGCTCGGGATGAGTTGCTGCCTTGTGAAGGCCAGACTTCTTGATGTTCAAATAGACCATGCTTTCTTCAGGGGTTGCGTCGGGGTACTTTTGGTCTCTGATAAATATGTATGACTCACCCCACTGAAATTCTGGGGCGACTCCCGTGACAACTTTTGTATCATAAAACATTGTCTCAAGCGAGGTATCCAATAAGATTTCTACGTCCGAATCTGATTCGGCAAGCTTAGCCTTCTGTCTGGCAGATCTCCTATGCATGTCAAACCTGCAATGGTGAAGAGAGCACAAATGAGAAGTTTACAAGTTTATGAGCAACACATCGTTAGCGAGTTAACACAACTTTCAAATTTATGATGTTTAACAAAACTGAGTATACATAAGTGTTAGCTTTCCATTAAACTAGTCTTTCAAAGATAAAAATAATGAAGAGGGGCATTTAAACAAAGTTATCCATGCATTTTAACGAAAACCCAAGCCCCGATAGTTAGCATTTAACCATATCTTACCATCATGAGTTGAAACATCTTGTTGGGGCTATGTTAACACCCAAAAAGTGCTCACTAGCTCATTTCCTATTCACATGACCCATTTTTCCACTTTTCCTACCATTTTAGCCTCTAAAACCTTGAAAAGGTCACCAAAAAGACCAAAAATCCATCTTTTTATCCTCAAAATATTTAATTTTTTTCAAAAAATACAAAAAAACCTCAAAAGGGGTCCAAAATTCCCCAAAATCAATTAAAAGGGAATAAAATTCAAAAAGGGAAAAAAGAGGGAAAAAGAGGAAAATAAAACCTAAACCATTTTCACCAAATATGGTTTCCTTAAACCATGGTTGTATTCTCCATCACCCAAAAGCTATAAAAAGGTGATAGAGGCTCCTCACTATTCATCCACATTCATCCTATCATTATGCTGCCCATTTCATTCTTGAGATATCGAGCCACCATTTGAGCTTAGATCCATCTTTGGAATTCCCTTTTTGGCCAATCCCCACTTGCATTTGGAGAAGAGAAAGATCATTGGAGCATTGGAGCACCTCACCCTTGCAGCTGCTCAAGCTCAACCAAACTCACCATTTGATGTAATCTGTTATTTGTAAATCTATTTTTCATAAATAAAAATTTGTTTTACATGGATCATTCGAGTTTTTACTATTTACTGTAGATTTACTTTCTTGCACATGCTAGTTTAATATTTACTTTTTGCATTAGTTTTTATTGTTTTAATCGAGACTGCTACTATGAAGTTAATAGGTGCTCATTAACACATGCTTGGGTTAACTTTAGGACTACCTGTGTGGTACCTGCCTGCCCCAACCCCCCCGACACCGAATGTCATTTTACAACCAGTGCAACCCATCAATACCTCTAACCGTCCACCCCCCGGTGTAGCGAACATCCAAAACCGACCACCTCCAACAGTGGCCACTGCATCAACATCCAATAATGCTTCCCCTCCACTCCGCCACACTGGGGGCAAAGGCCCACAAACCTATATCGCCGCACCTACAACCCGCACTGCCCCATCGACTCCAAAGCTGGCGAAGAATCCCCCAACAATTTGTGCTCCCCCCAAATGCTCTTTATGCGATGATTTAGGCCATGCTACCCATCAATGCCCACAATTACCAACACTTCAGGAACACATGCAAATGTTGGATGATGATGCTAATACCCGAGTTGTTAAACTGGAACTGGCTCCTCAACCTTGCGAGAAATCGCTGCGTACCAATCCCTTGTGCAATATGCGGCATTTACGGTCATTACTCACATCACTGCCCTGATCTCCCCGATTACAGAGCAACTCTATACTAACTGAATAATGTCGACCTAGAAATATCCCCTCCCCTTATTGAGGAAATATACCCCCCAAAATATTCCTCCTCGGAAGAGATTAATACCATTTATATGATCTCGTTCACCAATGCACCCCAGTCAACCGATTTGACAACACAATGCTTTCGCAATGATGAGGAAATACTTGAAGCACTTACCACACCCAACTACCCCTGGGATGATATGCACCATCGATCATATTTCATCCCTGAAGCATCTACCTTTTCCACGGCCAGTCAATTCTCCGTTGAATCCAAAGATATCCTTCTCACTAAGGTCGATTGGTTTAAAGATCCAATCCTAGCCGCTAATGCCTTTGAGGAAGGCAATATGGCCAATATTTCACCCGTTATTAAAGTTGACATCTCTACCAAGCCCAGAATACCTGAACTCATTTCCTTGGGTGCATCGTGCACAGACGATGAGGTACAAGCTTACAAGAAACTCTTCTAAGAGTTCCGCGACGTATTTGCATGGTCCTACACCGAGATGTCGGGTCTTGATCCCGCTATTGTAGAATACCACATTGACACTTGGCCCAACATACCACCTGTCCGCCAAAAACAATGCCCCATCCACCTATCTAAGCTACCTGCCGTCAAAGCGAAAATCGAGAAGCTTCGCACAGCAGGGTTCATTTACCCCATAGCCAACACCACCTGGGTTTCTAACCAATTACCAGTTAACAAAAAGCAAGGCACTATCTGTGTCTGTATTGACTTCCGCGATCTAAACCTAGCTTGTCCCAAAGACAACTTTCCCACACCATTTATCGACCAACTTATCGACGCATGTGCAGGGCATGAGATATTATCTTTCATGGATCGTTTCTTCGGGTATAGCCAAATTCACATTTGCAAAGAAGATCAGTACAAGACTGCTTTCACCACCCCATGGGGCACTTTTTCTTTCCGTGTTATGCCCTTGGGTCTTAAAAATGCTGGAGCCACTTTCCAGTGGGCCATGACATACTGTTTCCATGACTTGGTCAACATTATCCTTGTCTACCTTGATGACCTCACGGCCCAATAAAAAAAACGATCCGTTCATCTAAATGACCTCCGACAAGTCTTCCTACGTTGTCGCAAATATCAAATCCGCTTAAACCCACTCAAGTGCGTATTTTGCGTTCCAGCAGGCCGGTTTTTAGGTTTCATCATCTCACAGAAAGGTATAGTAGTTAATCAATTAAAGGTCCAAGCCATCTTAGACCTCCCATCACCTCGTACGCTTCGACAGTTACAGATCCTTTAGGGCAAAGCAAATTTCCTTCGTCGTTTTGTCCCCGATTTTTCCACGACAGTTCATGGTTTCCTTCATTTGCTCCGTACCCACATCCCTTTTGTGTGGGATGACCAAGCGCAAGGAGATTTCGATGACCTGAAGAAAACTCTCACCAATGCCCCTTTGATCTCCCCTCCGTATTTCTCTAAAGATTTCATTCTTTACATTTCGCCATCCGATTATGCCGTCTCCAGAGTTCTCGTTCAAGAAGACCTTGCTCGTCAAGAGCACGTCATTTATTATGTGAGCCAAACCTTATTTGGACCACCTCTACGGTATCCATACGAAGAGAAATTGTCCCTCGCCATCGTCTTTTCAGTACAGAACTTGCGACATTACATCCTCATGAGCCACACTAAAGTTGTCGCAGATTCCAACCCGATGGTCTATCTCTTGAACCGTCGCCTTCTGCAGGGCTGCGTTTCTAAATGGGTTATTATCTTACAAGAATATGACCTAGCATTCACAACCCCTAAGAGCACCAAAGCCTTAGCACTTTCTCAACTCATTACAAACCTACCATCCCTATCGCCATCACCATCAGTCAATACTAATTTAACTAGTGACCATTTGTTCATCATCTCGCCAGATGACCCTTGGTACGATGACATTTTGGTTTACCTCCGTACACAAAAGTTTCGACCAGATGTCGACCATGACGGACGTCATCGCAACCGCCACCATGCTTCCCGTTATCTCCTCTTAGGCGATGTCCTCTACCGACGCGGTGTCGACACCATCTTACGATGTTGCCTTTCTTGGGAGGAAGCATAACAAGTTCTTAACGACTATCACAGCGGTGCCTATGGCGGCCATTTCTCAGGAATGGCCACTGCCCAAAAGGTGATCCAAGTAGGGTATTTTTGGCCCTCACTAATTACTGATTACATCACAGCGGTCAAACATTTCCAAAATTGCCAGCTCTTTGCCCCCAAGGCAAGAGCACCCCCCACCCCCTTTCATCTAGTTGTCACCGTTGGTCCCTTTTGTAAATGGGCCATCGACTTCATGGAGTGTAATCCTACATCGGCTGGCTACCATAAATACATCATTGTGGCCGTCGATTACTTTACTAAATGGGCAGAATCCATGCCAACTTTTAACTACACAACTGACACTGCAGCCCGCTTCTTCTTCAACCATGTTATCACTCGTTTTGGAGTACCTAAGCAACTCGTCTCAGACCATGGTTCTCATTTCGAGGACTCTATCTGGCGAGAACTGTCAACCCTATTGAAATTCCAACATCAATACGCCTCTCCCTACTACCCCCAAGGGAACGACCAAGTCGAAGCAATTAACAAAATCTTGAAGACAATCCTCCAGTGCACTGTCGACCGACATAAGTCCAATTGGAATCACATGCTTTTTCCTGCACTGTGGGCTTACCGTACCTCCACGAAAATCGCCACTAGTTTTACCCCTTTTCATTTGGTTCACGGCGTGGAATCTGTCCTCCCCATTGAGTGTCAGATCCCAACATTGCATATCGCCATCGAACTCCTCCTAGACACCTCACCACTCGAGCAACGCTTGATTATGTTGGAACAAGCCGATGAGGATTGTTGAGCAGCCCTCCAAACCATTGAAGCCACAAATAACCGCTCCAAAGCGGGCTTTGATAAACACGTTCACCCAAGAACCTTCTGTGAAGGAGACCTAGTACTCGTTTACGACCAAGTCCATGACAAAATGGGCAAAGGAAAATTCGAATCCATGTGTCAAGGCCCATACATCATACACACTTGCCTCGGACATGGGGCATACATTCTGACCGAATCAAAAGGTAACCCCTTAAGCAACCCTCGTAACGGGTTGTACCTCAAATGCTTTTACCCATAACATTTTTTGGACACCACAGTCCAGATTGTACAGTTTTAATTCTTTTTTCACTGTCAAAACTTTCAAAAACCTTACATTTTGTTTTCCTGCATGACCACAAATGGATCCTGTTCCACTTTACTGTGTTGGCTTTGCCGATGGTGCAAGTCGCTGGTCTCCAAACCTCGCCTCCGCAACTTGGGTACTCTATTCCCCCTCACAAGAGTTGATTCACCTCGACAGAGTGTGTATAGGTGCTACTACAAATAACCAAGTTGAGTATAATGTTGTGACCGGTCTCCTAACCGTTGTCCTCCAGAAGGGAATAAGTCACCTTCACGTCTTCCTCGACTCCCAGCTTCTTGTTTCCCAACTCAACCATTGTTACCAAGTACGCAATCCCCGTCTCTTTAGAAAATTCCTGCACACTAAACAAATGATTAGACATTTTGAATCCATTTCATTCACTTATGTCCCAAGAAATCTCAACAGTATAGCAGACCAAATGGCTAACAACATTCTAGATTGGCACATCAACCAAACCATGTAGGACACAACACATACATCAACATAACATCATATAGGCATAAAAAAACCATATAAACAGACAAAATAATCCATCATAATATTGCATTCGTGTGCATAGGATACGCCTCCACGGGCATGAGGAAACGCATCCACAGGCATAAGGAAACATAATATTGCATCCACGTGCATACAAAAACATAAACAAATTGCATCCACGTGCAACAAAGATAAAAACAATGACAGATGTGCATCCATATGCATACACGACTGTATCATCCAAAAAATGCATCCATGTGCATACACGATTGTATCATCCAAAAAATGCATCCATGTGCATAAATATATATATCATATAGTCATAATGTCAAGAGTGCCCTCAACACCCGAATATACAAAAAAATACATCATCCGTACATAATACATATCACAAAAACGTCCCCATATGCTCATCAGCATTTGGGGGCAGGTAATGAACAACCTAGTCCTCGTCATCACAACCTGCCTCCTCCTCGGGATCCTCCACCTCTGGATCATACTGGTCCCCAGCCCTCCTATCCGTTGGAAACACAACAATCCGCCTCAAAATCGATCTCCACTCTCGTGGAGCATCAAAACATAGGTCTAACACCTCTCGGTCCAGCTCCCTCCAGCCATCATCTACACCACCATCCAATAGACGATCGATGGTATCCCATACCCCCTCTACCGCCACATCATCATCACCCCGATGGCGTACAACTCCTCGCGTAGGTGGTGGGGGTGCCAACACCACATGACCTCTGCGGACGTGAAGCCCCGATGGAGGCCTTGGACCCACATCTGTAATAACCAACATTCAAAGATGTCAGCATCATGAAAACACCTATAGATATCATCCTAGCTAAAAAATACAAACATAATATGCCAAAAGAGAAAACAACAAGAAATACGTACCATCTGTCCCCCAGACCTGTCCTAGAGCTCGAGGCATCTCAATATCCCCCTGGTAATCCGTAGTCCAGTACGGATAATCATCGAACATAACCGACATCTGCTCCCATTGCTCATACATCTCTGAAGTAAAGAAATGTCCAACTGCCCCACCACCACTTCGGCACATCATCTCTCCGCACCACACCATCCGCGGCTCACTGATCTCACCATCCCGGACCGGCACATGGGGCCGAAATGTAGGCACCCACTCAAAAAAGAAGCAACACAGAAATGAAGCATAACTAAACTCTCCCCCTTGCTGACTTACCTTGTTTAGCTCACGCTGAACACAGGCAAGAAACATCTGCCCCGAGGCATAGTATATCCTAGTCATAACCCGATGAACCAATAACATATGCCCCCCTGACAATCGGTGGGGCGCCTATGCTCCAAGTACTCGTAGTACGCAAGCCACGACTACTCGCATAGCTGGATCCCGCAAATCAGAAACTAATAATGCACTAGCATGCACACGAGACCCCAGTCGGCAGAATCTCTCCAGTAAATCCTCTATCTCAACATCCCCTGGTATCCTGGGTTGAGTGTCCCCTATAACACCTAAGCGGGGTAGTCTAGTCGGAAATTAAACATCTTTCAAGTTGAGATCCAATCTCTCACCTTGAACCATGATAGCCTGAATGATCGGATCCCAGAACCCGATCAACTTGTTCAGTAAAACGTTTGCTGAACGCATAAGGGGAATCTGGGTGAACTTTAGCAGTCCGCCCAAAGTCAAAGTAGCCTGTGCATGATGGTTCTCACGGATGATCTCCATCAGAGCATCCGACATCTCCCTCTCCCTCCACGAAGCCCTTGGCAGCTTGAGCATCCTGCCAATTGCACAAGAAAATTTTAATTAGAAAAATGCCAAAAAATCCCCCAAGCAACGATCCAGATCGCGGTTGTGGGGCCCACAGTCGCGATCTGAGATCGCGACTATGGAAGCAATAGCCACGATCCACATCGCGACTGCAAATCCCACAGACGCGATCCACATCGCGACTAAGGAGCTCTCAGTCGCAATCCACATCGCGACTGTGGAACCTACAGTCGCAATCCACATCGTGACTGTAGAGACCATAGTCGCGATCCACATCACAACTGTGAAGGCCAAAGCCGTGATGAGGATTGCGCAAAAAGCCTCATAAGTCGCGATTTCCTGCACTGGTCACCCAACGTGACCAATGCACCGCCCTCAAGGCCCCAATTCCCCCCTGAAAGTAAATAAAGTTAAAGCTTAAGGCCAATAGGACTACCTGGAACTGACGAAATGAAAATCCAACGGTCGGTTCTCCCGTAAACAACAAAATTGCTCTGGCGAACAAAATCTTCTGTCAAACTCAACAGTGCAAATGACACATGTCACTATAGGTCCACTTGTTATTTATAGATATTTGACCCATTTTCAGTCAACCATTCCGGAGCCATACGACATCCGTTTTCCAAACCATTGATACCATTGGATTCAGGGCGACAAGAACTTCACGGTGGTCTAGTCAGTTTACTGATTTCACCGGTCCCGTTTTCGGGCATTTTCTCACACATCCTTGTCTCCTTGGTTTGTGTACCACATCGACCGTTGTTCATTTTTGACGAATTTTATATCGCTAGATTCAGTTTACTGTGCTCGTTACGATACTTGAAATCATTTCTCGCTCTCACCACCATATTTTTCGGCCATCTTTTCACATGCCCATCGTCACCTCGGTTTGCATGCCACACCGACCGTTGTCCGTTTTTGACGAATTTTATATCACTGGATTCAGTTTTCTGTGCTCATGACGATACTTGATATCATTTCTCTCTCTCACCACCATATTGTTTGGGCATCTCTTCACATGCCCATCGTCGCCTCAATTTGCGTGCCACATCGACAGCTGTCAGCTTTTACAAAATTTGTGCATCACAACTTATACATGAGCCCTTCACTCCATCCATACTGCAATTATGTCGTTGTTTTGCTATCATTCATCAACCCGCAAGGAGGCCCCATCAGTGTTCGCCACCTATCACTATGCTTGATCACCATACTTGTCCCTTGATTGAACACTTCCTCCTTGCCTCACCATTACTTTTGTTCGGTACAATTTTATCCCTTTTTTCGGGCCGATCAATTCCTTTACAAAAAAGGCACTTAGGGAGTTTTTGTTAAGTTCTTTTCTGACTCCTAAAACATCGAAAGGATTGCCAAGCAATCTTGCTTCCTTTCATGCTCATTAAACGTATTTGAAGGGGCGTCTACCTGGTATAAGTTTACCAATTTTCTGGATCCTGTAGACTAATTACGAAAAAGGAATATTCTAGTCACATCGGCTAGAAGAGTTCTTCATTGCATCCTTTTATGCTTTTTCGGGCCTTGGAGACTAACACACAAAAAAGAAACCCATTGGAGTCTACTTACTACTTTCAGACTCTCTAAAAACTGAAAGCAACCACGAGCATGAACTGTCCCAGGCTCGTACAAATCCACACGACAATACCACTACTGAGCACACTTCTATCCCTTCTTTAAGCTCCTTAAACCATGAAGAAGGCCCCAACGGTGCCTCTCGGCGCCATAACAAAGCATATATAATCACACTATTATGGCAGCTTCCCCAATGTGGTCGCCTTTGTTCAAAATATTCTGCGATATGCCACCTTGCGAGTTTCCCGATACCATACATCAGTTTGTCCTCCTGAGTCTCTCCCATTGCAGTACATATCCCTGATCCCTTAAGCTATGGTCCCCGTACCTAAAGCAATATCATATGCTGCCAGGTCATCCATGTCATCATGCTCTAAACAAAGGAGGTTTGAGTCCCCCCATTTTATGACCCCAGTTATTCCCCATCCCCACAGAATGTCAGTCCCACTATCAGTACTATCACACTTTGGTTGTACACTTCACGTTCCTATCAAGGAAACATCATTGACTTGGTAGTTGTAGGTCTCCCTCTGTCGACGAAAACCAATCTATTCCAGAGGATAGACCCAGAGGTCCTTGTGCCTTCGACTCATCAACATTAGTGGTGAGTGCCTACGAATCATTTTGACAGGAGTCCTTAATGCCTCTCCAAATGATTGTTTCTCACATGCTCGATCTCAACACCTTGATCACATCGTTGAGATTCGTACATGGTATCGGTCCTTTCAGTTATTAGTCGAAGACCTTGGATGTCACCTGACTCTAGCACATTTGGTGAGTCTACTTTAGGAGTGATAAGTTACATGTTCCTGTGGATATCCGGGCTGCGCTTAGATACAGTATTTGGAAGCACCCCAGTTGTATACTTCTTCGAGTACACATTCAGATACGGTTCAGTGTACCCTTGAGATTCTGATTCACAGTTACTGAATCCATTCAGTTGTTGGACACCTTCAGATCCAGCTGTTCATCAGCCCTTCTGACACCTCATTCAAAACGGTTGTTGCTCTTCTCCGGTTTATTAGTTCTTCAGATCAGTCATGGTATGAATATGAGTACATCCCAGCATTGTGTCCCCTGTGGACCATTATGATGTACACAACAGGTTTATATGTATTGTTCAGGCCCCCTATTTGGGCCTCATTGTTATTTATATGTCTTGACATGAGCATGGGTATGCCCGCCTCGTCTATTTTCAGAGATGATTCCTCATTCATTTTGAGGCCATGTATTTTTCAGTTTTTGCAGCTTGCATGGGACCGTTGTTCCAATCTCCAATTGGTCTCCTCTCTCCTCCAAATCCCAGGAAAAGACAAAGAAACTATGATGTCTATCAGCCATACCATGAGCTCCTGCCCTCACACATCAGGGGGCAATCTGTTAACACCCAAAAAGTGCTCACTAGCTCATTTCCTATTCATATGACCCATTTGTCCACTTTTCCTACCATTTTAGCCTCTAAAACCTTCAAAAGGTCACCAAAAAGACCAAAAATCCATCTTTTTCTCCTCGCAATATTTAATTTTCCTCAAAAAATACAAAAAACCCTCAAAAGGGGTCCAAAATTCCCAAAAATCAATTAAAAGGGAATAAAATTCAAAAATATATTCAAAAAAGAAAAAAAGAGGGGAAAAGAGGAAAATAAAACCTAAACCATTTTCACTAAATACCATTGGTTTCCTTAAACCATGGTTGTATTCTCCATCACCCAAAAGCTATAAAAAGGTGATATAGGCTCCTCACTATTCATCCACATTCATCCTATCCTTATGCTGCCCATTTTATTCCTGAGATCTTGAGCCACCATTTGAGCTTAGATCCATCTTTGGAATTCCCTTTTTGTCCAATCCCCCACTTGCATTTGGAGAAGAGAAAGATCATTTGAGCATTGGAGCACCTCACCATTTGAGGTAATCTGTTATTTGTAAAGCTATTTTTCATAAATAAAAAATTGTTTTACGTGGATCATTCGAGTTTTTACTGTTTACTGTAGATTTACTTTCTTGCACATGCTAGTTTAATATTTACTTTTTGCATTACTTTTTATTGTTTTAATCGAGACTGCTACTACGAAGTTAGTAGGTTCTCATTAGCACATGCTTGGATGAAAACCCAAGCAACAGGCTAGCCTTTAGAAAACAAAAACATGCAAAGAATGTCGTTGTGGGATAGGTGTTTCCTCAAAATATTATTTGGGTTTTCTCAAGCTCAACTTTCAGTAATCAAGAGAATGCAAGGGAGGAGCTTTTTTCACAATGGAAAAAACAAACGACTTGGACAGGCCAGGGTGTATGCGCGGGAAGGACACTGCACAGTAATTGCGGTGCAACTCTTTTGGGTTGTAAATTGACTTGACGGGGACGAATAGAAAAGAAACTTGTGTTTTTCGAGCTTACGAAAGGTCTACCTATCGATTTAAAGGCAAAGAAGGCTCCCATTGGGTGCAGGGTTCAAAAAGCGACATGAAAATTGTAGCTAGGGTTTTCACCCTAGCTTGTGCAAATGAGCACCTACTAAGGAGAAGGGCCTCCTTAGTAGTAGTTCAATAAACAATAAATTAAAGCAGTAAAACAATATGAAATTTAACCTAGCATGAGCATTAATAGAAATAAAAAACAATGACAAGATGATAGAAATTTTCCTTTTGTATTAAATTTACCTCAAGTGTTGAAGTTGGTGGAGCTCTTGCAGTAGTCCAGGAGGGCTGCTTCCGTGCTCCAATGGGTTCCTTTTCTTTCTCCAAGGTGTTTGAATAATGGTCCAAAAGGGGCACTCAAATGGGATAAACTAGCTCAAATGGTAAGCCAGGGTTTCAAGAGTGATTTTGGCAGAGTGAGGATAGGGAAGATTGTGGATATGAAACGGGGAGCCTCCATCACCTATTTATAGGTTTTTAGTGGTGGAGTATTGACCCATGGTTTTGGGAACCATATGGTTTAGGTCAATTGTATAGGGTCTTGCTTCTTTTTTCCCTCTTTTTCCTCTTTTTTATATTTTTTATTCCATTTTTAGAGGGTTTTTGCTATTTTTGGAGGAAATTTAAATTATTTTGGAGAAAAAGGGGGTTTTTTGGCCTTTTGGAGGCTTTTTAATGGTTTTTTAAGGTTTTGGAGGCAAATATGGCAGGAAATATAGACAAATGAGTCATGTAATGAGGGAGATGAGATGGTGAGCACTTTTTGGGTGTTATGTCAAAACCCAATAATTTTCAAAAAATTTAAAATTTTTAAGATAGCAATAAATGTTATTGAATGCAGTCATTTAACTGTTTGTTTACTTACGTGGTTGTAAATGTGTTTGAATGATTCTTTGCTATAATATGGTTTTCTCCTTTCCGTTACTGATTGTTTTACTGTTGTGCAACCTCAAGGGGGAGTTGCCATAGCAGATTGGGCTTAATTAGCTTTTGAGCTAATGCATCAAACTGGCTTTCTCTTACAGGCATACAGGTAAGGCACGGGTCGCTGCAATTAAATTTTAAAGCATTATAAATCATTTCACTGTACCAAATTGTTCAGTAAGGTCTAACATGCTAGACAGGTTGTCAAGTGTTTTAAGGTAGAATTCCCATCCGGTACTATTCATGAAATCATGCTGATAGAGAAGGTTGAAATTTACAAGAGGGTGTGATAGCTATTGTTTTTGATCAACAGACTTATGTATCCCTAAGGAGTATTGATTCTTTGATATTATTATTGTTTTGCAATAATATTTATTATCTAGCACTGTATAATGTCACTGGATTATGATAATTTAGTCCACTTTTACTTATCTGTTGTTACTGTATGAGTTTTACTGTTACCCTTGTAAACGACTTGGAAAATTTCATTGTATAATGCTTACGGCTAGCATGGTGTAATATCTTTGTTGGTTACTGGTCTTCTCAGGAAAACCTTAAGGGTTTTGATTCGATTGCACCGCTACTCCTATTCCTTTAAATGTTAAATATATAAACACGATACTAGCAGCTGTCTCACTTGACGCTAACTATGTAGGATTGTGAAACATCATACCATACTTTAATCCATCATCTTATAGACTTGAAGATTGATGTCCCCTATGTCTTTTCTAAAGGGACTAAGGTTGAAGTTAAAGTAGTGAGATGCTGTTCTAATCCATTCATAACTTACATTACCTATTTACCAAAATAACCTTTATAGTGCCAAGCACTTCCTCTATGTATAGAATAATACATGACTGAATTTCGATCACTGTTCATATTGTATGAATTACTGAGTCATTGTTTGATTTACACAAAGAGAGATTTGAGATAATGTCCTAAAGTTTTGATTATTTAAAGGATAACCTAGGAAACTTGTATCGATTCGACTTATAAGGACTCCATGCAAAAATTCTATTACTCATGCTTTATTATTTTAATTACAACTTATTGGATAAACCATTGGTGTCTTGGGTACCATTGACATATGTATAATTCCAATGATTGTATGGCAGGTATTTTTTTTTTGTGCACCATGCGAGTTCGATTTCGTTGGTTTCATTATGTAATTAATAATAAGTCTAAGCATGGTATCACGACCTTATAAAGGACACCCATGCTATGATTGAGGTTTATCACTTTGCAATTTTTAATTGAACGTAAGAATAATTGGGATCACATCATGGACTATAGAAATTCGACCCACAACATGCAAAGATTAAAGGGCGACGTGTTTGTTTCTACGCCAAGTGTTTGGGATATTTAAGTGTTGACTCAACCCTAACTGGGCACTTTTCCCTCGCCCTCGAGCTCGGCCGCCCTGTGAAACCCTCCTGTCCGAACCCCATCGATACGTTATGGAGCATAGTTTCACTACATCTGTAATCCTTCAGGCTTGTTGGCTATATTATAAGAGAGTCAAAATACTGTGTTAAAGGCAACTGTAGTCGGTTAATATCCTAGGGTTTTTATCCTTTTTAATGTCAAAGTTAACCTTGTTTCTACGTTACCAACAACTCTCGGCTTAGTCCTGATGGAGCTTCCATTTTGGTAGCTACCCTAGTTCCTTCCAGCTTGTGGCTTTTGTTAACGAGAATGGGGTTCTTACACTCATCATACTTACGGTTTCCATACTGAATACAGTGTTTCAACTACTGCCCAAACGCGGTAAGTTACAGGTCTTCATCATTGTTTTTATAGTTAAAGATTTGGATTTCTTATATAACCGCGTTTATTAACTAATACCAAAATGTGAATGCAGGACCTGTCTGCTCACGATGGTGTACAGGGCGCTTCCCTCAATTCGGTGGGCTTCTCCGGGTAAGCTTGGTCGATAGCCATGGCATTCCTCCTTGTTGGTTGTAGGTTTTAGGGTCTGTGTTGCATGAAGGGATATAGGGTTTACAGCAGCATTTGTTATGTGTTGTAATGAAAAGTTAAGGGCTTAGATCCCGGGTCGTATAGAATGTTACGGCCATGGTTCAAATTGTAATTCTAGTTTTTGTTTTTGTGTTGATAACTCCTGTGGAGGGATTACTGTAAAGACTTTGGAGCCGGCCTGTAGATGACATTATGGCCTCGTAGTTTTTAATACCGGGCTCAAACAATTGCACTCAGGGTTTGTTAATACATTTTTGATATTAAAATTACCTGTATAAACGAGTTTTGTTGAAACCTTGTATGAGTTTCTACTGTATGATTTAACTGGTGTTTAATGCATAAGTTTGTGATTTCTAAGCTCTTATAGATGCTTATATTAGGTATTTAAACTGTTGCCATAGGTAAAACTTGTTGTCTGCAACCCTTGCGTTTATTTTTAAAAGAAAACGAAAGCAGAAAGGATAGGGTTCTACACGACCTCCACCATCGTGGATGGTTTTTGTGATTGTGAAAATTATAATATGAATAAAAAGAACTCGATACTGAGTTCGGGATAAGGATTTGCTGTTTCGGTATTTTGTTTTTAAAAGTTGATGCTATCGTCATGATTTTCTTCTATTGATAGACATGAAACAAACGAAAGGTAATGTAATGCTACAGGAGCTCGACAATGAGCAAAAACTACCGTTCTGAGTGTTTGAGTTTTGTTGTGGATTTAATATCCAGGTTTGCCTCTGCTGCTAACTTCTAAATATCAAAAACTTGGACTAAAAGGGTTTGAGTGAACACACCTTCGTATTTTGGTTTAGTTACTTGTTTAATTTTGTAATTAGACTCTGTCAAGTAAGTGAGTCAAATGGAAGTTAATAATACCTTGAATGAGCTCGATGCCGAGCCTAAGAGGTTCCTGCTAAACCTTTTGTTTTTATTTAAAAAATTCTCAGTTAGGGTTTAAGGAGAGGATTGTAATGTAACGTTTTGTTGAAATAAACAAGTAGGATTTTGTGATGAAAAGGAAACTCGACACTGAGCTGTAAAACTATTCTATCTGTTTTGTTTGGTTTATGTTTTCTCTGTTAAATAAATTTTCATTGTTAAAACCGTGGAATGATCAGTTTCCATTTAACTCCTCAGTCGTGATGTCATCTATTGTTGTGTTTTAAGATTCTGTCATGATAGGGAACTTAGAGTAAGATATTATGGTGATGTTTAACTTGGCAACAGAGTTCTGTAGGTTTTCTGCACAATCGTTTTGTTTGATAATAACTGAATGAAGAAAAATTAACTAGGTTTTCGTGTAATAATTTGTTAACTCCTGACTGGGGTTTGCACCCTGAGATAGAGATTTTATTTATGCTTACAACATCTCCTATAAGGTATATCGACCTAGATATGATTTGTTATAATATCTATGTTTAGGTTTACTGTTTGTCTCCTATGACTGTATAATAAATTTTTATAATATACAGAGTACAAATACTTGATATGCCGCCCCTATTTGTCTATTCAAAAATATAAATAAAATAGTTTTACAATTATAACTTATACATCATTACATAAAGTATGAATAGTTTTTCCGTATAGATTATAAATACATTAATATAAATAAAACAGAGATTAAATCATACTAACAATACAGAAGACACAGTAACTTTTAACAAATCTTACTTCTGATATTCTAGGATATTCGACCTACTAATTAATTAATTACTACTCAGACATATTAACAATAAATGCAGCATACATTCATTCATCCTTAAAGAACATAGAGGAGTAATTAGCAGAACCTGTCTTGATTTGTGGACAACAACAGCAATGGGAGGCTGTTCCTCCCTACCAACTCCTGGAGAGTGCCCAGACAGCACTTCTCAGGACCCCCAAGCTTGCTCTGGTCTCCCTGGTTGGAACTAGGTGCAGCAAAACAATTCACTCAGCCAAACAGCTAAACTGGAACCAAGTTACTGCAGCATCCCATATCAAAACACTCCCTTACTGTATTTTCCCTCTTCCTCAATGGGACTCCTGAATAGCATTCACCTGAATGTATTCTCCCTCCAAAACAATGTTGAACCCCCAACTCAGTTCATTGAGTACTATTTAAAAGATTGCCTAGGTCTTTGTTGGGTTAACTGTCATTTATGAGCCACTTGCTCAGATTCCACTTTCTTGGGGAATCATGACCCCAAAATATAGGGAAGTTGCCACCTGCAACTTAGGAAGTGTTTGAGGATGCTGCCACTTGTCTTTTTCCTTTACACCTAGTTCCATCCACCAGTTAGACCAGTAACCTCTTTTAACAGCTCTCCCATGCTGTTGTCTCCATAATTTATTTATTAATAATAAAAATATTCAGAATTACATTCCATTTCTAGTGACTCTGCTGAGTCATCAATTTCTACTAAGCATTAAATTTAACATAATGTCTTAGAAATATGATAAAATAATTACATCATTTTCACAAAATTGGGGTATGTGACATACACACCCCCTTAAAATGTAACATCGTCCTCGATGTTACTTATTCTTCATCCTCAGCCACCTGCTGGAATAGATTTGGGTATGCTTCCCGCATCTTACTTTCCAGTTCCCAGGTAGCTTCTTCAGGACTAAGGTGCTTCCATTGCACCTTCAGCTGTCCAATGGTGCGGTTCTGCAGAGTAATTTCCCTCCTCCTGAGGATACAATCCGGTTCCACCAGAACTTCCCCTTCTGGTTCTATGTGTACAATGTTCTAGTCAATAACATGAGTAGCATCATGAACATACTTTTTCAGAAGAAACAAACTAGAGCCCGGAACAACGGTCCTGAACAAACTGTAAAAACTGAAAATACATGACCTCAATAATGGATGAGGAATAATCTCAATATATGGACGAGGTGGGCATACCCATGCTCGTATCAAGATATATAAGAATAATAATGAGGCCCAAAAATGGGGACCTGAAAGATACATGGAGAACTACTGTGTACATCATAAGGGTCTAGAGGGGACATAAATCTGGGACATACTGTCGGGCTGACCATGTCTGAGCTGAAGAACTGATACACTGGAATATCAATAGTGGTGCTGAGTATGGTACCAGAGGAACCGATGAACTGTAGGATCATAGTGACGGGGAGTCATACATCCTCAATGGTACACTGAACTGGAGCTGAACTGGGTACTCAAGGAAGCATATAAGTGGATGGCTTCCGAATACAATTGCCAATGCAACCCAGAGATCCATGGGAACATATAACTGGGTGTTCCAAGGTGAGTGACCAATGTGCTAGAGTCGGGGGAAATCCGGGGTCTTCGACCAATAACGGAAGGGATATATACCCTATGCGATTCTCAACGATGCGATCAAGGTGTTGAAGTCGAGCATGTGAGAAACAACCACTCGGAGAGGCACTGATGACTCCTCTCAAAATGGTCCGTAGGCACTCACCACAGATGGTGATGAGTCCAAGGCACAGGGATCTCTGGGCCTATCCTCTGTAATATATGGGCTAGCGTCGACAGAGGGAGACCTGCAATTGCCAAGACAATGATGTTTCCTTGATAGGAGCATGAGATGGAGAACTGAAGTGTGAAAGTACTGATGGTAGGACTGACATACTGGGGATGGGGGGAATAACTGGGCAAATAGAGTGGGTGGACTCAAACTTCCTTTGTTCAGAGTATGATGGTGGGTATGATCGGGCAACATATGAAATTGACTGGTGGGAAGAATATCATAGCTTTAATGGATCAGGGATGGTGACTGGGATGATTGATACTCAAGTTGGGGTAAGATGGCATGAGACTCAGAGGGTGGTATATCGCAGAATACTTTGAACAAAGGCGACGTTATTGGGGGTGCTGCCGAGATGATTGATCATAGTGCCGAGAGGCATCGGTGAGTACTTCTTCATGGTTTAAGGAACTAGAAGAAGTGTGCTCAAAATGGTACTATCGTGTGGATTTATACGAGCCCAAGACAGTTCGTGCTCGTGGTTGCTTTCAATTTTAAGGAGTCTGAAAGTAATAAGAAGACTCGAAAATAATGGAATGGTATCATCGTGTGGATTTATACGAGCCCAGGACGGTGCATGCTTGTGGTTGCTTTCAATTTTAGAGAGTCTGAAAGCAATAAGAAGACACTAGGGGGGTTCTTTTTCGTGTGTTAGTCTCCAAGGCCCGAAAAAGCATAAAAGGATGCAATGAAGAACTCTTCTAACCGGTGTGACTAGAGTATTCCTTTTTCATAATTAGTCTACTAGGTCTGGAAAATGGTTAAACTTATACCAGATAGACGCCCTTTCAGGTAATTTAATGAACATGAAAGGAAGCAAGATTGCTCGGCGATCTTTTCATTCTTTTAGGAGTCAGAAAAGAGCTTAACAGAAACTCCCTAAGTGCCTTTTTCGTAAAGGACTTGTCTGGCCCGAAAAAGGGATTAAATTATACCGAATAAAAGGAATGGCCAAGCAAGGAGAGAGTGTTCAATCAAGGGACATTGATGAGAACCAAGAACGAGGGTGGGGGGGAACACTGGTGGGCCTCCTTGCGGGATGATGAATGGTGGCAAAATAACGAAATAAGTGCAGTATGAATGGAGTGAATGGCTCATGTAAAAATGTGTAACAATTTGATGGCGACCGATGTGGTGCGCAAACTGAGGCAGCAAGGTGTCGGGACACAATGTTGAAATTGTTTCTGGTGAGAGAGAGAAATGATCTCAGGCATCATCACGACCACGGGAAATTGAATCCGATGATATAAAAAGCGTAAAAAATGGATAACGACCGAGGTGGCACGCAAACCGAGATGACTAGGGGTTGGTAAAAAAAATGCCCAAAAAATCTGGGGGTGAGAGCGAGAAATGATCTCAAGCATCATCACGAGCATGGAAATATGAATCCGGCGGTGCAAATGGTGCGAAAAACGGAGGTCATAAGGACTCCAGAATGGTCAAAGGAAATAACTAGGTTAAAAATGGTTGCAAATAAAGGTGAGCCCACCAAGCCAAGGATGCAGTGGTGGGGAGAAATGATTACCCCCGGGGGAAGAATACTAGGTGTATCAAATCAAATCAAATCTACAAGTGATATGTGACCTCAAAAATGGTTGAGATCACGCATGTGAAAAAGTGAGCAGGTTTAATGACCTACCCACATGCTATGTGCATAGGGTTTGTGATTGTGGATCACATGTGCTGGTTTGAATGATGGGTTCATTGACGTGCTGAGATAGATGTGATGGGGTAGGGTCAAAATGATTGATCATGCCCCCTATCCAAGGTTCGAGGTATTCTATTATGCCCCCGAACTCAGAGGTGTCAATGCGGTGGAGATGCTGTCTTAGAGAGGGATCAACAGGATATTGACCAACTACTGGAGGGGTGGTGTACCATGAGGCTGTGAGCCGTGGTCGAATACAGAAGTGATGATATGATGATGGGATATTCCCCTTGCGGGGTGGATGCCCCTAGTATTGCCGACGAGAATGACGATGATAATGAGTAGGCAAGGTTTTGGGCCTGCCCCCATGCTATGGACATGTGGTTTCCTCTTTGATAGTGGGGTCAAGACCAGGAATTTCGGTGTAGGACCAGGAAAAGACATCGCGGAACTCTTGAAATTTTTTTTTGTACGCTCCAATCTCATACTCGGTGCAGGAGGCTCCCAAAGTAATGAGTTCAGGGGCACCGCCTGGGGCAGAGATATCAATGTGGATTATGGGTGAGATATTGGCCATATTACCTTCTTCGAAGGCATCGAGAGCGGGAATGGGCTCTTTAAACCAGTCGACTTTGGTGGGGAGGAAATATTTGGACTCAACCGAAAATTGGGTGGCTGTGGTGGGGGAGGACTCTTCCGGGAGGAAATAGGAACAATGGTGCATATCCTCCCAGGGGTAATCAGGTGCAGTAAGAGCCTCGAGAATCTCCTCATCATTGTGGAAACTTTGGGTCGTCAAATTGGTTGACGAGGGAGTGCTAGTAGAAGAGATCATATAAATGGTGTTGACCTCTCCGGTTGGCGGGGATGCTGGGGGTGGATCTCTTCAATGGTGGGGGGATCCATCTCGAGGTCCAAGTTATTAATTTCGTAGAGGGACGCTTTGCAATCTAGGAGATCTGGACAGTGATGTGAGTAATGTCAGTAAATACCGCATATTGCACAAGGGTGGTTGGTACGCAATGATTTATCACGAGGCTTAGGGGTAGGGTTAAGTTGGACAACCAGGATGTTGGGGTCGTCATCAAGCATTTTCATGTGCCCTTGTAATGTGGGTAATTGTGGACATTGATGGGTAGCATGGCCTAACTCATCACACAAAGAGAATTTGGGAGGAGCACGAAACACAAGGGGATTTTTAACTGTTTTGGGCGGGGGTAGAGCAGTGTATGGTTGTGGGCCTCTTCCCCTAGTGTGCTTGATAAGAGGGGTGGGACTGGTGGATGAGGAAGGAGTAGTGACACTGGGAGGTGGTTGACTAGTAGTGGTGATGGGTTGCACCGATTGTAGGACGAAATTTGGTGTCGGAGGGGAAACGGGGGGCGTGAGATACCACACGGGTAATCCTAAAGTTAACCCGGGGAGACTGAGAGTAGCCATAACCGGGGTGATTACTACTCTCGAAGGGGGGAATAGGAAGGGGATCGTATGGATGGGTGTAACACCAACATGACTAGGTACCAATGGTGGTTGGGATAACAAGGGCGGTTGATGATTGGGTGTTTGTGTATTGTGGGAGAGGGTACATAAGTCATATATTTCGGTCGCTGGTGACAAGGGTAGAATGGATTGGAATGTGGAAGTCATCGATGTATCTGAGTAGACTCCAGGTCCCACTGAGGAAACCAACGAGGTAGATTCTCTACAAATAGGTTGTTCAACCATGGGGAGAACGTTTTTGGGTGCAGCGGGGGCATTGGGATCGAAATAGGTGAGTTGATCAATCTTGACCACGCGTCCTTCATGGGGGAACATCATGGTACGAGAAACGGATGAGGCAACCGCCCGCATGGCGTACATGTAACTGTGGCCAAGTAAGAGGTTATAATCAAGTTGAGCATTGATGACCTTTATGTCAATAAGCATTGTTTTACCAGCCAATTGGACGGGGACATTAGCTAAGAGACCTTGGGGTTGAGCCGAACGGTCATCGTAGGTTCGCAACGCAGTGGTGGACTACTGGAAAGTAGGGGATCCCAATTTCTGCCAAATGAATGTGGACATAACGCATGTAGAGGCACCCTCATCGATGATGCACCGATGGATAACAAGATTCCGAATGGATACAGAAACTTGGAATGCCAATGTGGAAGGAAGGCGTGGTTCAGATTGGTCCAAATCAAATTCCATCATTCGTGAATCAGTTGGGTCAATAGTGCCAATGGTGGAGAGCAAAGTCTTGCACTGTGTAGGACAATTTTTTAAGACCTCTAACGCAGACATGGCTGCGTGGGATTGAGCTAAGTTGTCCACAATGTTGTAATTAGACGCAGCGCGAGCATTGGGGTTATTGTTGATGCGGCGAAGTGGGAAGCGAGGGGCTTTTGGGGTGCCATCTAATGGAGCTAGAGGTATTCGCAACGACTGATCAGTAGGAAGAGTGTTGGTGGTTTTGTCGGCGAGAGGGGCTTAAGGGGTGGAGCCGTATTGGTTCCGACGGGTTTGAAGGTTGACATCGGTGGATGACATCATTAACAAGTGATGGGTATTTGAGTCTAGCATGGGTTGATCAGGAGCGCCATAAGTGATTTACTGCTGTGGTGGAGCGTTTCCTTGAGGGGGAGCTAACGGTTGAGTGTTCACCACACCTTGGGTTGGTAAAGGGTTCTGTAACACCAAGGGTTGAGTCTGAGGTGGTGGGGGGTTGGGCGACGCCTGAGGGGCCGCGTGCCCTTGGCTGTGGGCATCATTAGTCCAGAGTTGTCGATCCCGCTCCAAATGTGGGAAAGTGTGTGTGTAATGGCCATAGACCCCGCAAATAGAACAAGGATGGTTCGCTCTCAGATTAGGGTTTTTAGCTTGTTTGGGCCGCCTGTCGGGGTTTTGGTTGGCAAGGGCCGCATTATTATTGTTTGGGGGGTTAAGTGGCTGGCCGCCTTGGTTCAGAGGGGGGTTGTTCCCGCGGTTACGTCCTTTTCCATGGTTTTGTTGGCGTTGGTTATTTTGGGTCTGCTGCGGATTTTGTTGCGCATACACTTTCCCTTGGGCGGCAGGTGGGTTCTGGGGTTGTGCAGGTGCAGGAGCTGTGCAGGTGCAGGAGCAGGCTGCGGTGGATAATAAGTGGGTGGAGGCGGTGCAGGTGCTGAACCTTGTGGGGGTTGCTGATATGTCTGTGTGACGGGTTGTGGGTTTGCCGTAGGTGCTGCCTGTGGTGGATAATAAGCAGGGGGGCTTGAGAGGATACATGAGCTTGTGCGACCTGCGGATGATAATATGGCTGAGGTGCGATCGGGGGGACGTAAGCGGGGGATGCATGGCCAAAGCACTGAGGTGGACATGAGGGTCCGTGGGAATGGTGATTATGTGCCATGGGAGCATATGAATTGGTTGCTCCAGAGTGGGATGTAGCCCACGAAAGGTCGGGGCCATGGCTAGTGCGTGCTATAGAAAAGGGTTGGTTATGCGAGGTAATACGACCAATGATGCCATCTGCGACATGGGATGCCCTCGTCGCATCATGTCAGGAGGAATCACCGTGGGGGGCGTTAGGTATAATGGTATATAGGTAACTATACTGGGCGTAAATAAGGTCAAATTGTTGGGCTTTTAGGATGGCCTCTTCCTCGGACTGGGGTCGCTCGGATGCCACATCCTTGGCAATGAAGGGAAGGAGAGATTTTAGAAACCAGTCTAAGAAGATGAGGTCATCTAACTTGATTTTGCACAGGCTTCGGCATCGACACCACTCATGAATATGGTCAGTGATGTGGGTGGCCGTATTCTGTCTACAAGAAAGTAGGATCTCAACTCCCACGTCATAGTGGATAGGTAACTAGAAGAACTGCAGGAAGGTCGAGGCGAGGGAAGTAAAAGTGGCATGGGTCCCATGGGGCTGCTCGATGTACCATTTGGCTGCAGAGCCAATGAGAGTGCGTTGTAATAGACAGAGGCAGACGGAGTCGTCCACTATGGAGTTGGAGGGACACCACAGATGGAAGGAGATAATGTAGTTCTGGGGTCTTCACCTGCCTTGCCCTCAAACTTAGGGATGTCTGAGAGGAGCTTGGTGGGCATGTGAGGCCACGCAGGGTCGTGTCTGATGGGATCGTTGGTCAGTATGGCCAGGTGAGGAAGGTTGAGACTAGCTATGAATGGCAAACTAGTATAAGGATGTGACATAATGGTGGTCGTGACCACGTTGGGGCCAATGCCCCCAAGCATAGGGTATGGGTTCAGGTTGGGGATGTTGCCCCCAGGTGGAGGAACGAAGGTGGTATGGGATGGTCCTGCGCCGCCAAGGGCAGTGTGAGTCACTAGTGGAGTTGGGTTGGGTATGCTAGCCACTGGAATTGGCACAGTGACTAGAATGGTGGGTGTGGGCCCCGTCGAAGGCATACCCAAAGCGGGTGTGGTAGCTGGGGTGGTGGTGGATGCTCCACCAATGGTCCCTACAAAGAAAGGGTTGGAAGTCATGCCAGCCATGGGGCTGGTTGGTGTAGTATAAGTGGGGTTCTTGGACTCTGCCTCAGAATTAGATGTAAAATAAGGGGCGTCAGAGCTGGGGGGCCGAGCTCTATGTCGTCGACGAATGGAGTCGAGTGATGAATCTCTACGTCTATGACGGGTGATGTCAAGTGAACCGTGCTGCGGGGGCTCACCCCGGAGGCGCCGAGAATGTCTCGGGGACTCAATGGTGACAGATGGTGTCAAGTATCTGGGGGTTGTGTCGAGTGATAAACAACTCAAAAACCTAATGCAGCCGAGTGTGTAGAAGGAGAGCGCAAAAAATATGGCACTCAGGCCAACAACCAGCTCAAAACACTCATTGTAACAGCTGTGTTACAATAAGCGGAGCGTCAACAACAATGGTCAGAATGCCAACAAGCAGCAGGTTTCCTAAAAAATAAAAATAGTGGACTCGCTAGACCAAAGGGAGGTAAGGAAGAAGGCAAACACCTAGCTAAATAGTATTCTGACTCAATCAGACATATCCTCTGCAAGGTGATTAAATCCAAGTCAGACAATATGGATAATAGAGCCAAGTGGCTAAAGATATCCTCCTACCGGGAGGGATACCTGGTAAGACAATCCTAGAAGAAAAGCAACTAATATACCCCGTTCATGACACGTCCAAAAAAGGTGAATCTGAAGCTCTGGTCCTATCACCGTGTGGGCCTAAAAGGAATCACCACACGCAGACCAACGAGTAGGTAGCCTTTGGTTACTGAATGGATTGTGGTATTCCACTCAGGCCTCTGGAACCAGTCTGGCTACTTCAACCCTCCTAAGGGAGAGGCCCTCTGATAAACTGGTTGTGACTGTGCCAAAAAATACTAGGGGATTTTGGTTCCCTAATGGACAACAACTATGTCTCAAGTGTAAGCGACCGAGTGGTGTTATTTGGATGCCTATCCCCCCTGTCCTACCTAACTACAATATTCTTATGTGTTTCCCAAGTGGGGTTAGAATGTTGGTTGTGTTAAGTAGTATTTTAAGGCTCACTTGAATAAGGTGACAGAGTGTGTGCGTGTGAGGTAATGAACCCAATCAAAAGTGCCACGGGGTGGGCAACTTTTTAACCAATAATAATAATGCAGAAATTAAACTTGTAACGTAAAATTTTCTTTTTTCAATTGAAATGATTAAACTTAAAAAAAAAACTCTGTAAATGGAACAGAAAGCAAACTGTAGAAAAAGGCTGTAGGTAAGTATGGCTGCAGACAAAACAGGTGGCTGTGCAGGTGCAGAAAATATTGCAGCAAAGTTTCGGGTTCAAAAAAAGAGTAAAAAATGCAGAAAACAGAGCGCGGGTCTATGACTGAAATGCACGGTCTTGAGCGCGACTGTACGGGTGAAATGTGCAATCGGGGCGTGGGTGTATGGGGAAAAATCATGGGCGGATCACGGGTCTGTGTTCGATAGGCGCAGGCTGGGGCACGGCTAAAGGGCAGAACACTGCAGTTGGATCGCAGGTTAATGGCCGAAAGGCGCGGTTTGGGGTGCGGCTAAAGGGCGGAACCCTGCGGTCGGATCGCGGGTCAGTGGCCGAAAGGCGCTCTTTGGGGTGCGGCTAAAGGGGGAAGAGCTACGGTCAGATCGCGGGTTTACGGTCACAATGCATGCTTTGGAGCGCGGCAAAGGGGCAAAAAGCCGTGGTCGAATCGCAGGTCTAGGGCTAAAAACTGCGGTCTGGAGCGCAGGAAAGAGGCAAAAGGCTGCGCTCGGGTCACGTGAAAAGAGAAAATAGTTGCGATTGGGATCGCAGAAAGACGACCGAAAGTTGCGATCTATGGCGGAAAACTTAGCTGGCCGAAGCCACAACCGAACAGGGAAAACAGAAAAATATTTGCAAAAAATAAAAACTTGTAAATTTTTAACCATAAATTCAAAGGAACAACAGTGGAGTGCCAAAACTGTAGCTAGGGTTTTCACCCTAGCTTGTGCAAATGAGCACCTATTAAGGAGAAGGGCCTCCTTAGTAGAAGTTCAATAAATAGTAAATTAAAGCAGTAAAATAGTATGAAATTTAACCTAGCATGAGCATTAACAGAAATAAAAAACAATGACAAGATGATAGAAATTTTCCTTTTGTATTAAGTTTACCTCAAGTGTTGAGGTTGGTGGAGCTCTTGCAGTAGTCCAGGAGGGATGCTTTCGTGCTCCAATGGGTTGCTTCTCCTTCTCCAAGGTGTTTGAATAATGGGCCAAAAGGGGCACTCAAATGGGAAAAACTAGCTCAAATGGTAAGCCAGGGTTTCAAGAGTGATTTTGGCAGAGTGAGGATAGGGAAGATTGTGGATATGAAATGGGGAGCCTCCATCACCCATTTATAGGTTTTTAGTGGTGGAGTATTGACCCATGGTTTTGGGCACCATATGGTTTAGATCAATTGTATAGGGTTTTTGCTTCTTTTTTCCCTCTTTTTTATATTTTTTATTCCATTTTTAGAGGGTTTTTGCTATTTTTGGAGGAAATTTAAATTATTTTGGGGAAAAAAATGGGTTTTTTGGCCTTTTGGAGGCTTTTAATGGGTTTTTAAGGTTTTGGAGGCAAATATGGCAGGAAATATAGACAAATGAGTCATGTAATGAGGGAGATGAGATGGTGAGCACTTTTTGGGTGTTAACAAAAATGACAACCATTTGGGTGATACGCGGATTCAGGCTTTAGAAACATCCAAAAAACAACTTTAAAGCTAACAATGAGCACTTCAACAGGGTTTCCTACTGGATAAAACGAAGTGAGGAAATCAAGGACCTACTTGTCAGTCTTAGAACGACTCGCTACGGTCGATGTGTGCACCCTGGTAAGTGACAGTTTGAGCTTCCAATGGAAAACAACAATGCTTCTCGGTCTTGGAAAGGATGGAGTGAAATATATATATATATATATATATAACAGGGGAAATTAATTCCCGCGGGGTGGACAGTTGGAGACTTAAATGTGCACGGGGCTCAATGCAAACAACAATATATCCGTACGGGGCTAACAATAAAATTTCACCAACTAACCTTTCCCATCTTCCAAGAAACTAGGCTGTGTCGTGGTCGGTGACTCAACTGGTAATTCCTGCATAACGGTCGACGATTTTAAGGGTAACCCCTGCGATCAAACAATGCGATGAGGGCTGAAACGGAGGTCGGCGAGGGTTAAGCCAACAGGACGTGCAGCGGTCGGGAGAATTAATCCTAAGAACTGCGACTAAGACGTGCGACAGAGACTTACAAAACCGAGGCCAAAGTGTGGCGCAAAATATCGTCAAATTTAAGGTCAAGATTTGCGCAACGGTCGAGAGAATTAATCCTACAAACTGCGACCAATGTTGACTTTAGCGTGGCCAATCGACAAAGATGAAATGGGAAACTTGCGACCGGTCAGCGCTTTTGGCTTTAAACTTGCGACGGATCGACACAAGTTTAAACTTAACAATTGCGTAATGGTCGGCAAAGTTAAGGTTAAAATGTGCGCAACGGTCGGTGCTTTTATCATTAAAAACTGTGACCAAAGCCGACTAAAAGGAAATTTTGCCTTAGCAGAAAAACAAAAAAATTGCTGAAGAGAAAGGAGACTTGAAGGGTTGAAAAAATAGCTCCAAAAAGGCCAAAGGACTTCTTCAAAAATAAAAGGAGGGGCCCCAATATTTACAAAAATTGGGGGGGGGATGTTGCAGCAACAACATAACTCAATGTTCCCCCCTTAGGAATTGGAGATCACTTGCCTGGATAGTAGATGCACTCCATGATGACCACATGGAGGATTCACTCGGTGGGATAATTCCCTACGAGGGATGTGGAGTATTGTGCATCATGGAGGATGGATTATAGCCCTAGATGTCACGTGGCAACTTGGATTCATATTTAGAGGATTCTATATTGCTCAGGAATGTGTGGGGATTTAACAATGTTCTCACAGGGTGTAGCTTCCCCGGTGGAGAACTTTAATTTTGAGGATAGTTGGACTCTGTGGAGACTCTGGATGGACTGGTGTGGACTTTCCTTGTGTAGATACATCACTGGAGCATGACACATGTACTCTAGAGTGGATGTCTCACTTGTGTGACCTATAAGGGCTCATGTTGGTTGCTTGTAAGGGATTGTGCCCACATAATATTGTTGGTCTCCCATACCTCTCACATGAATAGAGGAATGAGAGAGTCTCCCCTAACTCTCATATGAATAGAGGAATGCAAGTGTGTTTCGTTAATATGACTTGTGTGTTCATTATTTCTCATTCTTGTGCATGGGTGTGACCTAGAAGAGGAACACATTTGTCCTCTCTCTCTCAAGATCTTCACTTGTACTTGTTTTCTCTTTCTCTCTCAAGATCTTCACTTGTACTTGTTTTCTCTCTCTCTCTCTATCTTGGGAACTATGGCTTATCTCTTTGGAATTTCTTGGATCATATTGGAGTTAAAGGGTTAGGGTTTTACCCTTGGAGATTGGAGACTAGGGTTTTGGGAAAAAACCCTGGGGTGGACTTGTGAAAAAGAAGAGGAGAGGAGGGCATCTTGCCTTAGAGATATAGTTGGAGGAATTATTGCACTTGTTCTTCTTGGTGGAGCCAGGGTTTGATGATTTACCCTAGCTAGGGAATTCTACATGGTTGGATTTTGTAGCCTTAAGAGGAGGCTATGGTATGTACCTCATCATTGAGCTTATATATGGAGTTTTTAGCCGTGCATACAGTGTGTCATTTTCATATTTCATTTTCAGCTACATGTGTTCTTCATGTTTAGTTGTTTAGATCTATTTATGATGTTGATGGTTGGACACAAGTAAAACGGTAAATTGATAAGTAATTTGACATCCAAAGAAGAGTATAAAGGAGTTGATTTTATTGTCACAATAATGTTGTTATTTATACTATAAAAGTAAATTTTCATATTTGAATATTACTTGATAAGTTGGCATAGAAGAGATGAAAATCTATCTCAATGTCTGGTATAGTGTCTTTTCTCCTTAATTGCTAGGAAGTTGGGATTGTTTGAAAGCAAATTACAGTACATCTTATGTTGTTGTTCTGTACTTTAATTTACAACCATCCTAGGCTAGAAAATTCTAAGTTTAAGATCTGAAGAACCTTTTATAAAGAAGGTGAAATTTCTAAATTACATTGAAGTGTCATTATTGTGAAATTTCCAACAATAGCATCTTGTAAAACCTCTAGAACATTTGGTACACTAAATTATTGTTGTGTGTACCAAGTTATATCATGAGTATGCACACTTTGATGGCATGTGCATGCCCCCCTCAATAGATCACGTGTGCGATAAATGTTGATAGTTACACCCACACTAACAATCACTTTCATTTATGGAAATAAATTGCTTCATCAAACAAACATGTCTTCTTGTCACTAAATGCAATTACAATGTATAGCATGTATCATAGAGCATAAAGTGTAGCATTTTTTCTCACTCTCTTTCACAAAGCATTGTTCAAGAGATTTGCAACAAAAATAACATTGATAATATATTCAATATTGGCTTGATTTTTATTCATGCCTCTACCCCATGATTTAATAAGTTCTAGTTTTCCTCTAATTTGCATCTTGGAATTATATATGTTACACACATGCATACATAAAAAATTGATGAATTACCCCTACCTCCACCTGTAGAATGCACATTACTTCTCTTAATGCAAAATTTTTAGCACTTCCTTTTAAATGTATTTTTGCATTATTGTAAGAAAAATTAATTAGCATGAAAGTATAGTCTTGTAAAGATATATGTGTTTTGATATCCACAAATATAGAGTTATTTTAACTCCAAAGTTACTATGTAGTAAGTGGTATCAAATTTATCGAAGTAATAGTCTCAATGTAAACCTTCACACACTTAAGTAGTAAATAGGTTTCCCAGTACCTTGCTTGCACCATTACAACAGTATGCCTAAAAGCTACATCAACAATATTCAATATAAGCAATAACCACATCCAACAAACCCCACTTAGGAGAGGATCATGTCTGTCAAAATTTGAACCTAGGGAATTATCACAACAATCACTTCAAATTATAGATAAACCACAACACAATGGACAAAGAATTACGTTGGTTATATGCAAATGGTACAACTCAAGTGGGTGTAACGGTTGAGAACATGTGTTTCCTTCTTGGAGGTCACACTTTAAAATTTGGCAAGGATACAATATGTACACCTTCATAGACTAAGCAATCAAATTATTGTGCAAAGGAGGTGCCTTGCCCCATAAACAAGGGACTCTTGTACATTAATTTGATGTTTGGCCATTTTGTGACCTTAAAATTAGACTATTATTAATTAAAATGTTTTTTCCCTTTGAATTTGTCTCTCTACTTTTTTTTCCAAGGAATACCTTGCGAGCAATCTTTTGGGCACTTCCTCACCTTCACAAATGGTACCCAGTGCAAACACATCAATGTTGATTACAAAATCTAACCCGGCAAGGACATCGAGAGAAGCATACAATAAAGACAACTAGACCAAGAATCAACCTCGAGACCTCCTACATGAAGCTCAAAGTACTCAACTGCTATAGAAAGTCCATAAGGTTATATCTTTACTATTTTTACCTTACATCATATGAATATAAGATAAAGAGACTGAAATATAATATACTCATGTTCAAATTTTCAATTTTTTACATAGTTTCACCAAAACAAATAGCATGTGTAAATGTTATTCATTGGTCACAATATGCACTTTTAACTTAGACAAAATAATAAATGCAAAGAGACTATAATCACTCTTAACTTTCAAAACAAAATAAATTTGAGAATATAATTATACAAGCATGGAGACTCCAATATAATAGTAGAGTGGAATATGTCATGGGTGGGATTGATAAAATTAAGAAAATAAGTATAAGGTAAGAAGACTTGAATGCAATACTAGAGTAACATATGTCATGAGGATTTTTGGCTTGATGGGTTGGCCCTAGTGATTGAGTGCTTTTAGGTTTGTGCAAGATATCTCAAGGTCAATTCCCTAGGATAGTTTCCTTTATTACATGCCTTATTCAATGTCCATACTTAGGTGTTATAGTCAATGTTAATGGGTTTTCATTGGTTACCATATGCAGATGTAGGGAAGTGCTAAAGAGTTTTACCATGAGGTTTTCCTTGGAAAAAGCATTGTGAGTGTGAAGGTGTGCATTTGGGCACCCACACCTTCATTACCCATCTCTGCCCCATGGGACAAGGGTGGTGGTGTGGGGGTGTGGGTGCCCAAATGCATTATTCCACCCACACCTAATGGTGGAATGGAATATGTCATAAGGGTGAATGTGTGCATTTGAGCAGCCACACTTTAATCCCCCACCCTTGACCCATGGGATGGGTTTGATGGAGTGAGGGGTTAGGTGAAGACATGCATTTTTGCACCATGGTAGTGGAGAGTGAGGATGTGTATTTATGCACCATGGAAGTGGGGGGTGAAGGTATGTAGGGTTGGGGATGGGTGGATGAAAGTGTAGGTGGCGCAAAGGGACACCTTTAGTCCCCACCCCAACTTTGTCTCCCTACCTAATAAGGGTGGGAGCCAAGGGTGAAAGTGTGCATTTATGAGGGAAAGTGGGTGAGTGAAGGTGTGAATTTATGTGGACACACACATCTTCACCCCTTGAGGGTGAAGGTGTGCATGTACATAAATGCACATCTTCACCCACTATGGGGGTGTTGAGAGTGAACATTTATGGACACCTTCACGTCCCAACCCCACCCTCATTGAATATGCGGGAATTTTAAATATCTAGGCAAAGTTAATATTGTGCTTCGTGTGTTTTGTTTTGTTTTTAACTTGAATTTAACATTTTTTTAGTGATAGCCATAGTTGTCGTGTTGGATTTTAATGATTTTTTTTCAATTTATATATTTTTTTCAAAGAAAAAGTATGTCTAGAACATCTTACCCCATCATCAAGCACTTACACAAGAGTGAGATTGCTAGGACCTTTCCAACCCAGTCAGCCCATGAGGTTCAAATATGTGACAAGAAGGATTGAACTTGGATGGGGAGGCTAAGAATTTTTCCTCTTAACCATTGAAGCTGGGACCAATTGACAAAATATTTGGAAACATCTCATCCCACCCTTAAGCACTTAAAGCAAGAGTGATATTGTTTGTACCTTGCTAGTGCCAATCAACCCACAAGGAGAAAGCACGCTGTTGATGTATATGTAACTTCAGAATGTATTTCATATATATTTATTGTACCCTTATAAGAGATGTGTTATTCCTCTATAAGGAAGTGTCGTCATGTGGATTGACAAGTGTCGCAAGTGTGTGTACTTGCCGATGGGTTATTATACCACCATGTGTGGGGTCGGCCCTAAAATATATATTATATTGTGGATGTATCTAGATAGACAAGTCGGCCCCATAAGGTCACTGGGCAAACAGGTTAAGTATAAATAGAGATTGGGAGATCTCTATTTGGATCATTCGGAAAGACACACTTCTCTCACTCAGAAAGTGGCGCACTAGTGAGGAGGAGGATCATCTGCTCTAGGAGACTATCTCAAGTGTATTTTGGTTGTACTTTGGTTGAGCCATTGCTCTCTCTATCTTTAAGGAAGTTGTGGGGTTTTCCCCACGGAAACTCTGTGTCTCTTGTCTCTCATGCTTTTGATTCTCATGATGCTTGTCATGCTTATTGTGATTGTTATGAATTGATACACTGTATATGTTATTTTCTCAGTAAAGATCCAAGAGTATTGTGAATTAATGCTCAAATTTTAACATGGTATCAGAGCTAACCCGAGAAGAAGACATTTTGCAGTGACAGAAACTTGAGTTTCTTGTTTATTGGGTTTCTCTCCACAGTTTTTGGAAAAGCAGTATAGTAGATTGACTATACTCATCAAGGAGAATCTATCTGTCCAATTAGAATTCAATTCTGAGCATTTTCAGATTCGGCCCTAAAAATTAGGCTTTCCACAAAAATAGGAATTTCTGAAATATGAAGCCATAGCTGGAAGCTCCTTGCCAAAATCGAAGTTTAGAGTTTTGGATCGAGATTTTTGGCTGGGTAGATCTCCGAGAAACTCAAACCCTAATTCAGGGCTCTCCCTAGTGAACCCGGGAGGAAAAAAAGGTGAATCTTAAGGGTAAAGCTTTGCTGATCTCAAATTCTGAATACACTAGGCTGATCAGCTCATCAAGGTGCATCTTTCTATCCGTTCAGAAAGTTGAAATTCACATTTTGAATTTTTAGGGTTTTTTCAACAAACCCTAATCCGGGACCAGATCCAGTTTTCAGCATTTCAAGTGGTAAGACCTAAATATTTTCTATTTCATTTGAAGTACTCTTTAAGATGTCTCACCACACCAAGATTGAGGATAAGCTTGAAGGGGCTGATAACTTCTGAGCTTGGAAGTATAGGATTGGGTTAATCCTGGAAGAGAATGAGTTGGACTCATATATAAAAGAAGACATCCCTATTCCAGAGGATGAAGAGGCTAAGGTATTGCATAAGAAGAACTTGGTCAAGGCAAAGAGAATCATTGATGATTATATCAAAGACCATCTCATACCCCATGTGTCTTCTCTAAAGACACCCAAAGCTATGTTTGACTCTTTGACCAAGATATTTGAAGGAAAGAACATAAATCGGAAGATGACCCCGCGGAATCAATTGAAAGGGGTCAAGATGTCGAATGGAGAAACTATTTAATCCTATTTCTCCAAGGTCTCTTAGATCAAGGAACAACTTGAAGCTGTAGATGAAATGGTGGAGAATGGTGAAATTGTTATGACTACTTTGAATGGCCTACCTAGGTCATGGGACTCTTTTATCCAGGGGATCTATGCCAGAAAGAAGTTAATGTCCTTCAGCAGATTATGGGAGGAATGTTCTCAAGAAGAAGCAAGGCTTGTGGCAAGAGAAGAGAAGATGGGAAATGAAGATCAAGCTCTCACAACTCACACTAAGAAGGGCAAGTTCAAGAGGGAGCCATCCCATCACAAGAAGAAATCTTCTCATCATTTTCACAAAGACAAGAAAGATCTAAGGTGTTTCACTTGTAATGAGAAGGGTCACTTTGCTTCAGAATGTCCCAAGAACAAAAGGACAAACACAACAACAACAACTCCAGCAAGAAGAAGAAGGGTAACAAAATAAGGTACCATGCTCATGCTGCCGAAGATGATGAACCTTCAAAGAAGAAGGCTAGGGAAGAAAGTGATGATAGTAATGATGACTCATCAAGTGAAGAAGAGTATGTTCTAATATTTGCTCTCACAGGTACTATCTCCCATGGTTGTAATGATTGGTTAATTGACAGCGGGGCTTCCAAACACATGACTGGGTTTAAAGAATCCTTTGTAAATCTGTCTGAACATGAATCACCCCATAAAGTGAAACTTGGGGATGATTATCAATATCCCATCAAAGGAAGTGGTGAAGCCTCCTACAACCTAGATTCTGGAAAATCTTTGAAGATGAAAGAAGTCCTTTATGTACCTGGGCTCAAGAAGAACTTACTCTCCATCTCTGCATTGGATACAAAAGGTATGAGGGTTGCATTTGTGGATGGCCAAGTCCTAATGTGGCCAAAGGGAAAGACCATAGATGATGCAGTTGTGATTGGAGAGCAAGAGGGAGGTTTGTATAAATTAAAAGGACAACCTGAACATGCCATGGTGCATGAATCCATGGAGCCAAGTGCACTTTGGCATAGAAGACTTGCTCATATGCACTATAGGGCACTTCCAATTGCAAGCAAGGCTGTAGAGGGTCTTCCTGAAATCAAGACCAAACATGAAGGTGCTTGCAAAGGATGTGCAAAAGGTAAGAATATTAAGAAGGCTTTCCCAAGCAGTGAAAGCAAGGCAAAAGATATCCTGGAAATCATCCACTCAAATGTATGTGGTCCTATGTCATCTAGTTCTCTAAGTGGGTATGTTTACTATGTCTCATTTATTGATGACTTCTCCAGGAAGACTTGGGTATACTTCTTGAAAAACAAAGATGAGGTGTTTGATAAGTTCAAGGAATTCAAAACCTTGATGGAGAATCAAATTGACAAAAAGATCAAAACATTCAGATCCGACAATGGTGGAGAATTCACCTCAGGCGACTTCAAGAAGCTTTGCAGTGATTCAGGGATTAAGAGAGAGTTGACTGCTCCTTATAATCCTCAACAGAATGGAGTTGCAGAAAGGAAGAACAGAACAATCATGGAAGTAGCAAGGGCAATGCTGCATGACCAGGATCTACCTATGCATCTATGGGCAGAAGCAGCTAGAACAACTGTATATGTGCATAACATAACACCCCATAAGATATTGGACAACAAGACACCAGAAGAGGTCTTTTCTGGTAAGAAACCTGAAGTCAACCATCTCATAATATTTGGTTGTCCAGTATACACTCATGTCCCAAAGGAAAAGAGGACCAAACTAGATCCTTCAGGAAAGAAGGGTATCTTTGTGGGTTACAATGAAAGCTCGAAGGCTTACAGAATATACTTTCCAGGGTTCAAGAAGATTGATGTCAGTAGGGATGTAACATTTGATGAAAACTCAACATTCATCAAATCAAGGAAGGCACCTATCGAAGTTTATGAAGAACCTAAGGAAACTAGATTTCAAGACACTACCATGACTGAAGCAATTCCAGAAGTTGTTCGTGAGTTTGAAGATCTGCAAGAACCTGTAGATCCACCCCGTGAGGATAAGTCTCACAAGAGGAAACCTGCATGGGCTAGAGAGCTCATTCAAGATGCAGAAAGATTTGGCATTTCAGAAGAAGAACATAGAGCAAAGAAGAGAACCAGATCACATACCAACTATGTTGCTTTACTCTGTGACATTATGGACAAAGAACCTTCCAGTTATGAAGAAGCAGCGAAAAAGAAAGAATGGAAGGATGCCACGGTTGAGGAATACCGATCAATAATGAAGAATGATGTTTGGGATGTTGTCCCAAGACCTAAAGAGAAGTCTGTTGTGACTTCCAAATGGATCTACAAAATCAAGCATGCTGCAGATGGCAGTGTAGAGAAATACAAATCAATATTCGTAGCTCGTGGCTTCTCTCAGAAAGAGGGAATAGATTATGAAGAAACTTTTGCACCTGTAGCCATGTATACTTCCATCAGAACAGTACTTGCCCTGGCTGCAGCAATGAAATAGAAAATACACTAGATGGATGTTAAGACTGCTTTCTTGAATGGTGTAGTTGAAGAGGAAGTATATGTGGAGCAACCACTCGGTTTTGAAATACACAACAGGGAGTCATATGTGTGCAGATTGAAGAAAGCCTTGTATGGCTTGAAGCAAGCTCCCAGAACTTGGTATGGTAGGATGGATAGTTTCCTATCTAGCTTGGGCTTTACCAAGAGTAAAGCGGATTCCAACCTCTACTACAAGGTTGAGGAAGGGAATCCTGTGATTCTACTCCTGTATGTGGATGACTTATTTGTAACAGGAGATGGCAAATTGATTGCAGATACTAAGAGGAAGCTTGCTGCTGAGTTTGATATGAAAGATTTGGGAATGATGCATTATTTCCTAGGTATGGAGGTGTGGCAGAATTCAGGTGGGATCTTCCTTGGTCAAGGGAAGTACACAGTAGATATTCTGAAGAGATTTGGGATGATGGATTGCAAGGCCATGGCCACACCCATGGCATCGAATCTAAAGCTTCTATGTGATGCTTCATCTGAGTCGGTTGATGTCTCTATGTATCGTCAGATGATTGGGTCTTTGATGTACCTGACGAACACGAGACCAGATATTTGCTTTGCAGTCAACACATTGAGCCAGTTCCTGACAGATCCGAGGAGAGTTCATCTGGTTGCTATAAAGCATGTTCTGAGGTACCTGAAGGGTACAGTGGATTATGGGCTCAAGTAAGAAGCGAATCAAAAGTTTAACCTGCAGGGTTATGTTGATTCAGATTGGGCTGGCAGTGCTGCAGATAAGAAGAGCACATCTGGGTGCTGCTTCAGTATGGGATCAAGTGTGATCTCTTGGTTTAGTAGGAAGCAGTCCTGTGTAGCACTAAGTACAGCTGAGGCAGAGTATGTTGCATCCTGTTCAGCTAGTTGTGAGGCAGTATGGATACAAAAGCTATTGTCTGAGTTATTTGATATCCCATTGGATGCTACTGGTATATTCTGTGATAACCAGAGTTGTGTGAAGTTGTCTGAGAACCCAGTGTTTCATGACAGGTCGAAACACATAGAGATCAAATATCACTATATCAGGGATATGGTGCAAAGAGGAGCCGTGAAGCTCCTGTATGTTGCGACGGACGAGCAGATTGCAGATGTGCTGACGAAGCCACTAGCCAGGGTGAAGTTCGAGTACTTCAGGTAGAGGCTTGGTGTTCTTCAGATCGATGACACTTCGAGGAAGAAGTGATGGACACATTTGCTGAAGCCATCCCAAGCATGTTGGAAGGAGGATCCTTCGCATGGCTGTGGATGTAAATGCTGGATGATGAGTATCAGGACGATGCTCCAGTTACTGCTTTGTATATGCATCATGTTGGATGCTGGATATGATCAGTGGATCATTTATATTTGTATGTATGTACGCATCGTGTTGATGCTGGATATGATCAGTTGGATCATTTATATTTGTATGTATGTACGCATCGTGTTGATGCTGGATATGATCAATTGGATCATTTATATTTGTATGTATGTACGCATCGTGTTGATGCTGGATATGATCAGTTGGATCATTTATATTTGTATGTATGTACGCATCGTGTTGATGCTGGATATGATCAGTTGGATCATTTATATTTGTATGTATGTACGCATCATGTTGATGCTGGATATGATCAGTTTGATCATTTATATGTATGTACGCATCATGTTGGATGCTGGATATGATCGGTTGGATCATTTGTATGTATTTGTAAATGCATCATGTTGGATGCTTGGACCATGTATCTGTATCAGGTGGATAAATTGTATGATCAGGTAGATCATGTATGTTGATATGTATCATGTATTTGTATTTGTATCAGGTGGATACACTGTATGATCAAGTGGATCATGTATGATGATATGTATCAGGTAGATACTTGGTGTACATTAGGTGGATGCATTGTATGATCAGGTTGATCATGATGATGAGCTTCATGATGTTTCTCCAGATGATATGTACCAGGATGGTACAAGTGATGATGATCAGTATGATCATGGGCATCAGGATGATGCCTCATGCGATGATGATCTGTTGGATCACGAGTATCAGGTTGATACTTGGAGGTCAGAGATGATATGTGGCAAGTTGTGCAGATAGCATGTAATCAGTCCCGGGAGATCTTGCCGGTCGTGCTGCGGCACATAAATGTTCCTGGGGTACTCTTTCCAGTATTGCTATGTAGTATGTAATCAGTCCTCAGATATCTGATAGGTTGAGCTGTGTGCTCGTAATCAGTCCTAGGATGAGGTATTACTATGGAGACATGTAATCAGTCCTGGAGATCCGAGAGGTTGAGCTGTGTGCTCGTAATTAGTCCTGGGATGCTCTTTAGAGATCTTGCCGGTCGTGCTGCAGCACATAAATGTTCTTGGGATGCTCTTTAAAGGTTTTGTCTATCCACATGTAATCAGTCCTGGAGATCCGAGAGGTTGAGATGTATGCTCGTAATAAGTCCTGGGATGCTCTTTAGAGATCTTGTCGGTCGTGCTGCGGCACGTAAATGTTCCTGGGATGCTCTTTAAAGGTATTGTGGAGGAGATGCATGTAATCAGTCCTGGGAGATCTTGCCAGTCGTGCTTAGGCACATAAATGTTCCTGGGATACTCTTTCCGGTATTGCATCCGCACATAAAATTAGTCCTGAGAGGCCACCTCTATCATACCGTTCGCACAGATGATGAAGACCCGCAGGTGGTGGGCCTACATCCAGTATGAAAAAGGTCTAGCTCTGTAGACCTTCCTATGTCGAGTAGAGTCAGAGATTGGTTGAGATAGCAGCAGCAGTGACGATATTACCACGATGCATCGATGATGATGATCCCGAGAAGAAGACTTGTCTAGCAGAACTATGTCGAGAAATACTTTCCTAGTTAAGAGGGAGTGTTGATGTATATGTAACTTCAGAATGTATTTCATCTATGTATTTCATATATATTTATTGTACCCTTATAAGAGATGTGTTATTCCTCTATAAGGAAGTGTTGTCATGTGGATTGACAAGTGTCGCAAGTGTGTGTACTTGCCGATGGGTTATTAGACCACCATGTGTGGGGTCGGCCCTAAAATATATATTATATTGTGGATGTATCTAGATAGACAAGTTGGCCCCATAAGGTCACTGGGCAAACAGGTTAAGTATAAATAGAGATCAGGAGATCTCTATTTGGATCATTCGAAAAGACACACTTCTCTCACTCAGAAAGTGGCGCACTAGTGAGGAGGAGGATCATCTGCTCTAGGAGACTATCTCAAGTGTATTTTGGTTGTACTTTGGTTGAGCCATTGCTCTCTCTATCTCTGAGGAAGTTGTGGGGTTTTTCACCTTAGGGTTTTCCCCACGGAAACTCTGTGTCTCTTGTCTCTCATGCTTTTGATTCTTGTGATGCTTGTCATGCTTATTGTGATTGTTATGCATTTATATACTGTATATGTTATTCTCTCAGTAAAGATCCAAGAGTATTGTGAATTAATGCTCAAATTTCAACACATGCCAGAAGTGGTATTTGAACACTAGGTGGAGAGGGAGACAACTATCGTTTTAACCACATAAATTAGACCTAGTTGACATTTTCAATAGATATATACAATAGAAGGACCTTTTTTTATTAGTTTCTTTTTGTTAACTAAATTATTTTTTCTCTC
Organism: Larix kaempferi; assembly: GCA_027924585.1. Taxonomy (NCBI): domain Eukaryota; kingdom Viridiplantae; phylum Streptophyta; class Pinopsida; order Pinales; family Pinaceae; genus Larix; species Larix kaempferi. The sequence continues at coordinate 3,016,959 of BSBM01000223.1, forward strand.
TAAAACTTTATGAGTTTTCTCATCCTCATTCCAATGACAATAACATTATTTGGTTAGTTGTTGCTTTGTCTGCGCTATCCATGTTGGTGCCTAGGTTGCAATGCAATGAAATGGCATTATTTGGTTAATTGTTGCTTTGTCAACACTGCCTATACCAATGGATAGGTTGCAATGTGATGATAGTTATTTCTTGTATTACTCTATTGCAACAAATATGAAAAATAAAATTTAGTTATAAAGAAACAAAAGTACATCAAATATCAATTTAGGAAACTTTTTTCTTGTCGATTGACACTTTGATGATAGTTTGATATTAACACTTGTCACTGTAGGCATTTGTCATTATCCTAGTATAGGAAACTACCATTATTAGTGAGGCTCTAAGTATCCCTCATTCACTCTACAATGAATAAGATGACAAAGACAAGTGATGGGGTGAGAATATAAATGAACAAACTCTTTGTTTTCACCTTTTGTATGTGCAACCAACTATAATGATCAACCTAAACATAATGGAATAAAATACAATGTCTCATTTGTGTTAACACGGTTTTTTTTACCATCACAAACCCATCAGATCTTTGGTATCAATTTCAAGGTTTTGTTTCATGGAAAAAGCTTTGTAATTTCATTAATAAAAAGGAAATTACATCATGTAGAAGCCAGAAAGCATTGCATAATATCTATAGAGAGGACACAACACAATTGAAAAAATAAAATAAAAAGTTTAAACTTCCTTGAGTTATAGTCTATAGTGACTATCCATAACCATCCCCCCAAAACCCTTTATAATCATCCTCCTATGAAAGAGGTATTTACCATCGAAAGTTATAAGAAATACAAACTAAAGCAAGCATGTCCAAGAACAACCATTACAGTTAAGACCATACAAAGATTCTCATCCAAAATTCTAAACAATCTTATAAAAAGAGTTAGAACAACATGAACCCCCATAATGTCAAACCAAAAGAAAGCAAGATAATTATATTTAGAGGCTTGGCTTGTTGAAATAATGTAACTTCGAAGAATATTCTACTTGTACTTTATTTTTACTCCGTTCGGAGATGTCATTAATGTAAAAGGTCATGTAAAAGTCATGAGGTAAATCCTCCATTGTAAGTCAGGTCAATAGTACCCAAAAGAGTTGAATATAAATATTATTTGAGTCTCCCTAGAGAGGTCGGCCCAATCAAGTTAGTGAGGTCGGCCCAATTAGGTTAAAAGGTCAAGTGAAAAGTTGAGTATAAATATGTGAGGTGCCTCCCTAATTCTATTCATTCACTCACTCAAGCATTGTGCAAGAGAGGAAGAGGGAAGGTTGCGAAGGAGAAGGAGGATTGTTCTTGGCTCTTGTATTTGGGTTTATTCTCTCTTTATTATGAGACTTGTTCTTTCGGAATTGTACTTTGGTAATCTATATTGAGGAAGTTTTGTTGGGTTTTCTTCCCCTTGAGGGTTTCCCAGGATAAATTGTTGTGTACCTTGTGATTGTGTGTCTTTTAGAGATCCTCTTTATGATGTTATTGTGAAAATGTATTAAATGCTCATGAAGTTAGAATTTAGTCTTTAGTATCATATCATATTAACATGGTATCATAGCTAGACTGAAAAGAGTAGATTTCATTAGGGTATATCTCTCTCTCTTTCTTAGCAAGAAAAGTAGGGTTTCCTACTGAAGAGTAATTTTTTAGTGCAAGTGACATTGGGAAGTGCGCACCTCCTAGGCGCATATTTTGGCACCTAGATCAAAGTTTTTCAGTGGACAAAACTTCTAGAAAGTCAAACCCTAGTTTGACTTGGAACCAGAAAAATCATAAACTGTAGTTCATAATCTCACAAGTCTAGTTTCAGGGGTTAAATTTTGGATTCTTCATAAACTGACCATACCAACATACTCGCCTCAGTCAAGTGCATCTTTTGGTAAGTTCATATTTCATTTATGATAAATTTCAATTTTTGGTCCTTTTTTGTTCTTCGGGATAAGATGGCTCCAAGCACTAAGCTTGATGACAAGTTGGAAGGCATAGAAAATTTCTGTGCTTGGAAATACATAATTGGACTCATTCTAGAAGAGAATGACCTTGTGAAGTTAATTAAGGAAGTTGTGTCGGAACCCAAAGAAGATGAAGAAAAGAAAAAGTACAAGAAGGACATGATTAGAGCCAAGAGGATCATAGCAGATTCCATTAAGGATCACTTGATTCCTCAAGTGTCCTCCAAGAAAACACCTAAGGAGATGTTTGATGCCTTATCAAGAATGTATGAATGAAGAAACATTAATCGGAAGATAAATTTGAGAACCTAACTCAAAAACACAAAGATGAGTCAGGGTGAATCTATCCAAGAATATTTTACAAGGGTTTCTCAATTCAAAGAACAACTAGAAGCAATTGGAGACAATCTTGATGAAGATGAATGAGTGATGACTGCTCTCAATGGTCTTACTAGACCATGGGAATCTTTTATCCAAACAATGTGTGCAAGAAAGGAAACTCTACAATTTGAAATTGTATGGGAATACTGTGTTAAAGAAGAAGCTAAAGTGGAAAATCGAAAAGCACTACTGAGAGATGATGATCAAGCTCTAGCTACCCATACTAGAAGAGGAAAAGGAAAACCTCATTATAAGAAGGAAACTCATAAAGAGTTTCATCCTCCTAAGAAGTTTTAGAAGTACAAAAAGGGAAACTACAAGCAAAAATACTTCTCTTCTTATCAATGTTATCATTGTGATAAGATGGGACACATTGCCAAAGATTGTCGAGTAAGAAAAGAAGAATACAAGAAGAAGAATAACAAAAGGCATCATGCTCATTTTGTCGAAGAGGAAGAAGAAGAAGAAGAAGAAGAAGAAGAAGAACCTCCTAGGAAGTTATCAAAGGAAGAAGTAGAAGAATATGTTTTATAAGATGAAGGATGTACTATATGTACGAGGCCTGAAGAAGAACCTACTTTCTATCTCAACTTTAGATAAGAAAGGGTTTATAGTTGCTTTTATAGATGGTGAAGTTCTTATGTGGACTAGAGGAAAATCTATAGAAGATGCAATTGTTATTGGGATAGAAGAATGAGGCTTATATAAACTAAAAGGTCATTCGAAAGAAGTCTTGATTCAAGATACTACAAGTCCATGTGAACTATAAGGCTTGCTCACATAAGCTACAAATACTTACCACCTGTGAGCAAGGTAGTACCAGGGTTACCTGATATGAAGATTGATCATGAAGGAATATGTAAAGGATGTGCAAAAGGATACTAGGATCAAAAGAGATCCTACCAGACAAACAAAGATAAGTATTTGAATTACCATTTCCTGTATTGTCCAATTGTGTACATATTTATGTTCCCGGTTTTAGGAAGTGTATTATGCATGTTAGAGTGTTTTGCATTAATGGACAGTATACCACTAATATGCATGTGATGGGTAAGTGGCCTCTGGTGCTGTACAAAATTCCATTTCTACAAATCTAGAATGAAACCTCTTTGTTGATATGTTAAGAGTGGTGCACGCTCTTAATGATGCTCTGGTAGAGATGGAAGGCATTTAGAGAGTTATAGTATGAATATGAGATATGGATGAATGTTGTGTTGGCTAAGATAGTTGTATGATTGTGAGACCTATGTATTTATGCACAAGAATTGGTTTTGAAAATTATGAAATGTTTCTAACGATGCAACTAAATTTGACTTGTAGGAAAGATCGTGTACAATCACCTACAAGAGAATAATGATGAGACTTTTTTCGAAGAACAAGTGACAATGGTTCAACTATAACTTTCAAGAATATTTATGAAATCAAGAATGCTACAGATGAACAAAGTGAGGGTTCTCTCAGCAAGTGGGAGTCGACTATGACAAGAAGTTTCTTTAGTGGCCAATGGTTTTCATGTCCCAAATTGGCATTGGGTCACAATGGCCTAAGAACATTTGACATATTCATTAGAGTTTGTCAAATTGATGCTAAGGGTCAAATAATTGCCAAGGAGGAAAATTACTAGTTTCCTAGGTTTGGGGTGGAAGCTTTGGGATTTGGAATAAGGGGAATAATAAATGATGTATGAAAATTAGAATGGCATAAATATTTAATAAAGGAGCTAAATAAATATATATAAGTGAAAATCAAAGTGGCATTTGATCATGAAGACACATGGAGGAAGGGGGACCCACATATCACTAGATTTCCCCACTACACTTGGCATCATTCTCTCACCAATTCTAATTCAGGGTGAATGGTAACATACTTGGGGGAGTTAAAAAGGTATTATTCATTGCATGACACATACAAGGTCTAAATGTAGAGGAAGAGTAACTCCCATGGAAGAGGAAGAGGCAATTTGGAGCTAGTGAGACACTTGGGCTAGATTCCCTAGCTCTATGACAACAATGATGAAGATGCTATGACACCTATGGAAAAAATTAGACCTGAAGGCTGACATATGACATATATGACATGTCAGGGCTAAAAATAGCCTCCAAGAGGGTGCTCAAGGGAGTTAGGGCAGCTAAGATGCTTCTAGATGTGATTTGGTGGAAGTGGGAGACTAGGAATTGTTGTACAAGTGGTGTTCTTTGGGATCTCTTCCCAACTTGAGTTGGCATGAGTCTCTTGGAAGGAATTCGATCCATGGAGGACATTAGAAGTTTATAAATGTCAATAACAAAGAATGAAACCATATTTTGATCATTTGAGAAATTTGCAATTGCATTTGTGAAGAGGGAGAGCTAGTGGATGACTAGTTTCTTTCCTTAGCCAATTTCGAGGGTGAAAGATTCCCATCCAAGTTGGTAATTGGAAGGCCATTCAGACCTTTCATTTGGAGATTTAATGGAGTGTTTATTTGCAGATGTAAGCTACAGGGAAACTCATGGTTTCTTCTTGTGCAACACACTCTCTCAACCATTTCCAGTTTTGATGGCATATTCTTGACCCTTGAGGGAGGGCATTTTTGGTGAGATCTTGTACTCTTTGGGAGAGCTTCTCATGATCTATTTCTGTTGTAATATGATTAATATACTCTGTTATTCATCTCCAGAAAGTTTCAGGTCGAAATACCGAGTGGTTATATGTAAAATGGATTATCAATGAGAAAACAGTGACCATTCCCCCACTAGATTGATGTATGCCAATGTATTGAATATGACTTCGAATGGAAGAATATTTATCTCATATATTTATTATGTATGGACTATCATTGATGAGTATTACAAGTTTCATGTTCAGCACTTAAGCATTTGGAGCCATCTTGCTTAGTTTTATTTTATTTAAAGAAGATTTCATGCTATTTCCCCCAAGGTCGAACTAGTGATTTTTGCTGATGTTTGGGAGAAGGTTAGAACAGACTTAATAATTGATTAATGGTGCAAATGAGACCTAAATAATGTCCCTAAGACATCCCCTACCTATTTTCAGAATTTCGAGTGAGTTTGGAGGCATTTGGAGAGTCATTTTTAGTACTTACCCTGGGGGGATTTGAACCCCAAATTGCTAGTTAAATTCCATACTTTGTCCATAATCTTAAACAAGTTTGCAGAAGTATTTGGATGGTCATAAATCATCCATGAACATCATAATCAAGTACAAATATCATTCATACACCTTCATTGGATGGTCATAAATCATCCATGAACATCATAATCAAGTACAAATATCATTCATACACCTTCATTGAAGATTTAGAGGCATTTGGAGCCAATTGGAGACCTAAAGACCAATACTAGTCAAAGGGAAATTACTAGTAAAGTTCCCTACATTGTCCAGAATTGAAAGAGGATTTGCAGAAGTATTTTAAAGGTCCAAAAGCATCCATGAAAAACATATTTATGTTCTAACATCATCCATATACCTTCTCAGAATATTTGGGAGCATTTGGGGCAAATTGGAGACCTAGGCATCAAAACTAGTCAAAGGTCGAATTTGGGGAAAAAGTGAAAAATTGGTCCTTTTAATAAAAATTTAAATAAGGGTCATTACAATGGTGTATCACACTAGATAGATGGCGTAATTGAAGTAGAATCATATATCAAGTACCCTCTCCTGATGACGAGACTCTAGAATACCATGACATGTTGGAGCCCCAAGAAGCTCCACTCATGACTATTTCTCACAATAGAAATCCAGCTTGGGCTCGTGAAATTATTCAAGATGCAGAGAATTATGGTGCTCCAGAAGGATCCTCGAGACAAATCAAGAATCCAAAGCCATTTTCAAGTTATATGGCTTTGATGTGTGACCTTGTAGACAAAGAGCCTACTTATTTTGACGAAGCCGTTCAAAAGAAAGAATGGGTTGAAGCAAGCTCCAAGAGATTGGTATGGAAGAATTGATAGTTTTATTACGATCTTGGGCTTTACCAAAAGTAAAGCTAACCCTAACCTTTACTTCAAGGTTATGAATGATGAACATGTAATATTATTGCTATATGTGGATGACTTATTCCTGACAGGTAATGATAAGCAAATCTTAGAGTGCAAGAAGAAGCTTGCTGCAGAATTTGAGATGAAATACCTTGGCTTGATGCATTATTTTATAGGTCTTCAAGTATGGCAGATCCCAGAAGGAATCTTCCTTAACCAAGGGAAGTATGCAATAGAAATCCTGAAAAGGTTTGATATGTTGGAAAATAAAGCCATGGCCACACCCATGGATACAAATCTGAAGTTGCTCATTGATGCTTTGTAAGTGGATGTGACACTATACAGACAGATTATTGGTTCATTGATGTATCTGACAAATACCAGTATTTTGTTAAGCCCAGACGTATTCACATTGTAACTACAAAACATGTGATGAGGTACCTAAAAGGTACAATAGACTATGCTCTCAGTTATACTAGAGATCATGACTTCAGACTGTATGGTTATACAGATTCAGATTGGGAAGGAAGTGTCTCATACATAAGGAGCACTTCAGGTGGATATTTTAGTCTAGGGTTAGCCATGATCTCATGGCTAAGCAGGAAGTAGTGCAATGTTTCTCTCAAGCACTGTAGAAGCAGAATATATTGCAGATTGTTTCGCCAGTTGTGAATCTATATGGCTTCGGAAGTTGTTATCAGGTCTATTTGATCTAGAGTTGGATACCACAATGATTCTATGTGATAACCAAAGTTGCATGAAGATGAAAAAGAACCTCGTAATTCTGAAAGGAAGGATCACCAACGTTGTTGTACGGAATCCCGTAATTCCGAAAGGAAGGATTGCCCATGATCCTGTAATTTCGAAAGGAAGGATTGCCCATGATCCTGTAATTCCGAAAGGAAGGATCACCAGTGTTATTGGACTGAATCCCGTAATTCCGAAAGGAAGGATTTTCCATGATCCCGTAATTCTGAAAGGAAGGATCACTAGTGTTGTTGGACTGAATCCCGTAATAATGAAAGGAAGGATTGTCCATGATCCCGTAAATCCGAAAGGAAGGATAACCAATGTTGTTGGACTGAATCCCGTAATTTCGAAAGGAAGGTTTGTCCATGATCCCGTAATTCCGAAAGAAAGCATCACCAATGTTGTTGGATTGAATCCTGTAATCCCAAAAGGAAGGATTGTCCACGATCCTGTAATTCTGAAAGGAAGGATTACCAATGTCGTTGGTCTGAATCCCGTAATTCCGAAAGGAAGGATTGTCCATGATCCCGTAATTCTGAATGGAACGATCACCAGTGTCGTTGGACTGAATCCCATAATTCCGAAAGGAAGGATTGTCCATGATACCGCAATTCCAAAAGGAAGGATCACCCGTGTTGAAATCGATCCCGTAATTCCGAAAGGAAGCATCATGTTGGTTGTTGATAGATGATGTTGTTCCAGCCTTTTGGCGTTGACGATGATGATGTTATTCCAACTTTATGTTGATGAGCCAGATTCGTGTTGTCGTTGTTGCTGATGTATCAATTTTTTATACTGATGTGATGTTGATACTTCAACTCTGTACTAAAGATAATGATGATGTTCCAACTCCCTGCTACAGATGATGATGTTCCAACTCCGTGCTGCATATGATGATGATGATCTTCCAGCAAGCTGTTCCAGTTGCTGATATTGATGTTGTTGAAAAACTTTCGATAATTTATAGATGTACCAACCAATGTTCCAAATGATGTTGTTGATGATGCCTCCCCCCCCTCCTTCTGATGATGTTGTGTAGAGCCACACTTGTTGTTGATTGTTGTTGTCGGTAGAATACCCTTCTTGTTAAGGGGGAGTATTGAAATAATGTAAATTCGAAGAATATTCTACTTGTACTTTATTATTATTCCGTCAGGAGATGTCATTAATGTAAAAGGTCATTTAAAAGTCATGAGGTAAATCCTCCATTGTAAGTCGGGTCAATAGTACCGAAAATAGTTTAATATAAATATTATTTGAGTCTCCCTAGAGAGGTCGGCCCAATTGAGTTAGTGAGGTCATCCCAGTTAAGTTAAATGGTCAAGTGAAAAGTTGAGTATAAATATGTGAGGTGCCTCCCTAATTATATTCATTCACTCACTCAAGCATTGCACACGAGAGGAAGGGGGGAGGTTGCTAAGGAGAAGGAGGATTGTTCTTGGCTCTTGTATTTGGGTTTAGTCTCTCTTTCTTATGAGACTTTTTCTTTGGTTATTGCACTTTGGTAATCTATATTGAGGAAGTTTTGCTGGGTTTTCTTCCCCTTGAGGGTTTCCCATGATAAATTGTTGTGTACCTTGTGATTGTTTGTCTTTCAGAGATCCTCTTTATGTTGCTACTGTGAAAATGTATTAAATGATCATGAAGTTAGAATTTAGTCTTTAGTAGCATATAATATTAACATGGCCATCCTTATCCTCCCATATATGCCATCTTTTATGGAGCAATAACAAACATTCTTTAGATAACCATTCATCTTGTGCATTCCTCTATCTAAATATATGGTTAAAGGAGATGGATCATAAAGTAGACTCCAATTTATGAATATCATTGTCTTTCAGTTGCAAAATATTTTTTTTGCATGCACATTATTCCTCCATACACTTGATAATAACTCACAAGTTCCCATAAACTTGGATGTTATGTGCCCCTTTTTCAAGAGATAAATTAAGATCAAGATTTAGTTCCATAATATATAACAAGTTGTTTGTCCCCCTTTCCAAACCTGCTTTTAATCTAAAACCATGAGAATCTGATAAGTGGAAAAACTCCTCAACTGTGTAGAGCCGAGGATTTACTTGAGCTACTCCATTAAAACAAATCCAAGCCCCTGGCTTGTCAATGATTTCTCACACAACTTTCCCAGTGTGCCCAATCCTAAGTTATATGAAACTATTAAGGATATTAAAGCTCTAGATGGCACTTTGTGTAGAAGGAATGTGTCCATACTCAAATTGACTGGCATTCCTAGCCAACCAAATTCCCTAAGTTTTCTATAAAAGAGTGAGCTTTGAAACTCTCCACAACAACATTTCCATCCCAAGTTTTTAAAAATTCTTCAATTGAGGTTCCATTCTAGGATTTTATTGAACCAACATAATGTGCAATCTACTTCCAAGGTTGAATAGAATAAGAGAAATAAATAAGTAAATGAGAAATATATTCATCATTGTTCTTACATATTGGACATCTTCCATGCACACTCTTGTTTCTTTTTTGTAGGTTATCCCAAGTAAGTATCTTTTTATTGAGAGTGAACCACATTTAAATTTAGTATTTTAAAGGGTATTTATACTTCCAGATAATCTTCTACCAAACTGGGTCTTCCATGAAAACACCTTCTCTTAAAATCTTATAACCAAGCTTTGGAGGGTATATACCTCCAATTGGATTCCTCGACCATAATAGTTCATGATCTTCTTCTTTTATCCCAGCATGGATTGTTCAGAGTTTTTCATATATCCCTCCCACTGCACAACCTCTTCAACGCTCATACTAATTATATCAACAATTTTCCACTCTTATTGCCAAATTGTGGTAAGATCATCATTTGTAGCTTGGGTAAGAGTAAAGAGCCCTTTCTCTTGAAGAATAACTATAAGATTATATATAAATCTGAAGCTGTCATGACATTCAACCAACAGATCTTATTACCTAGTCTCATCCTATGACCATCCCCCATCGACCAATTACAACAAACTTTTGTATTGTGCCTTCCAAATAACCAATCCATTATGAGAAGACTTTAATGATGATTTTAACCAATCCCCAACTAAAGTTGGAGCTATATACTTCTTTAAGAGCACTTGACACCATAATATTTTCCCATTATTAACTTCCAAATAATTTTTGATGAGAAAACAATTGCAAAATGATAAATATTTTTCAAACCCCACCCTCCCATGAGCTTCCCATATCCTTTGGAATTACTAGCCTTTGTTATTTGACTAATGGAATACCCCTTTTATCCATACTCATGGACCATAAAAATATATAACTTATTTTTCGGCTTGTCTATAACCCCTTTTGGAATGAAATATAGTGTCATCAATTAAACATGGATAGCTTTAATCACTAAATTTACCAAGATAAGCCTCCCTCCATGTGACAACCAATGATTAGACCAAACAAAAAGTCTTTTTTTAACATTGGCTATTAACCAATCCCGATACTTTTTACCATAGTCATTTGGATTTATGAATAAAACAAGACACTTCAAACCACCATGTATCTTAGTATATGAAAAAGGAAACAATTTTATAAAAAAATTAATATCCTCATCATTCGCACTAGGTAAATAATAATAATGATAAAATAGTGGACTTTCTAGTATTTACCATCATCCAAGATTCAATGCAGTATAGATTTAGAACATCGTTGAGTTTGGTAGCATCCCTCCTTATTCAATCACAAAACAATAGAATGTCATCTATATACAATCAATGAGTCATGGACATCAAACCTAACTTGATACCCTTCAAAGATCCTAATATATGTATTTCCAACAAGGCCCTACTTAGACATTCATTCACAATAAGGAATAATAAGGGTGATAACATACAACCTTGTCTCAACCCCTTCCCATGTTTGAAAAACTACAAAGTAAAACCATTTATCAAAATGGAAAAGGAGATCATGGAAACACAACTCAAAACCTAAATTACAAAATGAATACAAAACCCTATACAAATCAACATTAACCTCATATAAAACTAGCTAGCCCTATCATAAGCTTTTGATAGGTCTATTTTAATCACCATAATATACATATTCCTAATACTTATGGAATGCAAACCTTCTTGTGCAACCACAACTGCCTCATAGATCTACCTACTTGATAAAAATCCAAATTGCTCATGGGAAATTGAGTTTGATAATAAACTTTTCACCTACAGAGCGATGATCTTTGTAATGATTTATAAATATAACTACATAATGATATGGGTCTAAATTCTATGGATGTAGATATATTCTATGTCTTTGGGATGATGGCTATAAAATAACATTAAAGATTATCAACATTATTCATCTAACTTCAGAATCCATATAACCATCATACGATATTCTTCAATTGTTTCTTGAAAGCCAATGAAGAATTCAACATGCCATCCATTTGGACTAGGAGCTTTGTTCTTTTTAAGACTATGAATAATTTCTTCCAATTCACCCCTCGATACTTCTTCCATAAGTATTTTGTTATACTCTTCAAAGACAAAAATCAACAAGTATGATGTCATGTGCATGATCTCAACTATATTTACCCTACTATATTCCTTATAAATATCACCAAAGTGCTCCATATCAAATTTTGCAATGTCCTCAAAACTTGTAACCACTCTCCATTATTGCTATCAACCTTCTAGAAATTATTTTGTTTTTTCCCATGATTTGCAAATTGGTGAAAATACTAAGTATTTTCATCGCCAAGGATCCACTTTTTAATCTCAAAGCAGTCTCTTTGTCCTCCAATAATTTTCTCTTTCTTTGCTCCAGCCTATATAACTTGTCTTTGAATTCTTTTGTTGGGAATCCTACCAAATCCTATTTGTACAAACCTTCCATTTGAGATTAAAACTCTTCTAGCTCCCTTTTTTTTCTCATGAGCCCAAGATACGACCAATTGTTTGGTATGCTAAAATGGATAGCTTTCTTCTTGACACTAGTTTTTCGAGATGTCATTCTAAACCCAATGTGTATACCAAGAAAGTAGGAAATCATATCATAATACTTTTTTTTGTGTTGTTGACCTTATTCTTAGTGGAAGTAACCCCAAACTTTTAACCCATGTGAAATCTAGCCTTAAGAAGAAATTTGAAATGACAAACTTAGGAGTTCACATTATTTTCTTGGTCTCCAAGACTTGCAAACCAAAGAAGAAATATTCCTTTCTCAGCCCAAGTATGCACGTGACCTTCTTCACCGCTTTCACATGGAATATTGTAAACCAATCCCATCTCCCTTCCAATTTGGAGTCAAACTTGTTGCCACATGCACTACACCTAAAGTAGATGCTACCTTGTATTGTCAGTAAGTTGGTAAGCTTTTGTATTTGACGCATACCCATATTATTATTTATTTTGTTGTTTTCATGTTGCCCAGTATATGTAAATGATCCATTAAAGTCACTGGAAAACAACAAAAGGATACTTTAATATATTTGGGGTATTGCTCAATTTGGGATTCACTACAGTTTAGGGGGGATCCTTTGTTGGTTAGTTACATTGATTTCGATTGGGTTGGAGATCCCAATGATCTGAAGTCTACTAGAATTTATGCTTTCAATCTTCATTTTGGACTTATCACTTGGGTTTGTAATAAACAACGAGATATTTATCTCTCTTCAGTAGAAGAAGAGTATTGAACCATAGTTAATGAAATTCGAGAAGCTGTGTGGCTTCAACGAATCCTTTAAGAGTTTGGATTATGATAATAACATATGAGTACCCTCTGGTGTGACAATGAAAGTACCATCAAGATATCTAAAGATCCAGTTCAACATCAATGCAACAAACACATTGAACTACACATGCACATCATCATAAAGCTTATTTACGATCACATTCTTGAAGTGCTCTTTTTCCCTATAAATGATCAAGTTGTTGACATTTTCACAAAGTATCTTACAATAGATTTTGTTTTCAAGCTTTGACATATGTTAGGAGTTCAATAGGTTGTCATTCAGGGGGTATAGCCTCTAAGGCCTCCTTGCTTCTCATATTGTGTCACCTTTATAAATCCTTCAATCTTATCCCAAGTTGTTCTTAAGAGGGGATGTTAGGATATTTAGACACTTAGGATTTAGTCAGGATCAACTCACTCTAATGTGTCTTTAGGGTTTCTTTAGTGTGCATTAACTTGCATTTGTTTATGTAATCCGACGGTCGCAATATGTTCTAGACATAAAGTTATTCAATGGTTCTTCTTCTCCTTGATCTTAATAGCTATATTGATCTATGGCTTAACACCCAATTAGTCCATGATCTCTATTTAAAGAGCATGGAGGTTCATTTGTTGACGATCAATTGTGAGAAACTCATATGTAAAAAAAATTCGATTTGGACTAATATATTACCTCAAGTGATCGTGTTGGGTATGACCATGGATAGTTTCCCTCTCTAAGGGTTTGACCACATAATAAAATATTGGTGTGTTGATACATGATTTATTTGTGTGAGTGGTTCCTTAAGGTGTTATACCTATGTGGAAATACCATATTTTAGTTGAAAATGGAAACTTACCAAGAAAGAAGAATTTATTAATAAAGAGACAATGACTAAACCTATAAAACTAAATAAGTCTCCAAACATAAAAATCCAAGTCATGGAGAAAGGAACCAATACAAATACAATCAAAACCACAACTTAGAAAGATGCAAAACCAATGGAAGTAAGGATATCTTCAAATGTTGAAGTCCAAATAATGCAAAATCCAAGTGTCCTTACTAATAAATATTTAGTATTCAACAAAGCAACACAAGTGCATGAAGAAGACATCATACCAAAAATGAATAAGGAAAACACTACATGTATGATAAGGAAACATCATTCTACAAGGACACCTTATCTACATCCAAACCACAAGAATCAATACTTTAACCGATCCATGTATTGACATTGCTCAGATCAAGGACAATATTGAAATTACATTCCAAAGAGTGTTAATTCTAGTACAACCCCATCTCATAACATAAGGCATCACTACATAAATCCACAAAATATCTAATTATGGTGGGAAGACCCTTTCATAGGTTGAAAATTATGCTCAATGCTTCGAAGACGATATCATCTTGTATTCTCAACTATCACATCTTCAAGGATGAAGAGTCATGAGAAGGCATTACAAATCAAAACAAGAGAATTTTTTTTCCATAAATATGCTTTGAGGAGAAAGCATTTGATCTAAAGGGGAAGGAATTGTAATGGACATAACATATATAACATCAAATAAATAATAATAATAATAATAATAAAATGAAGTGTCACATCTCAACTAAGTGACACAACCTAATTAAAGGACATGATTGTTCAACCATCGTGACTAGTCAACGTGTATAAGTACATCATCGCATGGCATTGCAAATCGTTCTATTCATCTATATTATTCAATTATTAAATATTTTTCCTATATGGATTTCTGTCTATTGTCCTTCTTATGTTGGATATTTGTTAGTATATGAACATTGTTCATTCCATATAACTTCTATCATTGATCCACAACCCCTTGCTGATGTAGTAAACAATCCATGTTTCTACAAATGGACATAAAGACTTCTACAAATATATATAATAATATATTGAATAATGTTTGATTGATAATATGATTATTACAATAAGCCTTGTGACAAGATATTTATACAGTCATGAGCTGAAGACATATGTGGCCTTTGACCTTTCATTATCCTAAAGCTATTATTATTAAAAGTAGTGGGATTAGTAATATGTTTATAACATTGCGACCACCGCGAGGAACAGTTTCTCCTCAAAGCATAGTAAATAGGACTCTCTTTGACCACCTTGAGGAATGCTTTCTCCTCAAAGCATAGTAAACAGGACTCTCTCTAGCTAATCATGTTTTCCTGGTGGAATCAAGTTTGTTTAGTTTTAGTGGTTCACTTCAAAAATGCAGTGTTGGCAAGGTTCCTTTGCATTGCTTGTATCATATACCGAATTATTTTGACCTGGTTATTTAACGAGAATCCTTTATATTGTTTGGTCACATATTTCCCTTGCTACTGATGTATGTTTCAATGTGTTTCTTTCTATTTTTTTTTAATAGTTGTAATTCACTTTTCTTAATATCGGAACCTTCAACACCATGTAATTTATAGTGTTGACCTTGCTAATTAAACCCCGTGAATTAAGGTTGGTGGTATAAGTGCCCAACCGCATCAACCATTCTACAACTAGCATTATATACATTTATTCGAGTGGTAGAGCATAAAATCTTGTTTGTAGTTCTAGTTCTTGTATTTGAACTAGTACTTTATGACATATTCCTATTTATTTGACCTTTTGTCCATCAACGACCGCAACATTGAGGTACTTGGTGGGGTACACAAAAAGGTTTATTTGTTTTATTAACAACAATGCCAATACAATTCCGAGTACTATTGAAATATACAAGTACCGTAACATTTATCTCATTTATGACTCCTTTAATCTTCAAGATCTTAAGTTGTGATTCCCCATCATGGTTACTAGTGGAACTGTAGGCTTGCTTTATTATTTTTTTGGAACATGTATCTTAGTGGCCTTTATGAGATGAGACAGAATGTATTTTGCAATTGATTGTTGTATTTGGTCCTTTTGAGTCATATTTTCTATTTGACGCATGTATTTTCATTTATATTTTGTTGAACATGTGAGATTGAAGCTAATGACATTTTTGGTGGTGCTTTATTTTTCAATTATTGGTATTTTAATTTTAAATCCAATGGGTTGACTTGTTCTACCCTGATCTCTTTCAGGCACTATCATCACTAAGTTCAATCTTCGGGTGGAATTTTGTAAGTTTCAGTTTATGAATTGTACCCACTGGTAATTTTGTTTGGTGGGTTCAAAATCACTACTTCACTCCCTTCCACTATTTTTGTATACTACAGTGACTTGTACTAGAACCCATTTCCTATTAGTGGCAAATATTTCCCTTCTTTATTAATTCTAACCATTGTCTTTAGGGTTCTTCGCTTAACTTGTTAAGTTTGTCACCATTTTATGGATTCTTTTCCCTAGCTCTTTTTTCCACTGCACAATACCATCCAGATTTTTCATGGCACTACTGGCTTCATTTTCATAACAATGATCATCTAGTTGCAATTTGTCACTATCATCCATGTTAGTGATGGCTTCTTTGGGTGGGGGGAGGGGGCAATTTACTTTTACTCTGTGTGTGTGTGTGTGTAGTTTTTTAAACTTGGAAAAAAATTATAAAGTAAAAATTCATTTTTTAATAAGCTAACTAGAGATAATTTTGGATAAAATGCCAAAGTTAAAAAATTAAACAATTTAGGAGTACTTTTGAACGAGTGTGTCTAGAGGAAAAGTCACATACAAATGGAATTAAATAAGCACATTGTGTACATATGTATAGATTTTAAATTGAAGAGTATATGGGTTGTCAACATATGGAAATATGCACATGAGCGATTGGCATGGTGGCAACAGAGGAGCATAGGGATCGTATGGTGTGATGGTAGACAGATTTGTAAAGTGGTGGTATGACTGCTCTTCCTGGTATCATACTTGAAAACTAGTGGCCATAAATAATGAATGCATATAGCATTGTATGGTATAAGAATGGCATTGTTATGGAGTGCATGGAGAAATAGTGATAATAACATATTGTATGAACAATGTACAAAACTTATTGATGGTTGTGCACACTAATTTGTTGGTTGCTTGACCCCATAGTTCTATGTGTGTTGCTTGACCTTGTACTTCTTCTCTACCAAATGAGAAATTCAAATCACCTTTACAATAATATTGTTTTTCTTTAGAAGATCCATTCTAAACAACTTCTCCCAATATGCCACCCTATCATGATAAGGATCATAGAGGTTTAGGCCTATTATCTCTTTGCCTAACTCCAGGGAGTAAAGAACAAATCCTGAACCTAAATCATCATACAATTAGTTAGTGTAGTGAACTTATCAAGAAAGCCACCTTGAAATTAACCCTCATGAATGTCCTCAAGCAAAAGTAAAAGAAAAGGACCAACCCACAAACCTTTTACTCAACTCAGAAACAACCCCCCCCATCTCCTATAGATTCTTGTAACATGACAATGTTAGTTTTGTGAATTTCTACAAGCCTCTTTAGGGAATTTTGTTTTGAGGAACTACTTAGTCCTTTATAATTTAGGGATAGACATATCATGGCCCTACTTTTTGAGAGGGATCATCTGCTCGAAATACCCCTAAAATTGAATATCGTTTCATTGATATGCGTTAAAAAACTATGTTTGCTTGGGACTTGAAAAATAAGACTTCCCACCCCTACCAAATGTGTTCACCTCTTTCCAAAAATTTATTTCAAGACCTCCATTAACTACACCACCTTCAAAGCTAAAAGAAACCTTTCTTGTCCTCAAATTGTACTTGCACCTCTAGATATATTTCTTTGTTTCTCCTTATAAATATCACTACCCATAGACAATTTATGAGACTCTTTCAAACAAACATTCCCATCATTACTTATCCTACCCTTATCCACAATCAAAGAAATTATATGTCACAACGATTCCCACCCTTCATAACCCCACATATAATTAATCTATCTCAGCTAGTTATAGGGACAATCGACTTTTAACCTAGACATAAGATCCATACTACAACCCTTACCCATTTAAAATGTCAAATTTAATGGAAGAAGGTATTTGAATGACTTACCTAATTCTATAATGGCTTGTCCCATTGAATGCCATTTCCAAGAGTAGAATTCTGAGCTTCTAACTAGGATTGGTTGCAGTTCTTTTCATGAGGCCTTTTCATACTCAATTCCTTTCAACTCTTTTCTAGTGTTGGGTTGTCCATATGGTTGCACTTTCCACTTATCCTCAACTGATCTTTGACTCTTTCAAACCCATTTTTTTCCCCTAAAGGATAAAGCACAATCCTCCACCAAATTATCATATTTGTGATATGTAACACACAATGGAAAGAAACTCCATTGTAATCTAGATGTCGGTAAAAAGACTTGGAACCCTTTTAAAGGTGGATATCTGCTGCTGAACCATTTTTGAAATCAAGTACTAAAAGGATTCTCTCAAAAGACATGTTCCTTGAATTATGAAAGTTCATATCATCCTCTAAAAATTGTCCTAAGGAATTTCCAATCTCCTTCAACAACTCCTCAGGTCAAAACTCGATCGGAAGGCCCAATAGCTTCACCTAAACCAATATCATTCCAAGTCTTTATATCCTGGAACCAAAACAAGAAAACCATTTCTTGAGAGAAAGTGGTGTGGAATCCAATCGCTAATGCATTGATAATATTTTCCCGTGTCAATCACTGAATTAAAGGTAAAATACATCCAACCACTATAAAGAAAATACAAAATTAGAGAACAACCTAACACATTCACATTCCATTTTTCATCCAATTTCTAATGTTTTTCTCACTAAACCTCATGTAAAAAATTATCTCTGCTAGAGTCTATAAATCTACATTGACTACTTAGAGCATTTTGATGTCTTCTCCTGTTACAAGATTAATAGGGTTACTTCTCTTTTTTCTACACCTTTTCCTTTTCTCCTTATTGAACCCCTCATTGGCCTCAATCTAAATGTGTTCAACAACTCCATTGACCAAGGATTCTGCCCCTCCCAATTTATTAGAATCCTTTACATCATATTCACCTTCAAAAACCCTTTCGCCACTTAATTCAATCTTATCCCCCAACACACTAACATTCCTTAACCCATTGAACACAACTAGATCAAACTTTACAAAATAAGTGGCATTCCTACAAATGCCTTCCTTGAAAAAAGAAACCATTGCCTTTGTGCATTTCACTAAATTGTTCGCATTAGCAAACAAGTATCCATAACACTTGTCAAATTTTAGGCCCCTATAATACCCCCATTTTGAACCTCGGGATATATCACCTTTTAATGTAAATATTGCATATATGTGATGTATGATTCCTAGTGTGGAGCTCAAGGCCAAGGCCCCTCTAGTGAATGCTCAGCCTTGAAGGGCTGGTATTTTATGTTGTGCTATCCATGTGCTAGTGAGCCATGGGGAAATTGTAAAAATGATGTAAATAATTGTAATGCAAATAAAAATACCAAGGGGATCGCTATGGATGCAACTAAATGAGGGGGCTATGTGTATCCACTAGGGAGAGGTGAGGGGGTTGTGGGATTGAACCCTATGCTGCCAAATGTCACCTTGAGAACCCACATTTGACTGTCCTAGCTGCCATTTATTTATGATGTAAGGAAGTACTTCAGAAATATATCCATGAGAGTGATGGAGTATGGGCAGCCCTGAAATTTGTAAGGTAGGGTATGGGATCGATTGGCTTGACCCATAAGTCACCCTACCTCACGGGGGGAGGTTTTCCCTCATCCCCATTCCAAGCTTGAGGAGGGAAGGTTTAGTTTTCATGGAGGATTTTTTAGTTGGGACGCAGGACGCATGCCCAGCAGTGAATAAAACCAGAAATCGGGTAGGGTGGCGAGGTGCTTCGGCCAATCTAGAGTTTAAAGGCCGAGGAAAGTCCCCCGGCCAATGGATGCAGAGAATGGAAGCTTGAAAGAGCAAATCTTTGCTTCGGAGAACTTCTTACGCCCATCGCGGGTGGGGCTGAGACACGTGTGGAGCCTTTCAGAAGATGCTCAGTGAAGCAGTTGGCCCTTAAACAGTTATGCACCTAGTCAATTCATTCAACTAACAAAATGGGGCTTACGTCCACACTGCCTACTTTTTACAAAATTGAAAATCGCGATTCTAAGTTAGGCAACGTTTTGGAGTTCCAAGATTGCCCTGGGAATCGTATGGACAGTGGAATTCGATGGGGAAATCCATATACCCGAATCGTGGGGCGAATCTAAGAAGGTTAGTTGCCAAAAACTCCATAGGAGAACCCAAATTTGATAGTCAAAAACCTAGTTGCGGTACAGAGCCATTCAACCGCAACGTTGAGGAAGGTCCAAGAGAGGACCGCAGTGGGATAGAGACTAGGGGGTTTATACTTCACGGTAGAGCCAGTGAGGGCTCATTTAACCTTGGTTTAGAAGTCGGGACCAACCATACTTGCCCAGGTCAGCGCTGAGGGAAGGGGCACCCGAGGGACTGTGCAGCAGAGAAGAGGACCTTACTTAGGCTGAGAATGGAGGTGATGGGGGTGCCTGAACTGTCTGAAGCCAATTGGACATGCTTGTAGCTCTGTGGTTGAGCTCATTGTATTAGGAAACTTATACCCTGTCTCCCCACTTGCTTGACAGAGCCTGCTGTGTGTTGGATGACCCTGAATGACTGTTCCTAAGGCTATGAGTGACCCTATTAGTTCCTCCTTAGTGGATACATAGCCCCATCTCGGGGGTGGTCTATGAGTGTTGAAAGAAAAGGAAAAATAATAATAATAATAAAAATTAGCAGGTTGATTCTAATGAGCTCCCCCATCACCTCTAAAGGGCACCGAGGGGACCAGGGGCATTATAGGTGGTATCAAATCCCAAGGTTTCAGCATTAGGGCTGCTTGGTCCAAATCAAGAGCTTACGGGCTTGTTAGAGCTGCAGAACGAACATATACTGAGAAGGATCGACGATCGCGTAGCATTTCGCTAGGTGAAGTGCGCGAGAGTTAGTGGAAGATTGGTCCACGAAATTCCACTGAAAAAAGGATTGATACCTTTGGAATCCGCCTTGAGTGAGTGAGACCTGACAACCAACAAGGACTGTCTAATCAACAAATAAAGGCCGATTCGGATCCAGCTAGACATCTAGCCCTTTACCTGGCATCAATATTGAGCAATTGTAGTGCTCATAAGTGCAGGGAAGTCCAAGAAAGGCCAAGTTGGAATTGACCATAATTTATGAAAGCAATGTGAGCAGCAAGGCATGTGAACCTAGTGCAATGTGAGCTATTGCGATGATCAAGGAAAGCTACATAGGGCTGACAAGATGGTTGCAACTTAAAATTGGAGAATGATATCCAAGGGAAATGTTGATAAAAAGGGAAATTTATCACCTTAAACTATTTATGTTTATAGCATAAGAATTGTATGCTAGAAAAGTAACAAGTAGGAATGTGTATGCATAGTAGACATATTAAGAGATAATGCACACTGCAAGTAAACTTATGTGTGATTGCATATGGTATTGCATATTGATAAAGTTGTGATGTTTTACATATGCAATGAGCCAGTTATGATAATTATTGTGGTTGATAATAATTATTGTGGTGGATAATAATTATTGTCGTGGTAAGGGTTGTAGGACCAAGATAATAGAAGCATGACTAAAGATGTTGATGCTGATATTGCATATGACTAGCATCCTTGTGAAGAAAGGTTGGAGCACAAATCTATGATCAAAAGATCGATGTAATGACTATGTAGCCCTTGGTAAGAGGCCAACTCATCAGGTAACATTAGATATGTTGATGGCAGCCATGCAGATAATGTTTTATTTATACTAATTGTATAAATGTTGAGAAAGGATGGGTAAGAATTCCTTCAACCATATTTTTAATCATCAATAAAATGGTATGCATGTAAGGTTGAATGCATTTATGTGAATGCCATACCATCATGATATGGTGAGGTATGGGGTAGTAAGGGAAACGAGTCTCATACCCTGTGACTGTTTAAAATTTAGACTGCATTCATGAGAAATAAGAGCATGCCATGCGTGAGACCATGAAGATGTTGGGTTGCGAATCCTGCAGTGCTCAACAAGTATACCATGAACTCCCTATTGGTATTAATATGGGGTAAAACCTCTTTTCTAACATGGAGGGAGTGAGTGAACTCCTGATGTTGTGTTCAGGTGAAGAAGGCAGGCACCCAAATAGTTAACCAAGTGATTGGGGAGATGACTGGGTATGGTGTTGAAGCATTGGCTAGGATGTCCAACTTACCATGGCAAGAAACCTATGTAGGCACAAAAATGTTTTAGATCAATGCTGTAGTGCATTGAGTAAATGTACATTGAAAGATTTTATAAATCTTGTGGTTATGCATAAACATGCGTGAGTACATATGTTAAGATGCATTGTGTGAATGCATGATCGTGGTGTATACTTCATTACAATTCGTTGATAGATGAAATGGTAGAATTATTGAAAATTCTAAGATCCTTTCATTAGATGCTACGGGGAAAGAATTGCATGAAGAACGTAGTTGTGTTTGATGGGATACCAAAATGCTCTGTTGAGAGGACATAGTTGTATGAAAGGATATGATTGTGAGATCATGATTATTTAAAGTTTTATTTGATGGCATAGATAATGTGATTGTATATTGCATTTTATTGTGATAATGATGCATATAAAATGATTTTATTTTATTGCATTTGAAATATTAACAACTGATGGTGTGTTATAATTCCAAGATCACTTTAGTGATTGTTGTAAATGTTGCAATGCAAATATTATATGTGTGGGTACTCAAAACTTGTTTGGCTGATTGAAAATTTAGATCGTAGGTAGAATTGCCTTGCATATGGAAATGCATGTAAGTCCATAATAAAGGATGGAATATACCATGCGGAAAAGCCAAACATTGTGAGAAGAATCTCATGGATGGGAAATTTGATTTCTGTATGAAATAGATTTGAAAATTTCTGATTTAAGTTTATGAGAACGATCTCATGGTTGCAAAATCTAATTTCTGTAGGAAAACGGATTTGTAAACTTCATATTTGAAATTTCGCTAATAATTGTTAATGACTGTTTGGCTAATCTAGAATTGTTTCAAGATTACATATTGTAGGTGGATGTTCAGGTTATGGCCACAAGTGTAAAACCATAATGGACAGAGTGATACCACTTACAAGAGCCAAACAATATGAGGACGACCTCATGGTTAAATAAATCAAATTTATGTAGTGAACATAATTGTAAATTCATATTTGAATTTGATTATTGATGTTATCGATTGATTGGTTGTTTGTGAATTGTGCCAGGATGACACATTACAGGAATACCATGTGCTATGGCCTGCAAGAGAAAAACATCATGCAAAGGAACTCATGTTTTGGAAATCTAGTTTCTGTACAAAACATATTTGAGAAACTCTCATTGAAATTATTATGATAATGTCTCATCTGAACTGCTTGTTGGTAAACAATGCGGCCATGGTAAGAAACCTGTGTAGGCGCAAAAATGTTTTAGATCAATGCTGTAGTGCATTGGGTGCATTGAGTAAATGTACATTGAAAGATTTTATAAATATCGTGGTTATGCATAAATATGTGTGAGTACATATGTTAAGATGCATTGTGTGAATGCATGATCGTGGTGTGTACTTCATTACAATTCGTTGATAGATGAAATGGTAGGATTATTGAAAATTCTAAGATCCTTTCATTAGATGCTACGGGGAAAGAATTGCATGAAGAAGGTAGTTGTGTTTGATGGGATACCAGAATGCTCTATTGAGAGGACATAGTTGTATGAAAGGATATGATTGCGAAATCATGATTATTTAAAGTTTTATTTGATGGCATAGATATTGTGATTGATCCGCATGCGCCTAGGTTCACAAGGGGGACAACAGTTTGACTGAAAGAGTTGTCTCTCTTATGGCGGAAGCATAAGAATGATATTAAGCAAAGCAAGAATACACTACGCACATAAACATACAGACACAGACAATATGCAGGAATGTGAATTGATTTCTCTATTACTGGATGTAAAGATCATAAGACTTCTTCGATGTATAATACAATAGTTTACATGCTTATATAGAGTGTTGAGACGCTTGGGTGCCTACCCGTTATGTTCAGTTACAAGATAATTTAGAACGGTTTCGGAAGTTCAACCGTTACGGTCGACTAGAAGACAGAGAGACAATCTGTCGAAGTTCGACAGTCGCAAGTCGATGCTGCATGTCGACGTCGCGAGACTATTGAGGTCGCCGAACTTTGTCGAAGTCGTGTCAAGTTCGGAACTTATCGAAGTTGTGCCGAATTCGATGACTTGTCGCAGTTGATGTTATAATCTGACAACAATTCCAACTATTGGAATGGATCAGACCTCCTTCCTTAAGAAACAATGGTCCCCATTGTTTGCTTGGTCAGGTGAGCAAACTTGTTGGTTAGTTCAGTAGCAAAGTACCACTTTCCTTGGGATGGGAGCTGTCCGACTTTAGCAACCTGAAATAAGGGAATTATGTTCGTCCTTGTATGACATACTCGTCATCCCATGATGGTGTCGTAAGGAAGAGGCTCTTGAACATCTGGATGGATGTCTTCAGAATCTGCTGTTTGCAAGTCGTGCTATTCCAACGGTGGTGCATGGTATGGTCAAAGTAGATCCACGTTGAATACTGGATGTAGACCCAGGCATGAAGGAATGTCGAGCTGAAAAGCATTTTCTCAAATATGCTGAAGAATACTGTATGGACCATAGCACAAAGGTTTCAACGTCTTGTATGGGCCAGTGAAGCGTTCCTTCTTGAGATGTAACCAGACTTTATCCCAAATTTGGAATGAATGAGGGATACGATGCTTTTCGTGTCGGGCCTTAGCTTTCGCGTTTGCTCGCTGCAACATGTCCTATGCTTGTCGCTGGATGTCATAAATTTGATCTCAAAACTTGACTACTTTGTCAACTTCTCGCTAGTTGTAGCTGGTGTCATTTGTCTGTGTCGAGGAGCTGATCAAGTCAATAGGCGCTGGAGGTTGAAATCCTTAACAGATCTCAAAAGGAATCTTTCTCGTAGAGCTGTGTTGAGCATGATTGTAGTTGTACTGTATATATGGAAGACTATCATCCCATGTTCTTCGATGCTTGTGGTTGTACATGCGAAGCAGTTGTACTACCAAGCGATTCACAACTTCTGTTTGTCTGTCGATCTAAGGATAGAAAGCTGTAGACAATGAGAGTCTTGTGTCTAGTTGCTGCCAAAGAGTCTTCCAAAAGATGCCGATGAATCTGGGACGGGGCAAACTACAAAGGCTTATGGTCAGTGAGAATGACCGTTTCCTTGCCAAGATGTAATGCCTCCATTGCTTGAGAGCTTCCACAATGGCATACAGTTCTTTTTCGTATGTCGAATATCTTCTAACAATGTCATTAAAAGTTTCGGAATGCAAAATGACTGGGTGACCAGACTGAGTGATCACTGCGCCCAAGGCATAATACATTGCGTCCATCTCAATCTCAAAGGGCTGATGCAAATCAGGTAACACAAGTATTGGTGCAGTGTAGAGCTTGTGTTTGAGCTGTTCAAAAGCTGCTTGTTGTGTCAATGTCCATTTGAAGACAGTTTTCCCATTTCCTTTCATCAACTGATGCAAGGTCCAGGCTATGTGACCGAATCCGAGTATGAATCGTCGATAGAAATTCGCCAAACCAAGAAAAATTCTTAGTTCTTGAATGCTTTGAGGAATGGGCCAATCTTTGAGAATTTGTACTTTGTCTGGGTCAACGTGAATGCCTGCAGAGTCAATTACAAACCCCAAATATTTGATGCTTTTCATCGCAAAGGAACATTTGTCCATGTTTAAGTAGAGTCGATGTTGATGGAGAGTGTTGAGGACTTGTTGAAGCTGTCCGACATGTTCTTCCCATGATCGACTGAAAATTAAAATGTCATCGAGATAGACAATGACCCATTTGCCGATGAAAGGTCAAAGAATGTTATCCATGTATCGCATGAATGTCGCAGGTGCATTGGTTAAGCCGAAAGGCATGACTAACCATTCAAACAATCCTTCCTTGGTATTGAAAGCAGTTTTCCATACATATGAGGGCTTAATCGGAATCTGGTGATATCTCGACTTGAGGTTAAGGTTAGTAAAGAATGTAGCACCTTTCAAACAGTCGATGAGCTCATCTATCCGCGGCAAAGGGTACCTATTCTTCACCAAAATTTTCTTGAGTGCCCTGTAGTCGATGCACATGCGCCAAGTATCATCTTTCTTTGGAACGAGGATGACTGGGCTTCCACAAGGGGAGGAGTTGGGTCAGATATTACCTTTGTCGATCAAATCTTGGATTTGTCTACGAATCTCTTCATTTTAGAGAATTGATCTTCTGTAAACAGATGCGTTAGGTAATGAAGAACTAGGAGCAAGTTCAATAGAGTGTTTTACCTGGCAATGTCGAGTTACTCCATCTGGAACTTGGAATAGGTTCTGGTAATCATCAAGAATATTTTCGATCTGCTGCTTCAGTCGGGAGTTGCACTGGTCGGTGAATCAATTGGTTGCTACAGTCTTCCTAGAATGTTGCGGCTTTATCATAATCAATGCGAACTTATGAGCATGATTGGTAAGCTTCTTCTTCTATTTAGCAGTTATCATTGAAACCGTTGGTGTAGGTTGTCATTCTGGTACGTTGTACCGTTGATTTCGAATCCTGACAATCACCTTCTGTGGTCGTGACTGGTAACTTCCATGGTGATCCCATAGGTAAGGTTTCCCAAACAAGACGTCGGTTACCGAGAGTGGTGCCACGTCGCAAAGTAATTCATCTTCAAAAAGCTTTATGAAGTAGGCAAGCTTGCATTGTCGAGTGATCGTTAGCTCTTGTCCATCCTTCATCCAACCGATATTGTAAGGATGAGGATGCGGAGTGGTAACAAGACCTAGTTTCTTCACAAGTTCTCCAGAAACAAAGTTCTTTTGGCTTCCGTTGTCCATAATCAGATGTAATGGATTATTTTGAACCCATATTTGTGTATGGAACAGGCGCTCTCGTTCCTCCTCGTCGACGATAGTAGAGACTACTGGAGTTGTCGATGTTGATGTGAGAAGGGTCATTGCTTATGGGTCAGATTCTACCACATTCTTGTCGAATGCGTCGGATGTCGACACTTTTTCCAAAAAGGTCTTCCGACCTTTGCATTCAGACATATCATGCCAAGATGAGTGGTGGTAATCACACCATTTCTTGGTAGGAGTTTCTTTGCTACGTTCCATTTTGTGAAAAGGATTTTTGTCGCGATCTGGCTTTGGCAGAGTTAGCTGAGAAGATTTCAACTTGTCGAAGTCGGCTGGTGCCTTATTTTCGGGTGGTCGTCCTGATGTCGGTTTAGTCGTGAAGCGCGCTTTTCCATTCTGTTTGGTTTCGAGTTTGCTGGCATAGTGGAATGCATTATGAGCATATTGACAGTCAGAAATTCCATCTCATGTTGTATGTACTCGGATAATCCGCTGACGTACTTCAGAACAAACAATTTTTCTTCTTCTTGAACGCCAAGTCTAGTCATGAGTCGATAAAACTCGTCATTGTAACTTTGTACGGAATGGTCTTTCCATTGCCTTAGCTGTTGCCACTTCTTATACTGCTGCTCAAGGTATTTGGGTGGGTAAAACTCCTTTCGGATGTATCCGACAAATTTCTCCCACGTGTCTATGGGGTCTTTGCTTTTCTCCATCTTTGTTGAGAGTTTCTCCCACCAGCAGTGCACATATGTTGACGTCTTTAAGGATGCAATGGTGATCTTGTCGGATTCTGAGAGTTGATTCACAAATTAATAGGATTCTAATTGTTGTACCCAATTGCCGACGTATTCCGCATCAATCTTGCCTTCTAGATTCGGTATGTCCAAATTCATTTGCACTTTGAAGGGGTTGATTTTGTTGGAGTTAGTTCTCATCGAAAATCCTCCTGAAGTCGAAGCAAATCGCGTGGGAATATCATTGAACTAGGTGAACATTTCAGTTCGTTGTCAAGCCAATGCTTGCTCTATGAGTTGCTGTGTCTCTTCAATTGCATGTCTATATCCTGTTTCTTCTGCCATCTTTGGAGGTAGTGTCCGATTGGATTGTTGAGTTTGCGAGAGTGTTTGAACCGGCATAAGTCAGGTAACTTCGATGGAAGT
Source organism: Larix kaempferi (assembly GCA_027924585.1). Taxonomy (NCBI): domain Eukaryota; kingdom Viridiplantae; phylum Streptophyta; class Pinopsida; order Pinales; family Pinaceae; genus Larix; species Larix kaempferi. The sequence goes on from BSBM01000223.1 coordinate 3,044,842, forward strand.
GTCTACACAAAACTTAAGCACAAACAAAGTTGAGAATGCTCAGATACCAATGATCCACACGCTCCCAGGAGCACGAGGGGGACAACAGTTCGACTGAAAGAGTCGACTCTGTTATGGAGTAAGCATAAGAATGAGATTAAGCAAAGCATGAATACACTACGCACATAAACATACATACATAGACAATATGCAGGAATGCAAACTGATTTCTCTATTACTGGATGTAATGATCATAAGGCTTCTATGATGTATAATACAATAGTTTACATGCTTATATAGAGTTTTGAGACGCTTGGGTGCTTTCCTGTTACGTTCAGTTAGAAGAGAAGTTAGAACAGTTTCAGAAGTTCAACCGTTACAGTCGACTAGAAGACAGAGATACATTCTGTCGAATTTTGACAGTCGCAAGTCGCAAGCCGATGTTGCATGTCGACGTCATGAGACTGTTGAGGTCACTGAACTTTGTTGAAGTTGCTGAGTTTGTCGAAGTCGTGTTGAATTCGGAACTTGTTGAAGTTGTGTCAAATTTGATGACTTGTCACAGTTGATGTTAGCATCCGACAACAATGCCAACCACTGGAATGGATCAATGATTGTATATTGCATTTTATTGTGATTATGATGCATATAAAATGATTGTATTTCATTGCATTTGAAATATTAACAACTGATAGTGTTTGAATTATAGTGTGTTATAATTCCAAGATCACTTTAGTGATTGTTGTAAATGTTGCAATGCAAATATTACATGCGTGGGTACTCACAACTTGTTTGGCTGATTGAAAATTTAGATCACAGGTAGAATTGCTTTGCATATGGAAATGCATGTAAGTCCATAATAAAGGATGGAATCTACCGTGCGCAAAAGTCAAACATTGTGAGAAGGATCTCATGGATGGGAAATCTGATTTCTGTATGAAACAGATTTGAAATGTTTTGATTTAAGTTTATGAGAACGATCTCATGGTTGCAAAATCTAATTTCTGTAGGAAAACAGATTTGTAAACTTCAGATTTGAAATTTCGCTAATAATTGTTAATCACTGTTTGGTTAATCTAGAATTGTTTCAAGAGGACATGTTGTAGGTGGATGTTCAGGTTATCGCCGCAAGTGTAAAACCATAATGGACAGAGTGATACCACTTACAAGAGCCAAACAATATGAGGATGACCTCATGGTTAAATAAATCAAATTTCTGTAGTGAACAATATTGTAAATTCATATTTGAATTTGATTATTGATGTTATTGATTGATTGGTTGTTTGTGAATTGTGCCAGGATGACACATTCCAGGAATACCATGTGTTATGCCCTGCAAGAGAAAAACATCATGAGAAAGAACTCTCGTTTTGGAAATCTAGTTTCTGTATGAAACATATTTGAGAAACTGTAATTGAAATTATTATGATAATGTCTCATCTAAACTGCTTGTTGGTAAACAACGCGGCCATGGTAAGAAACCCGTGTAGGCGCAAAAATGTTTTAGATCAATGCTGTAGTCCATTGGGTGCATTGAGTAAATGTACATTGAAATATTTTAAAAATATTGTGGTTATGCATAAATATGTGTCAGTACATATGTTAAGATGCATTGTGTGAATGCATGATCGTGGTGTATACTTCATTACAATTCGTTGATAGATGAAATGGTAGAATTATTGAAAATTCTAATATCCTTTCATTAGATGCTACGAGGAAAGAATTGCATGAAGAAGGTAGTTGTGTTTGATGGGATACCAGAATGCTCTGTTGAGAGGACATAGTTGTATGAAAGTATATGATTGCGAAATCATGATTATTTAATGTTTTATTTGATGGCATAGATAATGTGATTGATCTGAACGCGTCCAGGTGCACGAGGGGGACAACAATTCGACTGAAAGAGTTGTCTCTGTTATGGCGGAAGCATAAGAATGAGATTAAGCAAAGCAGTGTTAAGATTCAATATGCTAAGACAGAAAATAGCAGCATTACATTCCATTTCACAATAATAGCATATACAGGATCACTGAAGAAACAACAAGCATAGCATAAACACAAGAGACACAGATTTATCCTGGGAAACCCTCATGGGGTAGAAAACCCAGCAAAGCTTCCTCAATATAGATGACCAACAATATACAAAGATGCAAACCAAAGACATGATCTCCTCCTCCACCATAGCAGACCTCTCCTCCACAAGTGCGCCTCTCTCAAGTGAGTGTGTGTATCAAATGAGAAACACACCTCCTATATTTATACACTACTCTGACATATATTTTACACAAGTACATGTAGGCTCGTATTTAACCATTAGGTTAAATACCCTATTATAACTGACTGGGCCGACCCCCACATGGTGGGTCTAATAACCCTAGTTACCACAACTTCTCGGAGGAATAAACATCTCCGGATACAGAATAAAATCACCTCAGAGGGATGGAACATCTTCGGATTAAATAATGTATAAATATAATATTCTTAGAAGTTACAATATTCAACACTCCCCCTTAACGAGAAGGATATTATAACAACATCTGTAGGAGCAAGGAGTCATTCATTACATCATCTATATATCATCGGAAGCTTTCTTCAATTCATCATCATCAGCAACTTGACTAGTTACTAGAACATCAACATCATCAGAGTTGATAGTACTCAATCATCAGCATCGTCATCACATGATCAACAGCATCATCATCATACGATCATCAGCATCGTCATCACATGACCAACAACATCGTCATCATATGATCATTAGCATCGTCATCAGCATCGTCATCACACGATCATCAACATCATAATCAGCATCGTCATCATATGATCAGCAGCATCGTCATCACACAATCATCAGCATCGTCATCATACGATCAGCAACATCGTCATCACACGATCATCAGCATCGTCATCATACGATCAGCAACATTGTCATCACACGATCATCAACATCGTCAACATCATCATCATCATACGATCAGCAGCATCGTCATCACACGATCATCAACATCGTCATCATACGATCAACAGCATCGTCATCACACGATCAATCCAGTTCTCTTTAGGACCTATGTCCAAGGATGATGCAATCCAGTCATGTACCTTTTGAACCGAAGTCCAGGGACGATCCAGTCCTATCATGTACCTTTTGAACCGAAGTCTAGGGACGATCCAGTCCTATCATGTACCTTTTGAACCGAAGTCCAGGGACGATCCATTCCTAACATGTACCTTTTGAACCGAAGTCCAGGGACGATCCAGTCCTATCATGTACCTTTTGAACCAAAGTCCAGGGACGATCCAGTCCTATCATGTACCTTTTGAACCAAAGTCTAGGGACGATCCAGTCCTATCAATTCTCGGAGACCTCATGTCTACGGCTCAGTTCACAGGACCAAAGTCCAAGGATGATCCAATCCTTACCGTACATTTAGGACCGCGTCCAAGGATGAATTAATCCTCAACTGTGCATTTAGGACCATGTCCAAGGATGACTTAATCCTCAACCGTACATTTAGGACCACGTCCAAGGATGACTTAATCCTCCACCGTACATTTAGGACCATGTCCAATGATGACTTAATCCTCCACCGTACATTTAGGACCACGTCCAAGGATGACTTAATCCTCCATCGTACATTTAGGACCACGTCCAAGGATGAATTAATCCTCCACCGTACATTTAGGACCACGTCCAAGGATGACTTAATCCTCCACCATACATTTAGGACCACGTCCAAGGATGACTTAATCCTCCACCGTACATTTAGGACCACGTCTAAGGATGACTTAATCCTCCACCGTACATTTAGGATCATGTCCAAGGATGACTTAATCCTCAACCGTCCACCAAGGACTTCATTCTCGAAGACATACGTCTATGGCTCTTCTTTAGGACTGAAGTCCAGGGATGATCCAATCCCCTCACATGTTCACCAAGAACTTCATTCTCGAAGACATACGTCTACGGCTCTTCTTTAGGACTGAAGTCCAGGGATGATCCAATCCCCTCACATGTTCACCAAGAACTTCATTCTCGAAGACATACGTCTACGGCTATTCTTTAGGACTGAAGTCCAGGGATGATCCAATCCCCTCACAACATGTATAACAAAACATGTATCCTCATCATCAAAACATGTATCCTCATCATCAGAACATGTATAACCAAAACATGTATCCTCATCATCAGAACATGTATAACCAAAACATGTATCATCATCATCAGAACATGTATAACCAAAACATGTATCATCATCATCAAAACATATATACATCTATCATCAAAAGCATGTATATCTAACATCAAAAGCATGTATATCTAGTATCAAAAGCAAAATATAAGAGTCCTAAATCTAAATAATTCTAGGTAATTAAATGCAGTAAATAGGTAACCTCATCATTGATGAGATGGACTTGTTATCAGATACTGTGCTACTCCCCCTTTCGAGGAGGGTCCTTTTGAACTACACCAAGCTTGTCTCGGAAGTGTTCAAACTTTACTCGAGACAGAGGTTTGGTCAGGATATCAGCAATTTGATCCTCAGTGCTTATATACTCGAGCTTGATAGCTCCTCTCTGCACCATATCTCGTATATAGAAGTATCGGATCTCAATGTGTTTTGACTTATCGTGGAATACAAGATTTTCTATCATCTTGATGCAGCTTTGATTGTCACACATAATAACAGTGGAATCCATTTCTAAGTCAAACACTCCATATAATAGCTTCTTAAGCCACACTGCTTCACATCTGGCAGAGCAGACAGCTATATATTCTGCTTCAGTAGTACTGAGAGCCACACTAGATTGTTTCTTGCTGAACCATGAGATCATGGTAGATTCAAGACTATAACATCCACCTGATGTACTCTTTCTATCTGAGACACTTCCTGCCCAATTAGAATCTGAGTAACCATGTAATCGGAGTTCATGACCTCCAAGATAATATAGACCAAAATCTAATGTACCTTTTAGGTACCTCACTACATGCTTTGTAGCTATTAAGTGAACCTTTCTAGGTTCTACTAGATACTGACTTAGGGTATTTACAGCAAAGCATATATCTGGCCTAGTATTTGTTAAATACATCAATGACCCAATGATTTGTCTATATAGGGTTAGGTCCACTAAATCCGATGAGTCATTAACTAATAACTTCAAGTTGGAGTCCATGGGAGTGGCCATGGCTTTACACTCCAACATATCAAATCTTTTTAGAAACTTCACAGCATACTTACCTTGATTTAAAAGATTCCTTTTGGATCTTGCCATACTTCTAGACCTAAGAAGTAGTGCATTAATCCGAGATCTTTCATTTTCATTTCTGCAGCCATTTTCATGATCTGTTTCTCATTCCTTGTCAGAAAGAGATCATCGTCACACAATAATGGTATGATAGGTTCATCATCCACAACCTTAAGGTAAAGGTTAGGATTAGCTTTACTTCTGGTAAAGCCCAAGTTTTGTCATGAAGCTGTCAATTGTCCATTATTCACACTCTGCATTGAGTGATCTTCTGCATATCTATCTGTACCATCTCTCGTCAGATGGGTCTACTAATATGAGCCTCAAAATCATTCGAACTCTGTGGTGAGTTCCTTCTTGCATCCATGTCATATGTGTATAGAAGCCATATTCAACCTTGTAGCAAAGGTTGAGATCCACATCACCCATGATGATCATTAAGCTCATCAATTGACTACCAATCCTGGGTACCCATACAGAACCTGATTCACACTTCTTCTTTAATTACACCATTAAGAGAATGGTCTTATCTATCCACTTGGAGCAAACATCTGTCATGATTCTCTTCCTCTTTCTAAGAGAATCTTCTAGCAATGAGCCTTCTATATTTTGTTTGATTTGTAAATCTTCTTGTTGAACATCCATCACTTGTTCAGTGTTCATCATTCATCATGATCTTTCCTACAAATCAAAATTAAGTACATGATTAGTAATACTTCATAATCATCAAATCATATTGACATGATAACCTATTATGCATACAGATATCATTTACATAGTTATGCAACTATTTTGACCAATACTTTGGCACAACACTTTCCCATATCCTGTATGCCTACAGTGGCTATCTAGATGCCTTCCATCTCTACCAGAACATACTATCGAGAGTGTGCACAGCTCTCAGCATGTCAGCAAAGAGGTTTCATTCTAGACAAGCAACAATGGAATGTTTGTCCAACTTACCAATCATATGCATATTAGTAGCATGATATATTCTAGGAATACAAATATGCATACAAGCAATATCATTTACTATTTCTAATAACAACTCAAATACTTATCTTTTATGTTTGTGTGGTTGCCTCCCGCTTGATCTTCTATATGTCTTTTGAACCTCTATTCATTCTGTACCACTGTGCATGCTCAAGTGTGCACTAGTGTCATCCTCATGATCTCATACACAAACATACATTCATTAGTGTATTCTCAAAACATTCTAATTCTAAATAATCTTGAATATGTATAGTCATGATCATTAGTATTCAGGGTTTCAAGGAAGTCTTCTTTTACTCATGCATATTCTTGTTTGATCATAGTACTCTTCTGGTTAGTTAAATCATCAATCAAGATAAGAGACATAATGTGCATAAACCCTTTATTAACTTTATTAATAAGCATAACCAATCATACCAAGTATACTTATATAAGGGATCCTAACACAAGGTAAGATTCTAACATGACATAGGAAAACATACCTGGATTAGTATACCTGCTTAGTTATGTACAACATACCTAAACAATCTCTTCAATGATTTAGAGATCCTGAGCTAGAACCTGCATGTCTCATAGGTTAAGCATAATATATCAAAGCCATACATACCTCGTAAGTAGAACAAAGATTATGGATGAGTCTTTGTCTTCATGTGGAACTTGATTTGTCTTTCGTGATGTACCTGAATCTTGTTAGCAGACAACATCAACCTCACACAACACCATAATGCATTAGTACAATCATATAGCCCTAATCAATGAATGTCTTCGATCATTCACATGCATTCATACTGTTACTAGGGTGATAAGATAAGTCTAACATTAATCAAGATTGTACTAACAAATAATATGAAGACAAACACATTATGAATTTAATCAGGAATCAAATTTTAAGACATACCTGAACCTCCTTGAGTCATACCTGTCGAGACTTCTTGTAGTCTTCTTATGTAAGGCCTTAGCCTCAACTCCCCCTGAAACTTGATCTGGAGCTTGATTAGGGTTTTCTAGAGAAACCCTAAAAATTCAATCTTTGACTTTCACACTTCTGAATGAATGGAAGGATGTGTCTTGCTGAGCTGATCAAACTAGCATACTTCAATTTTGAAATCTCCAAAATTTGACCCCTCAAAATTGTCTTTGAAACTTCTGGATCTTCTGGACAGGATCCCGAACTAGGGTTTGATGAAGCCCACCCTTTTGCTCAATCAAAAGGTTTGATCCAAGGCTCTAAATTCTTATTTTTCTGAGGAGCTTCCAGCCGTGGTTACAGACTTAAAAAATTCCAACTTTTGCTGCAGCCCTAATTTTCCATCTTTCCGATCAAAATCCCGAGCTAGGGTTTAATCAAGCCCGGTCTTCTACCCAACCAAAAAAATCGATCTTGGTCTCTAAATTTCGATTTTCCTAAGTAGCATTCAGCCGTGGATTTCGATTCCAAAAATTCTAACTTTCTCTGAAACCCTAAATTCCGGAAGCCATGAATAAAGGTGCTCCAAAAATAATTCTGTTTTGACAGAAATATGTACCTGATTGTTTCTGCTATAACTCCAAATTTTTTGCTCCACAGGGTCTAAAATTTTTTTTTGCAGTAGCCTGACCTATCATCTTTCCATCCTGACAGGTCTGACCTCAATTGGATTTTCTGAGAGAGAGTTATTCCAAATGTCGCAACGTTACCTGTTTTGGGATAATACAGGGGAGCGAACTTGTACGGTGTGCCACGTGTCACTGTTTGAACTTCGGCCTCTGAAATTTTTTCCTGAGATATCTCGACCTGTTATCTTTCCATCCTGACAGGTCTGACCTCAATTGGACTCTCTGAGAGAGCATTATGCCAAGTGTCGCAACATGACCTGTTTATGGGATAAAACAGGAGAGCGAACTTGTACGGAGTGAGACGTGTCACTGGTTCAGCTTCGACCTCTGAAAAAGTTTCCTGAGATAGTACAGTCTGTGTAATACCTGTCACATTTTATGAAATTTCATTTGGAGCTTCCTAGCCCAAGTTATGTCCTTTTTTCCTAGGTCACCTGATTTTGACTGAGATCTGGAAGAGGCAGAAACCCTAACTTGTACTGATCATAACTTACAAAGTACAACGAATTTGAGGGTTCCCTTTGGAAAAAAGATACCTGGAGATTTTATCTACGACCTGTAAAGGTTTCAAATCCCGAACCTTCACCAAAATGGATTTATAGTGAAAGTTCCACGATGACTGGTTTTTGATATATAAAACCCTAACCTTCAAATTGTCGTAAGTAAAGCAAGTGTCGTAAGTGCCATACCTTGCCTTCCTTCAGTTTAGCTCTGATACCATGTTAAGATTCAATATTCTAAGACAGAAAATAGCAGCATTACATTCCATTTCACAATAATAGCATATACAGGATCACTGAAGAAACAACAAGCATAACATAAACACAAGAGACGCAGATTTATCCTGGGAAACCCTCATGGGGTAGAAAACCCAGCAAAGCTTCCTCAATATAGATTACCAGCAATATACAAAGATGCAAACCAAAGACATGATATCCTCCTCCACCATAGCAGACCTCTCCTCCACAAGTGCGCCTCTCTCAAGTGAGTGTGTGTATCAAATGAGAAACACAACTCCTCTATTTATACACTACTCTGACATATATTTTACACAAGTACATGTAGGCTCATATTTAACCACTAGGTTAAATACCCTATTATAACTGACTGGGCCGACCCCCACATGGTGGGTCTAATAACCCTAGTTACCACAACTTCTCGGAGGAATAAACATCTCCGGATACATAATAAAATCACCTCGGAGGGATGGAACATCTCCGAAATAAATAATGTATAAATATAATATTCTTAGAAGTTACAATATTCAACAAGCAGGAATACACTACACACATAAACATAAATACACAGACAATATGCAAGAATGCGAATTGATTTCTCTATTACTGGATGTAAAGATCATAAGACTTATCCGATGTATAATACAATAGTTTACATGATTATATAGAGTGTTAAGACGCTTGGGTGCTTGCCCGTTACGTTCAGTTATAAGAGAATTTAGAACGGTTTCGGAAGTTCAACCGTTACAGTCAACTGGAAGACAGAGAGACAATCTGTCGAAGTTTTACAGTCGCAAGTCGCAAGTCGATGCTGCATGTCGATGTTGTGAGACTATTGAGGTCCCCGAACTTTGTCGAAGTTGCTGAGTTTGTTGAAGTCGTGTTGAGTTCGAAACTCATCGAAGTTGTGTTGAAGTCGATGACTTGTCGTAGTTGATGTTAGCATCCGACGACAATGCCAACTACTGGAATCGATCAGACCTGCTTCCTTAAGAAACAATGGTCCCCATTGTTTGCTTGGTCAGGTGAGGAAACTTGTTGGTTAGTTCAGTAGAAAAGTACCACTTTCCTTGGGATGGGAGCTGTTCGACATTAACAACCTGAAATAAGGGAATTGTCGTCCCATGATGGTTTCGTAAGGAAGAGGCTCCTGAACATATGGATGGATGTCTTCGGGTTCTGCTATTTGCAAGTTGTTATGTTCCAACAGTGGTGCATGGTATGGTCAAAGTAGATCCACGTTGAATACTGGATGTAGACCTAGTCATGAAGGAATGTCGAGCTGAAAAACGTTTTCTCCAATATGTTGAAGAATACTGGATGGACCATATCACAAAGGTTTCAACTTCTTGTATGGGCCAGTGAAGCGTTCCTTCTTGAGATGTAACTAGACCTTATCCCAAATTTGGAATGAGTGAGGGATACGATGCTTGTCGTGTCGGGCCTTAGCTTTCATGTTTGCTCGTTGCAACATGTCTCGTGCTTGTTGCTGGATGTCCCAAATTTGATCTCGAAACTTGACTTCTTTGTCAACTTCTCACTGGTTGTAGCCGGTGTTGTTTGTCTGTGTCGAGGAGTTGATCAAGTCAATAGGCTCTGAGGGTTGAAATCCGTAAAAAATCTCAAATGGAATCTTTCCCATAGAGATGTGCTGAGCACGATTGTAGTTGTGTTGTATATATGGAAGACTGTCATCCCATGTTCGTCGATGCTTGTGGTTGTACATGTGAAGTAGTTGTACTACCAAGTGATTCAAAATTTTTGTCTTTCCGTTGGTCTAAGGATGGAAAGCTGTAGACAATGAGAGTCTTGTGTCTAGTTGTTTCCAAAGAGTCTTCCAAAAGATGCTGGCGAATTTGGAATCTCTGTCGGAAATGATGGTTGTTGGTAAACCATAGTTTTTCCAGACATGTTCGAAGAAGAGCTGCGTGGTCTGCTCCCTTATTGTCGTCTTCTTGCATGGAATGAGAATGGCCATCTTGGAAAATCGTTCGATTACTACTAAGATTGTGTCATGCTGATGTTTGGTAGTGGGATATCCCGTCAAGTAGTCCATAGAAATAGATTCCCATGGTCGACTAGGAACTGCCAAAGGTGTGTACAGTCCCTGTCGTTGATTAGGCGGTTTAGCAATGGCACAAACCATGCATGATCGAATGAACTTGTTGACGTCGGTTTTAAGTGTAGGCCAAAAGAAATACTTCTGGAGAATAGAAAGGGTATTTGATACTCCAAAGTGTCCTGTAGTCTTACTGTAGTGTGCATCCCAAATGAGCTGCTGTCGATGCTCACCGGTCGGTATACAAAGCTGTCCAAGCTTGTATAACAAGTTATCTTTCAGGAAATAGTCGCAGGTCGACGACTTGTCAGTCTAAAGTTGTCGATAGACTGGTGAAAAGTCAATGTCTTCCTGATACAACTGAGGCCAAGTAGTGGTGTCATATCCCTGCATACTCATCACTGTAAAAAGGAGAGTAATGGGTGGTTGACTTAGACAATCGGTGATGGCATTGGATTTACCTTTCCGATACTTAATTACCAACTGAAATTGTTGTAGGTAATTAATCCACTTGAGTTGTCGAGTTGTTTGTAACTTCGACTGGGACGGGGTGAACTACAAACGCTTATGGTCAGTGAGAATGACCGTTTCCTTGCCAAGCATGTAATGCCTCCATTGCTTGAGAGCTTGCACAATGGCATACAGTTCTTTTTTGTACGTCGAATATCTTCTAACAGTGTTGTTAAAATTTTCAGAATGAAAAGCGACTGGGTGACCAGATTGAGTGATCACTGCGCCCAAGGCATAATACGATGCGTCTGTCTCAATCTCAAAGGGATGATGCAAATCAGGTAACACAAGTATTGGTGCAGTGCAGAGCTTGTGTTTGAGCTATTCAAAAGCTTCTTGTTGTGTCGATGTCCATTTGAAGATAGTTTTCCCATTTCCTTTCGTCAACTGATTCAAGGGCCATCCTATGTGATGGAAGCCGAGTATGAATCGTCGATAGAAATTCGCCAAACCAAGAAAAATTCTTAGTTCTTGAATGCTTTGAGGAATGGGACAATATTTGAGAATTTGTACTTTGTCTGGGTCGACGTGAATGCCTGTAGAGTCAATTACAAACCCCAAATATTTGATGCTTTTCATCACAAAGGAACATTTGTCCATGTTCAAGTAGAGTCGATGTTGATCGAGAGTGTCGAGGACTTGTTGAAGCTGTCCGACATGTTCTTCCCATGATCAACTGAAAATTAAAATGTCGTTGAGATAGACAATGACCCATTTGCCGATGAAAGGTCAAAGAATGTTATCCATGTATCGCATGAAGGTCACAGGTGCATTGGTTAAGCCGAAAGGCATGACTAACCATTCAAACAATCCTTCCTTGGTATTGAAAGTAGTTTTCCATACATATGAAGGCTCAATTGGAATCTGGTGATATCCCGACTTGAGGTAAAGCTTAGTAAAGAATGTAGCACCTTTCAGACAGTCGATGAGCTCGTCTATCCGCAACAGAGGGTACCTATTCTTCACCGAATTTTTTTTGAGTTCCCTGTAGTCGATGCACATGCGCCAAGTATCGTCTTTCTTTGGAACGAGGACGAATGGGCTTCCACAAGGGGAGGAGCTAGGTTAGATATGACCTTTGTCAATCAAATCTTGGGTTTGTCTGTGAATCTCTTCATTTTAGAGAATGGATCTTCTATAAACAAACACGTTAGGTAATGAAGAACCAAGAGCAGGTTCAATAAAGTGTTTTAACTGGCAATGTCGAGGTACTCCATCTGGAACTTGGAATAGGTTCTGGTACTCATCAAGAATATTGTCGATCTGTTGTTTCTGTCAGGAGTTGCACTTGTCGGTGACTCGACTGGTTGCTGCAGTCTTCCTAGAATGTTGTGGCTTTATCATAATCAATGCGAACTTATGAGCATGATTGATGAGATTCTTCGTCTGTTTATCATTTATCATTGCAACCGTTGGTGTAGGTTGTCATTCTGGTATGCTGTACCGTTGATTTCGAATCCCGACAATCACCTTCTGCGGTCGTGACTGGTAACTTCCATGGCGATCCCATAGGTAAGGTTTCCCAAACAGGACGTCGGCTAGGGAGAGTGGTGCCACGTCGCAAAGTACTTCATCTTCAAAAGGATTTATGAAGTAGGCGAGCTTGCATTGTCGAGTGATCCTTAGCTCTTGTCCATCCTTTATCCAACCGATATTGTAAGGCTGAGGATGCAGAGTGGTAACAAGACCTAGTTTCTTCACAAGTTCTTCAGAAACAAAGTTCTTCTGGCTTCCGTTGTCCACAATCTGATGTAATGGATTATTTTGAACCTATATCTGTGTATGGAACATGCGCTCTCGTTCCTCCTTATCGACGATATTCGAGGCTGCTGGAGTTGTCGATGTTGATGTCAGAAGGGTTGTTTCTTCTGGGTAAGATTCTACCACTGTCTTGTCGAATGCGTCGGATGTCAACACTTTTTCCAAAAAGGTCTTCTGAGCTTTGCATTTTGATGTATCATGTCAAGATGAGTGGTGGTAATCACACTATTTCCTGGTAGGAGGTTGTTTGCTACGTTCCCTTTTGTGAAAAGTATTTTTGCTGCGATTTGGATTTGGCGAAGTTGGATGAGAAGATTTCAACTTGTCGAAGTCGGCTGGTGCCTTCTTTTCGGGTGGTCGTCCTGATGTCGGTTTAGTCGCGAAGCGCGCTTTTCCCTTCTGTTTGGTTTCGAGTTTGTTGACATAGTGGAATGCATTCATGAGAGTATTGATAGTCATAAATTCCATCTCATGCTATATGTACTGGGATAATCTGCTGACGTACTTCATAACAAATAATTTTTCTTCTTCTTGAACGCCAAGTCTAGCCATGAGTCGATAAAACTCGTCATTGTAACTTTGTACGGAATGGTATTTACATTGCCTTGGCTGCTTCCACTTCTTATACTGCTGCTCAAGGTATTTGGGTGGGTAAAAATCCTTTTGGATGTATTCGACAAATTTCTCCCACGTGTCTATGGGGTCTTTGCTTTTCTCCATCTTTTTTGAGAGTTTCTCCCACCGGCAGTGCAAAAATGTTGACATCTTTAAGGATGCAATGGTGATCTTGTCAGCTTCTGAGAGTTGATTCACAAAGTAATAGGATTCTAATTGTTGTACCAAATTGTCGACGTATTCCGCGTCAATCTTACCTTCTAGATTTGGTATTTCCAAATTCATTTGCACTTTGAAGGGGCTGATTTTGTTGGAGTTAGTTCTCATTGGAAATCCTCCTGAAGTCTAAGTAAATCACGTGGGAATATTATTGAATTGGGAGAACATTTCAGTTCATTTTCGAGCCAACACTTACTCTATGAGTTGCTATGTCTCTTCAATTGCATGTCTATCTCCTATTTCTTCTACCATCTCTACAAGTAGTGTCTGATTGGATTGTTGAGTTTGCGAGCGTGTTTGAATTGACATAAGTCAGGTAACTTCGATGGAAGTGTTACACAAAAATTAAGCACGAACAAAGTTGAGAATGCTTGAATACCAATGATCCACACACTCCCAGGTGCACGAGGGGGACAACAGTTCGACTGAAAGAGTCGGCTCTGTTATGGAGGAAGCATAAGAATGAGATTAAGCAAAGCATGAATACACTACGCACATAAACATACATACATAAACAATATGTAGGAATGCGAACTGATTTCTCTATTAATGGATGTAAATATCATAAGACTTCTCCGATGTATAATACAATAGTTTACATGCTTATATAGAGTGTTGAGACGCTTAGGTTCCTTCCCATTACGTTTAGTTACAAGAGAAGTTAGAATGGTTTCAGAAGTTCAACCATTATATTCTACTGGAATACAAAGATACAATCTGTCGAAGTTCGACAGTTGCAAGTCGCAAGTCGATGCTACGTGTCGACGTCGCGAGACTATTGAGGTCGCTGAACTTTGTTGAAGTTGCTGAGTTCGTCGAAGTCATGTTGAATTCATAACTTGTTGAATTTGTGTCGAAGTTGATGACTTGTCGTAGTTGATGTTAGCATCCGATAACAATGCCAACTACTGGAATGGATCAGTGATTGTATATTGCATTTTATTGTGATAATGATGCATATAAAATGATCTTATTTCATTGCATTTGAAATATTAACAGCTGATAGTGTTTGAATTATAGTGTGTTATAATTCCAAGATCACTTTAGTGATTGTTGTAATTGTTGCAATGCAAATATTATATGTGTGGGTACTCACAACTTGTTTGGCTGATTGAAAATTTAGATCGCAGGTAGAATTGCCTTGCATATGGCAATGCATGTAAGTCCATAATAAAGGATGGAATCTACCGCGCGCAAAAGCCAAACATTGTGAGAAGGATCTCATGGATGGGAAATCTGATTTCTTTATGAAACATATTTGAAATTTTCTGATTTAAGTTTATGAGAACGATGTCATGGTTGCAAAATCTATTTTCTATAGGAAAATAGATTTGTAAACTTCAGATTTGAAATTTCGCTAATAATTGTTAATGACTGTTTGGCTAATCTAGAATTGTTTCAAGACGACATGTTGTAGGTGGATGTTTAGGTTATGGCCGCAAGTGTAAAATCATAATGGACAGAGTTATACCGCTTACAAGAGCCAAACAATATGAGGACAACCTCATGGTTAAATAAATCAAATTTCTGTAGTGAACATAATTGTAAATTCAAATTTGAAATTGATTATTGATGTTATTGATTGATTGTTTGTTTGTGAATTGTGCTAGGAGGACATATTGCAGGAAGACCATGTGTTATGGCATGCAAGAGAAAAACATCATGAGAAGGAACTCATGTTTTGGAAATCTAGTTTTTGTACGAAACATATTTGAGAAACTCTAATTGAAATTATTATGATAATGTCTCATCTAAACTGCTTGTTGATAAACAACGTGGGTGAGATGGTGAAGTTATGCCAATAAGGCATATGTTGTTTATGAAATGGAAATGGATTGGGGTAAAAATCCCGATGGACTGTTAACTCAGATAAGGGAGCCCCATTTCTCATGAAAGGAAGAGAAAATATATCTGCAAATCGATAAGTATTTTGTAACCCTTAATGAGAATATGCATGTCTAATTATTAGAATTAATATTCAGAGCATGTTTTTATTTTCAGACTGCTTGAGTGTGATTATGGCCTACATGGCTCACATTGGAAAGAGGTGCACACCTTTTGGGTGCTGTGTTGTGTTATGGTTTCCAACATTGACTACACTCTAAGGGAATGGACGCATTCCTGGTGTTTCAATATTAGAGAGTGATTTTTTTTAATGAAATATGTTACAATTTTATATCATGCCATTTGGTGCTGCATACTAAGAAGCAAAGTGAATAAGGGGTACCATACCGATGTGTGTGTATGGTTGTTGTATGCTTGATAAAACCAGTCGGAGAACTGGCTTAACATACTGGTTAATGGAATGCATGATAAACCCATTCGGCATATTGGCTTGGCATTAGTTATTCAAATGTTGTGGAGCAGCCTACGTGCTGGCCAAACATCCATTGAATGATTGAAATCCCAGTCGGAGAACTGGCTTATCATATTGGTTAATGGAATGCCTGATAAACCCAATCGGCATACTAGCTTGGCATTGGTTATTTGAATGTTGCGGAACAACCTGCGTGCTGTCCAAACATTCGTTATTGTATCCATAGGTGACCCAAGGCTTGTAAAGCAAAGAACGAACCTGTGTAATAATGTGAAGACGTCCAATATAGATAAGTATTTGGTTTATCTTGCATCTTCTTGCTGATTTAATATGAATATACGTGTGTATATGATTTGAATATGATTTTTAAACTCTTGTTTAGAGATAAATCCCATGAAAATGAACTTGACATGTGAATTGACTCAATTTTTGAGTATAGGTATTGATGGATGCAAGGACCTTGAGGGAATCCTAAGGGTGTATGTGGACATGTGACTGTCCTAGAAATCTCAGTATGAGTAGCAATGGAAAAGGGTATTAGTGGACTTGTGTGGGTCCTAGCAGCCAAAGGTTATGTAGGAAAACCATGAGGAGGGGTTCCCTAGTTGAGAAGCCTTGGACAGACCTTAGACACCAAGTGTCATCGCCAAAAGAAGGAAAAGGCGAGTCAAGCATTCACACTGAAGTGAAAGAGACCAAGGGGCATGGAACCACAGTAGTGGTGGGGCTCCGGATTGGAACAATATTAAGAGGGAGAAACTCTTACTCTTCTCTTTCCTTTTTGATTGATGCATTTAGAAACATAAAATTGTTGAATGCATGTCATGGCTGAAAGTTGATTGTGTTGATTTTGCTTGAAATAAATTGTTGAATGCATGTCATGGCTGAAAGTTGATTGTGTTTATTTTGCTTTAAAAAAATTGTTGAATGCATGTCATGGCTGAAAGTTGATTGTGTTTATTTTTCTTGAAATAAATTGTTGAATGCATGTCATGGTTGAAAGTTGATTGTGTTTATTTTGCTTGAAATAAATTGTGAATGCTGAATTAGTTAATGCCATGTGAAAGGATGAACATGAATGAGTTCATTTGTATGTTGGACAAGCATGAAATGTGTGGAAGATCTTGTGGAAATGTTCAAGCTACTAAAGCAGCCACTGAAATGTGGGAAATGTGGAGGAATTCATTGCCTCCATAACTTCCCAACAAAGGACATCAAGAAGAATTGTAGCCATGAAGTTTCTAGACTTGTGGATTGGCTGGAAGGTAAAGAAAAGGAAGGGACTGTTGTGGAGTAATGCTCACATGTGGAGCTAGAAGGTCAAATCCAGTATGAGAATCTTGTAGAAGCCAAGGGACTTGGTCCTGAAAACCCAGAGTAAAAGATGAAATGCAGGACAGACCTACCACATTTTGTGAATTTTGATGTGTAAACAATGTGTATGTATTCCTAAGTATTGGAACACCGAGGACAGTGTTCTTCTAAGGGGGAGGGAAATGTAATACTCCCATTTTGACCCTTAGGATATATCAGATTTTAATGTCCATGTGGCTATTGTGGACCTGTCCACGGTGGCCACGCACGCCCGGGGGCCTCCGGATGAGAAATGGCTCCCTTGAGCAAATTTGGAATGGCCCTCACTAAGCAAAACCATAGCTCGAGAGATGGCCCATTGGCATCGCTTTCGGGTCTTTGAGGGATGCTGTGAGGGGTCCCCTAACTGAAACCCGACATCTTGGACCCACCAGAATCGACGGATTCGAACCGAGCCACGGTTCGGGTGCTACGGGAATTCTAGTCGGGCACCCTAGGGCCATTCAGGGACAGTTGGAGGATTCTACTGTGAATTGTGTTTGGTGATAAAGGATTTTATTGTGGATGTGCATTTTCTGATGGAGCTGATTTAGGTAATTAATTGAAAATCCCTTCCAATTCTCAGCAATAAAACAAAGAAGTTCAACGTACAGATTTTTAGGCAAGCTTGTCAACCAATCAGACAACCGAATACAGGGAGATAACCATGCCCAAAAAATTCAAGCTATTATAAAACTCTTGTTTATCAAGATAAGGATGGACTATGTGTACGTTACGAGAATATAGATGAATGAAGTCGCTTTGATGAACTTGTCCTATTGCTTTATCGAGAATGCATTTAAAAGCAGGGAATATTGTCCGAGCTTCTGTTGGTTTACATAAACGTTTATTCCCAAAGCTGACGTCACATAAAACCACCTCCTCAGCTTTCAATTGGGGTCTGAATGGCATCTCTAACTTGTGTTAGCTGTGGAAGGTGAACATAGACCCAAGTTTTCGATGATAGAGGTGAATTACCACTTATCAGAGCACGAAATGCTGAACAAAAGGCTAATGGAACACAATGAAGGATTCCCTGGTTCCACTTGTTATTGAAAATGATACTTTCTCTTGACGAAACTAGTAAAAAATATGCCTATATTATAAATGGAAATCCTGTTACAATTTTTGTCGGAAGAAAAGCATAGATACCTACAACCGCCATATTTCCTTCTGTAAGCCGCTCGCCCATCGGAAAAGCTAATGTAATATCCCATTTCCCAAAATCTTTCCTCTCCTCAACCCTAAATTTGTTTTACACGGGAAACCGTTGCCTCCACATGTAATAACTACATTGTTTTGTTGAAAATTGATCTTCTTCTACTAACAAATGCAAAATGAAGGATTCATTGTCATTGCTACAAGAAGTTCTAAGGTCATTTTCTCATAAAACAGAGATTGTATAAATCCTGTTAAGATCGATATGTTCCATCTCACGAACTGAGAGCTTCTTTATCTTATACATAAACAAAAGAGCTTCAGGATGAATACTAGAGAGCTGTTGCTTTACAACTTCAACCTTCTCAGGACGCTGGGGTATAAAACGAGCCATAGAATGACGACCATGGCTTAGATCGACAAACCGTGGACTCCATTGGATTCAGGACATCCATATAGTGCTAGGGGTGCCCCTTCCATCCGGTCCAATGGCCCTGGTGTCACCTTGTAGGCCCATCTTGGAAACTAGGGTTTTGCTCAGTGAGGGAGTGTGCAATTTTTGCACACGGGGGTCAACTTTGAAAAATCATCCGCCGGGCACTTACAGCTAGTGTTCCCAGCTGGAACCTCCGTATAAACACTTGCAGGACTCCCCGGAAACTAGTTTTGTTGCACGGTTGGAGTTCTATGCCCCTGATAGGTATCCAGCAGGTGTCCCTGAAGGCCTTTTGGATGCAAGACAGAGAGAGCCATAGAATGACGACTGTGGCTCCGATCGACAAACTGTCAACTCCGTTGGATTTAGGACATCGAGATAGTGCTAGGGGTTCCCCTCTCCTCCGGTCCCATGGACCCGGTGTCATCTTGTACATCCATCTTGGAAACTAGGGTTTTGCTCAGTAAGGGAGTGTGCAAATCTTGCACACGGGGGTCAACTTTGGAAAATCATCCTCCGGGCACTTATGGCCAGCATTCTGAGCCGGAACCTCTACAGACACATGTGCAGGACACCCCAGAAACTGGTTTTGCTGCACGGTTGGAGTTCTATGCCCCCGGCAGGTATCCAACAGGTGTCCCTGAAGGCCTTTTGGATGCGAGATGGAGCAAGCCATAGAATGATGACCGTGGCTCTGATCGATGAACTATCGACTCCGTTGGATTTAGGACGCTGGGATAGTGCTAGGGGTGCCCCTATCCTCCGGTCCCATGGTCCTGGTGTCATCTTGTACGTCCATCTTGGAAACTAGGGTTTTGCTCAGTAAGGGAGTGTGCAATTCTTGCACACGGGGGTCAACTTTGGAAAATCATCCTCCGGGCACTTATGGATAGCGTTCCGAGTCGGAACCTACCCAGACACACTTGTAGGACTCCTCGGAACCTAGTTTTGTTGCACGGTTGGAGTTCAATGCCCCCGGCAGGTATCCAACAGGTGTCCTTGAAGGCCTTTTGGATGCGAGACGAAGCGAGTCATAGAATGACGACCGTGGCTCCGATCAACAAATCGTCAACTCCGTTGGATTCAGGACGCTAGGATAGTGCTAGGGCTTCCCATCTCCTCTGGTCCCGTGGCCTCGGTGTCACCTTGTACGTCCATCTTGGAAACTAGGGTTTTGCTCAGTAAGGGAGTGTGCAATTCTTGCACACGGGGGTAAAATTTGCAAAATCATCCACCGGGCACTTGTGGTGGTGGTGATGATGATGATGATGGTGACGATGATGAAGACGTTGATGATGATGGTTATGGTGATGGTGATGAAGATGATGATGATGATGACGAAGAAGATGATGATGATGGAGATGTTGATGAGGAGCCTAGAGATGACAATGATGATGAAGATGGTGATGGTGATGAAGATGGTGGTGATGATGAAGATGTTGATGATGATGGGGTTGATGATGGTGATGAGGGACCTACAGATGAAAATGATGATGAATATGGTGATGATGATGAAGGCGTTGATGATGATGGCGATGGTGATGAAGATGATGATGATGATGATGATGATGATGAAGATGGTGATGATGATGGAGATGGTGATGAGGGACCTAGAGATGACCATTGTTGGGCCTGGCCCAATTTGGGGAAAATTTTGATAATAGAAGGAGTTTTAGGTGCAGAGCTGAGCGCAGCTGAATAAAAATACAATTTTGTGCAAGTGTTGGGGATGCTGCGAAGTTGCGCACAACAACCAAATTTTGGCAGTACTTCGAAGGGTGATGCGAGGAAGCAGTGCTGCGAAGTGACCAGTCCACGTGGAGCCGACAAAGCAGAGTGCTGGACGGAGGATGGGCACAGGTACTGGTTAGACCATCGGTGGTCTAGTTTTGGAAAAGATGCTCCAAGGAGGCCGAGCGGCGACTAGGTGTACGAGGCTGTTAGAGGAAGAATGGTTTGATGAAAGTGACTAGGAGCTGAGCTAGCTTTACGAGGCCGTTAGAGGAAGAGTGGCTCAAGGAAAGTGACCTGTTGGCGTGCGCACAACAGAAAGGCCGATAGCGATAGGATGAAGGCGTGGAGGACCGCCATGATGGAGCACTCGCTACTAGAGGCTAGCAGTTCAGTTTAGAGAAACCGTAACAGTTTTTGGAAACCCTAAGGGTTTTGGCCTTTGGCATTGTAAAGACATGACCTACGGGCATGATCTATAAAATGAGGCATTTTTTGTATGGGAAAGGGTTAGAGGTTTAGTACTAAGAATTGTAAAATATTTCCGAGAAAAGATATTGCAAAGGCTCCGCAGCTGAGTGCGCAGAGACCTATCCGAGAGAGAAGAGAGTCTGCAGCTGAACGTGCAGAGTAAAAACTGTTGTGCCCTTCCGAAAAGATATATATAACAACAGTTATTGTGGACGTAGCTTCCCACCTGGGGGAGTGAACCACGTTAAACACTATGCAGTGTGATTGTGTTGTATATTGTGTATTTATCTGCTTCCTGTGAATGAATGTATGAATTTTCACTTGCATGCCATTATGATAGGACTTTTATATGTATTTTCCATCATAAGAATATGGAAATAATATGTTAAGTTCTGCATGAATAGATGAATGGTGAATGTTTGGCCTTTACTTATGAAGCAGTAATGAATTAGTTATTCAGCTAAGTGTTAGATATTGTTTAAGCACTTTCACATTACGTAGTAGGGAGAATGCATGGTAGTTGGAGTGTCTTCGTGGCACATGCTTGAGCAGCGAACACCCTAAGTGAATGAATGAATGAATGAGTGTTAATAACTCTAGTACTCTAGTTAACTGCAAGTATTTCAAGTCTTAGTGTGAACCGCATTGGTCGTAGTCACAAAGAAATTCCATGGAGGTAGAATTCAGAGGTGCGGACCGCGGTGTCGTCTATCGCCTCGCAGTCTTGCCCCGTAGCACACGTCCCGTGTCACGTTGCGTAGTATGTCAGACTAAAAAACTCATCACTTACTGTGGAAACCTGATTCCATAGTACCCCATAGATACACCTTAGGTGATACCTCAACCTGCTCGCAGGTTGTTTCCGAAAGGGCTAGTGCGAAGGGGTTTTGTTGGTTAAGGGGAAACCGCGAAGAACCTGGGTATTTATTGAAAACCCTCTGGGTCAGCATATGGTAAGCCAATAACCATGATGATGAAGATGGTGATGATGGTGGATATAGTGATGAGGGACCTAGAGATGACCATGATGATGAAGATGGTGATGATGATGAAGGCGTTGATGATGATGGCGATGATGATGAAGATGATGATGAAGATGGCGATGATGATGGAGATGGCGATGAAGAAGATGATGATGGTGATGATGGAGATGATGATAATGAAGTTGTTGATGAGGAACCTAGAGATGACAATGATGATGAAGATGGTGATGATGATGAAGACGTTGATGATGATGGTGAGGGTGATGAAGATGATGATGATGATGACGAAGAAGATGAAGAAGATGATGATGACGAAGAAGATGAAGAAGATGATGATGATGATGATGTTGATGATGATGATGAAGATGATGATGATATTGATGTTGATGATGATGAAGTTTGGGAGGGAATAAAACCAAGAGAACAATTTTTTTTGAAGAGGACATGTGGGGTGGGAGGTCGACCTCCAAAAACTCAAGCATTGAGGGTACGTGTGCTGGTTCACGGATTCTAGGGCTAGATTAGGTTAATAGGGCTAGATTAGGTTTCTAGGATTGTAGATTAGTTTCTGAGGGTTAGATTAGTGTTTCTAGGGTTAGTTTAGCTTTCTAGGATTTCTAGGGCTAGATTATGTTTGTAGGGTTATATTAGTGCTTCTTGGGTTAATCATGCATGAATAAACAATCACATGGCTATAAATCATAAATTAATCATAAATCAAACATCAAATAAACGATATAAGATAACGATATCAAATAAACTATCTAACATGAATAACATTAATCCTGCATGAATAAACAATCACATGGCTATACTATGTACCTCAGTCAATTAGGCCTTCTGGATCCTCTCGATTTTTTATTGCCTCGAACAACCTCTCATGCTTTGCATGAGGTAGTAAGTAGTGTACCTTGTTTGATGACTTCATTGACATTTTCCTCAGTAGTTGGATGTTTGTACCAATGATCAAGTGCATAAAGTGATACACCCGCAACCCTAGTCTATAATCCGTGTATGTGTAGCCATTGCTCTTTGGTCCCTTTCCATCCACTGTAATATATTCCCCCTGAACAACCATCGAGCCAGTCGGAAAGTTAATTCCTTCACTGTCCGTTAATAATGCGAGGAGGGTTTGCTTTTCCTGGATGCATTGTGCCAACCAATAATTCATCCCAATTGCACTGTCTGTTGGGGTGACAACTGCGTAGATGTGTCCTGCAAAAATCCATTTTAAGGTCATATTCCAACAAGTAGTGGTTTGATAACTTGGATAATTACAAAAACAAGGAGGGAACCGGGATATGCATGCATAAATGTTTACCTAGATATACAAGATCAGATATATGATCCTATTCATTTGAAATAGAGGACTGGCCTTCCTCTAACTGGATTGTTTCAACAACTGCACGTGGGTCCACTGCAAGTGATACATGATCCCATTCATCAACCCAATCCATTGATTCACACTCATCCCACTCACAACTACTGCAAGACCCACAAAAGCAAGCAAGTTTTCGCGTCCATATTTCAAATAAGGGGTTGTTTGAGCTTCGAACCAAATGAAATCCATGAGTGCCTTGCACAGTACTACAAATATAAGAATGCGATCGATCTATATCAACTACATTACATAAATTTTTGACAACATGTCCTCTATCTGACATTTTTTCTTTGCACCATCGAACTATGGATTCTGCACCCTGAATATGAGGGTCTCTCGTGCACCTCATCTCCTCCCTTCGTAGGGCAGTTTTGAGACATGCTCCAGCCCCATCGTGCTCTCCCTTTCCATGCCCGATCTCAAAATAGTTCCATACATGCTGCACATCATAAGTCTTGTGCAAAATACTCAACCACTGGAATACACGTGCATTTTTAAACTGTCCTTCACAACCATCTGACCATATCCAATGCCGATCCATCTGTATACCTCTCTCCTTTAGGTGATCATAGAAAATTTTGAAGCAATGCTGCATGTAATGCAGGTCATGGCACCTGTCATCACTGATGTAGAAGTTAGCCTCTTTCAATATTATCCTCTTGTCATTGCTGCTCTCTGGCGTGTGCCTATACGTGATATGGACCATTATGCTAACTTGGTCTGAATGGTAGTATTGACTTTGAATCTCATTTTGTGGTTGTAGGGTGTAGTTTTCCGCAAAGTCCACAACCAAAAATATTGTGCCATTGGGAAATGTGTCCCTGCACTGTCTGTACTGTTCATCCTTCCATCGTGCTACATGGACGTGTTGTACATACTGCTTGGTCTTTTGGTAGAATTCCTTCATGAATTTGTAAATTTGTACCTAGTGCCACAAAACCAAGGGCATTAATACAACGTGACATTTTCAATTTTAATATATATGTTCAAATTCAACATGCACAGTATGAAAGTATGCAAACTTAGATCACCTGTGACTTCACCAATGCAATTTTTTTGCTTTCCTTCGAACTATCTACTTGATATGTTATGTACTGGAAGTTCTGCATTTCTATTGACATCCTCCCAAATTCGTGCTCCGGGGTTGCGTCGATGCAATGGCTCAATAGTGCAAATCCATTGCAACTGGAACATGTCCCATATAAACATGATCTTTTATAATATTTTTGTCCTTCAGGTCTTGGACACATTATGCTATGTATAAATTCTCTGGATGCATTCGGTGGTTGTAGCGATGGGAAATCCTGCACAATGTTAGTATGTAAACCAAAAAATATATGTCTATATGTATCATAATAGTACTCAAATTCTACATGGTATCTACAACAACATGTATTGCGATCAATGCAAATTCTAACATACCAGGGTTTGCATTTTTCAAAGGACCTTGGCCCAAGTTCAATTGTGTGTGCTCATTCTTGAACCTCTCATAGAGTTCTGTTTGTGTCATGTCAAGGAAGTGCTTGACATGGGGTTCACCCCCCCTAACACCTTTTCTCAACTTTAAAACATCTCTTTGATTCGATGACGGTCTAGTGTCATCATGCCAAAAATTTTGCACTAGTTCTTTAATAGCATCAATGAGCTTCATGTCTGAACGAGGTAACCTACCAACAAAGGCCCAACAATATTTTTGGCCTGGGGTCTCAAGTTTTTATCTAATGGCAGAATACTTTTGAAGAGTCTTTCTATCTACTTTAAAGATTTTACATGTGTGTGATAGTAGGCGACGTTGCCTTGTGGATTTGTCTGCAATCGATTCCGACAGTACATGATGAGCCACATTAAAATATTTTGTACGAGAAGTTTTTCCAATCAAATTAAATGCAGATTGTAGATTTCTAACAACATGATTGTTGGCCTTTGAAATTCTAACTACCTTTATGGCCAAAATTCTCCTAACATCAGCTAGACAATGTGATTTTAACAAAGCAAGAAACAATTGACATTTTGCTGCATCGCTTTTGGATTCAAAAAAATCTTTGATTATCTTGCTACAATGAAAATCAATAGTGCGTTTGGGCATCTTACCTTCAAGTCCTGAAAATGAACTTTCATCCACATGAATACGTCTAGGAGTTCTTCATTGTCCGGTTGATAGTCGAGGCAAGGGAGTCGGCAAGGAAGTACGAGTCTCGTCAACGGTTTGTTGTGGCCCTTCGTTCACAAATTGGTCCTACAAGGGAGTGTGTTCGCCATGTGTGTGCTCTTCTTGGGGAGGTTGCCAATTAAGAACTTGTTCAACATCCATCCCTTCATACTCGACATAAGGAAATATTTGATTGACTTCAACCACTTCGTCATTGCTTGTTGATGGATCTAAGGCACTAACATTTTGATTTCTACGGTTTTGCATGTACAACCTGGTATTTTCTCTTATCTCATGGGTCTTTTCAGGGGGCAGTCGGTTCCTTCTATACTTTCTTTTATTATTACGTCTGTTGCCCATATTCAATGCGTTTTTTAGAAAAACAAAATATCACCCCTGCAAGAATGAACAACAAACAAGATATTAAAACTCGATGTGCATGATTATTAAAACTCGATGTAGCAATTGATTATGTACAACAACATCTAGTGAGAATGTTTTCATATAATCTTAAAAGCTCATACTCGCTTCATTTTCATGGTATGGATGAGGAAAAATAGCCCCAAAATACTAAGTGTTTTCAATTGTTTAGGTGTTTGTGTGAGTTGTTGTAGTGAAACCATGAGGAATTCAACAAATGTTTGTCTACTAGATGGAGGAATGTGATTATGAAATGTTATTGGTGGTGATGCAAGCAATTTTTTTTATTATCTTCATGAAAGGTTGAAATCATTGCTTGGTGCATGTTGTAGTTTTTTTTTGGTAAGATGTTTTTATTGTCTATGTTGAATATTAAGAAGACTAAAATAGATCTACCATACAATTCATGAAGAAAAACCAAAATAGATTCCATTCAAACAAGTGAATGAATACTAAAATACATTTAACAAGATAAAATTGTCACCATACCCCAAGGATTATGATTGCTCTTTGCTTCAAATGTAAAATGCTACTTTGATGTGTCCACTATATGTAAGAAGAGTTCATGTGTGTCCAAGTAGCATGAGAATTCAATCCAAGGAGATAAATAGAGTCCAACTGTTGTGTATTCACTCAAATGATTCAAATAGAGCCCAAGAGGTGTGTATTCAATCCAAATAGCCAAATAGAGCTCCAAATGTTGTGTATTCTACCCAAATGATCAAGGAAGCACCAAATGGTGATTGAATTCAACATAAAATGGTGATGCTTGTCGGACTGTGCGTGAAAAGAACCAACAAAACGTGATGAAGTAGGGAGAAAATGCGGGAGAAGAGCGCGGGTGTTTTTCTAAATTTCATCTTCAGCAGGGACACACACACACCATGGGGCGCGTGCGCGCCTCTGTTGAACGTTGTATAGTTCAGTGGGTAACGTTCACTACATTTATTACCCAACAAATGTAAATGTGTTGGTTTATTCCTAGAGCCCCTCCCCCATAAAATCCTTTAGGCCCTATTCTAACCCATAATCCTAAGTGCATTTAAGTGCTTCTAGGTGTTTAGGGGTGATGATGGAGATGTTGATGAGGAAGGGGGAGATGACAATGAAGATGAGGATGCTGCTGCTGCTGCTGCTGCTGATGATGATGATGGTGGTGAAGATGATGATGATGATGATGATGAATATGTCAAGATGAGACAATGGTGATGAGGACATGGTGATGACGATGATGAAGATGATGATGATGATGGAGATGTTGATGAGGAAGAGGGAGATGACAATGAAGATGATGAGGATGATGCAGATGATGATGATGATGGTGAAGATGATGATGTTGCTGATGATGAAGAGGATGATGATGATGATGATGAGGATGAGGATGATGGTGATGAGGATGATGATGGTGATGGTGATTATGATGATGATGATGATGATGAATATGTTGATGATGATGATCATCATCATCAAGATCATGATCATCACCATCATGATCATCTTCATCATCATCATCATCATCATAATCACCATCACCATCATCATCCTCA